>MU225990.1:1651067-1665062 GCA_018584345.1 Thuja plicata
GTAATCACAAGGAAGAAACTTGACTTTCAATTTGTTCACCATCTTATCCCATGCCTTGATTTTGTCTTTACCTTTCTTCTTTCTATCCAATTGCAGGTGTTCCCACCATAAGGATGCATGACCTTTCAATTTTGTGCTTGCAATCTTCACCTTCTTATCTTCTACAACATCCTCATATTCAAAATATTTTTCCATATAAGTGATCTAGTCGATCAATTCATTAGAATCCAATTTTCCACTATACTCAGGAGGATTAAACTGAGGTGTGGATTTCAAACTTTTCAAGGCTCTCAGGAATCTTTCTTCTTCCTGGTCCATCATAGGTGCAGGTCCAACTTCACCTTGAACCTCTTCAAATTCATCATCACTAACATCTTCAAGATGTCTTCCTCTACATTTGGCTGTCTCAATAGCTTCCAATCTTGCAGCCATTTATCTAAGCATATCATCCAACCCTCTATCAACATTTCCTCTCCCATGAACCATCTTGAAACTGTCTCCAATTGTAGGTCAGATCGCAACCTGCCACCCTACAAAAAATATCTTTAGAGTTTACAAGAAGGAGCCACAGATCTCAACTTTCTCTGATACCACCTAATGAAAGGAGGGTAGGAGACGGGGCCAAGGGAACACCCAAAACCAACCACCTTGAAGATACAATGTATAATTACACAACAACACAGTGAGAGAAGAGATGCAGATATCTTTATCATGAAGCAATCAAACTCAATACATTCCAGGATGTAAGGCCTTCCTGGTTACGACCATATATATCAGAGTGTATTACAATTTGATCTTCTTACAATAGAGATCTCAGACCTTTAATATTCTAAAATTTGCCTTCTTTCTCTAAGACTTGCTACCAAACTAAGAACATACAAAAGAATATATACAAGAGTCCAACAAAGTAGTCGGTGCTCAAATACAAAGGTGAGACCCATATTTAGGTCCACACGGATCCCCAAGATAGATCCCAGCTATGAAAATTAAATAAAGAAGTTGACCACCAACACCAATTCCAAATAAACCAACTCGGCAAAGCAAAAGTCGAGCAATAGAGAACTCAAAAATACAAAATCTGAGCAACAATAACAAGCATGATCGAGCAACTCGGAAAGGGTGCCGAGCAATAGAAGCCGAGTGACAAAGACTAGACTAAACTGAAAGTAAACATATTTTTGGTTAAGCAGGATTGCCAAGGACCCAAGATGCTCCTGCATCAACACTCAATCTCTCCTTGTAACTGAATTTATAAAATTATTCCCATATTCTTCTCGATCTGGTGATACAACACTTTTGAGAAAGGCGATGATAAGGGAGGATGATAGAATCAAATAAATATCAGTCTACTATATTAAAGTCTTTGGTCAAAGCTTGAGTATTGAGAAGCTCATTCAATATTTTCCTTTAATTGTGAATTTTCCACCTAGAAATGTATTTTATTCAATTGTGAATTATCGACCAAGAAATTCCCCCTTATTAGTTGGGACAAAGTTGTCATGACCAGGGAAATGGGAGGAGTGAAACTAAAAAGAATACAAGGATAATGAAGATAGTAATAGAGTCTTGAAAATTAAAAATTCAACTAGGTATTATGAAGTTTAGAAGTTTATGTGAGAATATAGATCAATTATAACAAATCACTTGTCTTGGAAATTCAAAAATGGGGTGTAAATTGAATTTTGGGAACATTCATGGGAGGGGAATGTTCCTTTTAGGGAGGTGGCCATTACTATAGGAGGAATTGGATTTTTTGAAGAGAATATTTGGAGCAAAAGTTGTTTCTCCTTTATACTCGGATGAGGATTTTCACTAGATTGATATCAGAGAACTGCGCCTTTCAATAAATTTCAATACAACCTTTCTTTTAAAGATGGAAAATAGAATGGTCATGCTTAATTCAGATCCACTAAGAGGGGGGTGAATCAGAAAAAAATAAACTTAAATAATTACACAGAGAAGGTCATATTCCAAAAATCAACTACTTTGAAACCTCCATCCATATTTTACCTTCTCTGCCTTACACAAAATTCAAAACTTTTCTTTTCTACTATCAAAATCTGAATGTTTCCAATCTACTATTGATATTTTTGTTTCATAAGTTCTTTCAGAAATATTTCTTTCTCATTTACAGATGTTTCTGAATTTTCCACTTGCTAGATCTAGTGTTTTCCTTGACTAACTTAACTATCATCCATCTCTTTCCTTGTATAAAAGAATAAATGTAGAGAAAATTGGATGCTACTGTCCCAACCAAACCATACAACCATGTCCTGTTTTGACACCTATCAGTTATAAGGTGGATTTTT
Source organism: Thuja plicata (assembly GCA_018584345.1). Taxonomy (NCBI): domain Eukaryota; kingdom Viridiplantae; phylum Streptophyta; class Pinopsida; order Cupressales; family Cupressaceae; genus Thuja; species Thuja plicata. The sequence goes on from MU225990.1 coordinate 1,653,377, forward strand.
TCAAGGATGAAAGGGTTTTGTGATGGATTCTACATGTGGGGGTCTATAGTAAAGTGTGTATGCAGTTGGTTTTGCCTGGAGTGGATTGGAGAGGTCCTTTTGATCACACCCTAGGTGTGTGATCCTAGAAGTGAGGGTTTAGTGGCTAAGGCCATAGAAAAAGGATAGATCCTTGGAGAGTTGAAAATATATTGTTTCCTAACCCCTAGAAGGATATTTTCAAACTTTGAAGTCATGAGATCAAGTGCAGTTAGGGGTTTCTTTGTAAATGGGGAGAATTAGGCCTAGTTTGGGGGTCACAAGAGTATTGGATCTTGGGTATGGTCCAAATGAGTATATACTAAATCTTGGGGAGGATTTAAAGATCCCAAAAGGGTATCTAAATTATGTTTTATTTTCCCTAAATTTTTGGGGAATGTTTGAGAAAAGGACAAAATAGTGACTGGTGTGGGCTACTAGCTTTAAGGGCTAAATGTGAGAGTTGGGTAAGGAAGTGGTTATCTAGACTTAATGGGTTGATGGAACATGGTAGATAGGACATAAGGAGATTATTTATGGATTTTAAATGAAGGTTGAAGTCTTGAGTGAAGATATTGTGTTTGGGAAGCACTAGGGGCACTTGGGGTAGTCTAGAAGGTGATTCCTTGAGGGGGCTTTGGAAGTGAGAAGTTGTTACAAATAGGAGATGGATTGTTGTTAAACATAATAAATGAAGTCACCAACCACCACCTCTACATCACTTTGTAAGTCACTCCCACAACCATACTAATCAATTTAACTTCCTTGTTTCCTTTGCTTCAATGCCTTCTAGCACCAACATCATCCTAGGCCACCTAGTGCACCTAGTGCCTCCACCATACCAAAACTCCAACCAGAATTCTCACCTTGATACCAACACCATAGATCATCTTAACATGGTATATTTTCCATGTTACAACTTCCCATTCACTCCTATCCACTCATATTTCACCATTCTTCTACTATAGCCCTTATAGGCCTGTGTATTAGCTCTTCAAACCCTGAAATAATCAATTTAATCTCAAACTCTCTAATATTGGTGCTTTCAAATGCACCCTCCACTGTATGTGTTCACCAGACCTGTCACAGTTTCTTCTCACTTTACCTGCATTAAAAACCACATAAACTACATAAGGTACATTCCAGGCATTTCCCACCAAACCACAATTAACATAGGGGTGGGAGTGCCTTCACATGTTGAGGGTTACAACTAACAATCATTGACTGTAACCCTGTAACCAATCACTATCACTACACCAGTCAAATCCTTGGTGTTCTCAGTGATAAAGGAAGTGAAAAGATAATATAACTAAGTAAAAACAAATGCAAAGAGATATTCCTACATTCTGAACAAGCAAATATCACATTTAAATCAAATACAACAGTTTTCTATTGTTTGATTGTATACATAGTTTGCAAAGAAATTTTGATTTTATTGATTCAAACTATTATAAAATTTATCCATCTCAAATCAACACCTCCCTACTTCATGGATCTCCATCTCAAGAGACATTAAATCTCTAAATACCCAAGAGTAACGATTCAACTAACTCTAACTGTCACATAACACTCTGATTGTTAGTGACAAAACACAAGAATTAGTTATAAAGTTGACAACAAAAGTTATCAACTCAACAACACAACACCCTTTGTTGGAGTAAACAATTCACTGTTTACTCTTTACTTAAGTTTACTTAGGTGCACTCATTAATTGGGTAGATGGATATCATTGATTCCAACTTGGACTCCACCTTATCTTAGAGGATATTTTTGAGTTCTATCAAAACTCTCCTTCCTCTAGGTTGAGACACTTGTCTCAACCTTGTCCATGTTTCATATATGCTCTTGCCTATATAAGGAGAGCCTTTGTACCTTTGTAATCACCTCAATACCTCAATACCTCAATATCTCATTACTTCATTATCTCAATACATTTTGGTATTTTGTCTCTCTGTTTTGGAGGATGTCTGTAGAATGGCTCCTGGGTATAGGATAGTTTATGCTAACATGGTATCAGAGCCTTTATTCTCACAGCTCTTTCTAGTTTAGAGTGTTCATTTTTTTTTGTTTAGAGAGTTCATCCTTAAACTGAGTTCCATAAGGATGGTTTTGCATTCTATTTTGAGGATTGTATGTAGTATTGTAATAAGGTCTATTGTTCTGAGGATCCCTATATTCCTTATACTCTAGTTCTTTTCAATTTCTCCTACTAAACCTTGATTCATCTCTCCTATTTAATTTACCAGACACTCTTCTGTTCATTTTGATATTCACTGCTATCTTATAAGCATCAGTAAGAGTTATAGGATTTTTATCCCTATGAGAATATCCCATTTTAGAATCAAAGGCATTCAAATAAGTTGCTAGACATACCTCTTCATTCAGCCTTATCTTCTGAAATAGCTTGTGTATAGCTCTTTGAAATATTGTATTAAACTCAGTGACCTCTTCATTGTAATTATTTTTGATATTATTGAACTCATTCAACAAAAAGCCTTTATTTGTTTTATCTCCATACTGATCCTTAAATAATTCAATTAACTCATCTATAGAAACAATAGATCCATTAGAAAGGCTCCTAAACCATTCTCTAGCATCTTCCACTAAAGACTGAACAAATAATTTCATTAACACATCCTCATGAGTGATATTTAAATCATCAACAAAATCAATGAACTTTCTTAAATGCGTTTCACAAGAAATAACATTGTTACCTGCAAACTTTGGGAGATTTTCTCCTATATCACCCACATCTTTAGGGAAAGCATTAGGATATCCAAGGCTACCAATAAAGTTAAACTATTTATACCTTTCAGTATGCAATGGTTTCCTTTGAAAACTATCATTCTCTTAAAAAGTAGTGGCTTTTGCTTTAGAGGCTATAATATTCTCTGGCCTAGCATGAGAATACTTATAAGACTGAAAAAAATCTATTTTCTTCTTCATTTCAATTGTTGTAGCTTCCATTTGTGCCTTTTCTAAAATTTTCTCCATGGTCTCCTTTTCAATTCTTAATTTCTCCAAATCAATATCCAACTTGGACATTTGCTCTGTTAAAGGCTTTTGAAACCTAGGTTCTTGATTTCTGTATTCAGTCATTTTTAGCTTACCTTTATCCTTCTGTGAACTAGAAGATTTATAAGTAAGTGGTATTTCTTGGTCCTTTTGAGATATCTCTGTATCTTTTATATTTTTATGTCTTGAAGATTTTATTTTATTTTTATCAACATCCTTATGCTCATTTTCTTTCCTTCTCATTTCTCTCTCCCTTTTCATTTGTTGAACAAGGGCAAGCTATTTCATGATGAATTTTTCCTCATTTGATATCTCATCAGAGGGAAATTTTGTTGGAAAGTTGACTCCTAGAGGACATATGACTATTTTTGTGTTGTCAATATGGCAACAAAGTCATATTAAGCTTCTGTCGTGAAAGAAAAAATGACTAAGTATGGAAAAAAGGATAGACAGAGATATACAGAGATCAACACATCAGCGTGCATGTTAGAGATCAAAGAAGAGTATGCGCACTTAGATATATGTTCAATGATGTAGGTACATACTAATTCCAGACATGCATAGTACGTAATGCTTGTACAGAGAAGTTACAAAAGTCTAAGTGAAGCAGCAATACAGGAAATAGAGCATGGAGCTGACTTAGGTCATTTGGATCAGCGTGTATTCTTTTGGTGTGTAAAGGCCAAGCACCTTTGGTAGTATGTTTTTAATAATGTATTTAGTATTGATGTAAGCATGCTTAAGCCAATTAGTTTGGAAGCATTGTTTATTTTGTATTTAAGGCCGACTAGAGTCTTGTTTTGGGTCGCACCTATTTAGGTATGAACATATAAGTTTGTAATGTAATTGTATATTACAAGTGTCAAATAATATGCATGAGTAAGATATAGAAGAGTAGTATAATGAAGTCAGTATGAGATAAAACTCTTTAAGAGAGTAAGAGCATCAGCACATACATGGAACTGATCAGACAATAGTGTCATTACAACAGTTCATTTTTGATATAGTATATATCAACTTTCTAAAGGTTGTAGCCTTCATCCAATTGGGAAGTGAGCTCAGGAAATGAGCCATACACCTTTAATAGGGTTTTTTAATAGACTCCTAACAGGTTCATTGTACTTTCATTATAAATACTACTCCTAATAGGGCAAAGGAACTTTAACAGGCTCATTATACTAGTGCAATATTTGTGGGTACTAATTCCCACCGGGGTTTTTCTCTAATCAAGGTTTCCTCGTAATCATATCTTGTATTATGAGTTCTTGTGTTAGGCTTCATTGAATGAATGTTTTGATTTATGTTAAAGTGCTAAAATATAATTAATAGAAAAACACTAATTCACCCCCCCTCTCAGTGTTTCTAACAATTGGTATCATAGCCCTGATCCTCTGAAAGAAAGTTTAACCACTTGAGGAAATCATGGACTCAACAGAAGAAAAAAATTTGAAAAAGAATCTTGAAGCAGCTCTCAAAGATCTTGATAGATCTGAAAAAGAAAATGAAGAACTTAGACTGAAAGTTGATGGCTCTCAAATACTTATCAAGAAACTAAGAAAATATCTGAAAGATTGTTCTACAAGTGATTTAGGGAAAATGGTCAAAAATATTAATGAAGAGAACATATCTCTAAAAGATAAAATTGAAAATCTGGATGAACAGCTAACAGATAGTCAAATTGCTATTGAAGAAAAGATCAAAGAAAGCAAACAATTAGAAGATGAACTTTTGAAAGTAAACATGAAAGTCTTGGAATTGGAGAACATAAATAATAAGATGGAATATGAATTAACAGAAGCAAAGGATAATATTGATAAACTCCACACAAGTTCTGATTTGCTTAAATCTCAGCTCAATGCACAAAAGATAAAAGGTGACACTACTGGTCTTGGATATAGTGTAGCACAAGTTGGAATAAATCCATTAGAAGAAAGAAAGAAAGCACATGAAGCATCTTCAGAAACAAAGAAAGTTGAAGATACCACTGAGGTTAAAATAGAACCACCTAAAGGAAAAATCAAGCAAGTTAACAGAACTTGTTATCCATGTAATAAACATGGGCATTTGGCAAGAGATTGAAAATAAGTAAGACCTTTTAATGGTTATTGTTACTCCTATAATAATTTTGGTCACAAGACTATACATTGTAGAACAAGCAAAGAAATCCGTCACAGTAGAATAAGAGAAAAATGAATCAAAACAATCAGAGAAATCGGCAGAACATTACATGTTAGATATGTAACTACAATGGACACACAACAAAGCAGTGCAACATGATGAACAAGAACATCAAACCTCCTATCATTTGTCACACATGTAGAAAGGTTGGACACATCTCAAGGTTCTATAGATCTAGAAATCAAAAGAAAGAGGATCCAAAGAAATTACTATTTGAAGAAGGAGAAGTCAAGTTTGTTAAAGAAAAAGAAGAGTCAAGCAAAATTTGGGTTGAAGTAAAGAAGAAAAATGAAGAGAAAAAAGTAGTTGATGCATCCATAGTGGATGCACCCTCTACTTCTATTTGAGTAGACCTTCTTGGTCTTAGGGGGAGCTATTCTTGCTCAAGACCCCTGCGCGGCTGGTATACTCACCTCTGAGTATGCACCTATGGATTCATGGTTATGAGCACATGATATTGTAGTATGCATGCACACATTGTCTCAAATTCATTGTGATCAAAGTTGCAAATTCTCTGAGTAATTTGTGTACGGTTGCAAACATTAAATGCAGTAGCTTTTATAAAAGAATGTAAATGTTTAATCTTCTTCACACTTGCATTCGAGATCACAAAATTTCAGAGCACTGGAGCATTGAGCATCAAAAAACAGAAGCATAATAGATTTGGCAGTTAAGCAAACAAATAAGAAGTTGAAATGAAACCCTAGTAGTCGTGCCATTTTGAAATTTCATGAAACCCTACATAATCAAGTTCCAAGTAAGTATGGAAACCCCAGTTGTTTTCAACATTGCTGAGAGGAAGAGATTTTTATTTAAGAAGCATCCACTCAAGTCAATTCTAGATGATGTTGAAGGAGAATTCTCAAAAATCCCACTCAGATTCATGCGCATGGAAGATATCTACACATACATTTAGTGTAAGAAGGAAAGAGTCGGAGATATCAACATAGCCACTCATATGGGATCTATGATGAAACCAGACTACACATTCAAGGATGAGTTCGCGCACTTGATTGATAACCCTATCTTCGAATGCGCTAATGTGCATGAGTTTGATGAGCTAGAATGGGTGAAGATTTTACTAAGAAAAATACATGATGACCTTTACTGGATTGGTGAGGTTCCTGTTCGCATCACTACAAACCTAATCCATGAATTAACTAGACTTCCTAAGACTGGACTAGTTCTTCCTACTGGCAAGGATGTCAAGAAGCAAGTTGAACAAGTTTGCTTATCTAGAAGTGACAAGCCCGAGATGAAAGTTGACCCTATCAAGGAAGATGACATAAAGATTCTAACTATGATACTTGGGTATAAGTTTCAGCAAGCAAGTAGGTTAAATAGTGTCTCTGCAGCAACAGTCCTAGAAGCTGTCATAATGGTGAAGGATAACACTCAGTACAATCTATGTGAGATATTGCGCGCTCAATTGATTGACAACATTTGAATCATCAAGAATGATAGGAGCAAGACATATAGGTTTGGATCTTTGATCATATACTTGTACTTCCATATTGTTGGAAAGGTTGCAAACCCCTACCTAGACAGGAGCAAACCCACAATGTCTCAGATTTCAGTTAAAGCCTCATCTCAGAACTAAAACAAGGACACTTCACATTATGAACAAGGATTATGAGTTAGATGGGAAAGAAATAGAAAAATATTTTGCACAAGTGTTTATGGATAGACACATGTATCCATCAATGGTGCCTACAAAGGTAACTCCAGCTCCTCACAAATAGGTTATAGAACCAGTGATTTAGACTGCACCTATGATAGGTCCACAAGATTCAGTGCCCTCAATTTCAATAGCTTCTGATACAACTAAAGTTTCAGGAGATACTATAGTAATTGATGATATCAAGATATCTATGACAACCTCTGATAATGATATGGACAAAGTTGACAAAGCTATTGTAAACACTAAAGAAATGAACAATGATGATACATCTTTACAACAAGATGAAGTTCCCTTCAATGATCCAATAGATTTGGATAAAGAGAAAGATACTCAAGATAATGTGACACTAGTCAAAGAGATACCAGTAAAGAGTGAATGCATGGATACTAGTCAGAATACTATATTCTCACCATCCACTCAACCATCTACTGCATTGTTGTCAAGGTTAACTCTTGATTCAACAAGTCTGGATGCATGGGGAGAAGAAGACTTGATCAAGATGAACGTTCTTGCTATGGAAAAAGAAAAAGAAAAACAAGTGATGAGGAACCCTCACTTTTTGGAATCAATGAACATGTTGAATGAATTAGTGCCTGTAGACAAGAAAGTAGCCAAAGCTCAATTAGTTGAAGATGTGGACAACATTCTAACAAACTTCAAATCACATTTTACAAGCCCAGTAGACTCAACTACTAGAATTGCAGAAGATGAATATAATAAGGAGACACTGAATGAATTGGTAAAGAACTTTACCTTAGACTTAAACTCTTTAAAGATTGGGCAGTCCATACTAAAAGAGTTGGCAGCTAAAGGAAGGAAAGTTGCAACAAACTGCATGGACAGAGTGAAATTCACCTCTAAGCACATTAAAAAGATAGAAGAGGTAGAGATAATGGTGGAAAACATTAGAAAATTAGTTGAGACATCCACGCAAGACATGAACATCTATAACAATGTCTATCAAGGATAGTTGGACAAGATTGAGAAGGCTAAGTTGGAGATCAGTAAGATAAGAGTTAGACAGACTCAATTGAGAAATGCACTTGCGCCCTCTCTAGCAGTTCTGAATGAGAACATCAAATATATTGATGCCACCATTGTGATGTATGATCAAGGTCCCTATATGGATTTGACAAAAATGGAGAAGCTAACATATGCATTATGCGTGCATCTTCAGACAGTTAATGCAATGAAGGCATTCTGGTAGAAAGAGATCCAATCCCTTCAAATTGTATATCCAGATGTTTACATGGAGTAAGTATCTTGAAACTTACAAGTTTTTGCACACCTTTGTCATTAATGTCAAAGGGGGAGTGATGTATATAGAGAATGTGTATATATGGAGAGCAAGATAATGTGTATATATGGAGAGCATTATATATATATATATATATATATATATATATATATATATATATATATATATGTTAAGGAATGCAGAGATATATAGTTTTTTGGTGTTAAGTCATTTTGAGTAACTTGGCCACATTCCTTTGTTGCCATTAATGAAAAAGGGGGAGATTGTTGGAAAGTTGACTCCTAGAGGACATATGACTATTTTTGTATTGTCATTATGGCAACAAAGTCATATTAAGTTTCTGTTATGAAAGACAAAATGACTAAGTATGGAAAACAAGACAGACAAAGATATACAGAGATCAATACATCAGCACACATGTTAGAGATCGAAGAAGAGTATGTGCACTTAGATATATGTTCAATGATGTATGTACATACTAATTCCAGACACATACAAAGAAGTTACGAAAGTCTAAGTGAACCAGTAGTATAGGAAACAAAGCATGGAGCCGACTTAGGTCATTTGGATCAGCGTGTATTCTTTTGGTGTGTAAAGGCCAAGCGCCTTTGATAGTATGTTTTTAATAATGTATTTAGTATTGATGTAAGCATGCTTAAGCCAATTAGTTTGGAAGCATTGTGTATTTTGAATTTAAGGCTGACTAGAGTCTTGTTTTGGGTCATGCCTATTCAAGTATGAACATATAAGTTTGTAATGTAATTGTATATTACAAGTGTCAAATAATATGCATGAGTAAGATATAGAAGAGAAGTATAATGAAGTCAGTATGAGATAAAACTCTTTAAGAGAGCAAGAGCATCAGTGCATACATGAAACTGATCAGACAACAGTGTCATTACAGTAGTTCATTTTTGATATAGGGTATATAAACTATCTGAAGGTTGTAGCCTTCATCCAATTGGGTAGTGAGCTCAGGAAGTGAGCCATACACCTCTAACAGGGTTTCATAATAGAATCCTAATAGGGTCATTGTACTTACATTGTAAATACTTCTCCTAATAGGGAAAATGAACTTTAACAGGTTCATTATACTACTACAATATTTGTGGGTACTAATTCGCACCGGTGTTTTCCTCTGATCAAGGTTTTCCAATAATCATATCTTGTGTCAAGCTTCATTGAATGAATGTTTTGATTTATGTTAAAGGGCTGAAATATAATTAATAGACAAACACTGATTCACCCCCCCCTCTCAGTGTTTCTAACAGCTTCTTCAGAATCTGAACTAGATGTACTTGTTTCTTCTCTTTCATTAGAAGTATAAGTGACTGTAGGTGTTTTCAATACCTTTTCTATAGCTTCTTCATATTATGAAGTATTTCCATCATGAGAAGGCTGATTTTTGTTCATGTCTCTCCTAGTATTACCCTCTTTACCTCTTAGAGGGGTTTCATCCATGCTAACTTGGTTTCTCTTCTTCCTCCAATACATTTCCATCCTTGAGGATGATCAAATTCCACCATATAAAACCTTCTCAGGATCATTTCTCATCCTTGACCTAGTATTCATTTTGATGGATATTTGCTAAATTTGCACTAATCTCAGAGATTTTCTTTAGAGTCGCCACCCAATAATAATTAGGAATGAATGAATACTATCAAAAGACAATTTTGACAACTACAACTAGTAAGACTTGTAATTACTTGAATCCCCAGTAGAGTCGCCAATTTGTTAGCTCTTTTTCTTGTGGCACAACCTGAAAATGACAATATGTTGATTATTCCTGAATGCAAACTCCCTTTTGACAAGATAAAGGCTAATTGCTGAGGTATTTGATAACACTGGGGATACCTATTATCACCTCTTTCATTTTTGAGTTCCACAAACTCAGGCAGGTATTACCTATTAAAAGATTATTGATTCTTCAACCTATGTATTTGGTGGACTAATTCATTCACTGGTTACTTACTTCAGACCTCACTATAATAACTTATAAAATACCTTGGAGATTGCAATGATTAGTTTGAAACAGAGTACTACAAGCCAAGCTATGGTCTTAATAACACAAACCAATGAGACAAGGACTTTCATCCTTCTTCCTTTTACTTTAGGAGGGGCAACCTAATGATTTACTCTTTAAGAAATCAACAAACTTCAACTGTAATCACTTGTGAATATAATTGATTTTACATATATACTCTAAAAGTAACTAATTTTGAATAGTATTGAATATTTTGGATGATGATGGATCATCTAACAAATTCCTAGACCAGTGCCTATCCTTGGGCTTATAGAATCAATAGATATAAATCCACAGAGATATATAAAATAGAATACTATAATATGCTTTGCAACCTACATGCAACTCAGATAAGATGCCTTGCAAACTATCTTGTCATGTCTACAATACTATATCAAATCCTCAATTACTATTGTACTCCCTGAAACTACTCACAAAGTTTAATTCTCCCCTTAGAAGAAGCTTGCAAATAATCATATAACTACCTTAAAGCCAATATGTTTAACATTCCTTACAAATTAAACATAAAAGAGTACATACAATAAGTAAAGAGACAAAAACAATGTAGAGTAAAGTTGCACTGTATTTTTATTCATATATTTATGCTTCAAATATATACAAAGGCTAAAAGCTCAAAAAATACAGACTGTAGCCCAAAAGTCTGTCTTACAATTATATTTCATCTCTCTCAAAAATATTACAATTTTATCTATTTATAGGTCCTAAACCATCTTGGAATCCTTCAACTTAGGATGCAACAAGCTTCAGATGGTTTAAGGAACCAAACCCTAAAAGTATAGAAAAGACAAGAAATGAGAATGTTCAGGCGGTGGGAAGACAAGAACAAGGGATGAAATCTGATCTTCTTTGTCTTCATATGAACTCTAGCACCTTTGTCTGACAATGTTTAGGATAGCATCTAATATTTGTACTGAGATCAAGTGACTGCCATTTAAGGCTAACTTACAATTGTCTTTGCTAATAACTAACCTCCCTGTGCTTAATGGTCAAGCACAAAGTGTTCCTTTCTACTCCTCATCCAGGATCTCTTCCTTTATCTCCACAGGCTTCTTCTTCTTTGGTTTGGTCATCAAATCCCAAGCTGTCACATCATCCTCTGCAGGCCATTTGAAACTTTGAATACTATGCAGTTGTCCTTTCTACCTTTCCCATCTGACATCAGTAATGCTTTTAACATCAACTAAAAAAAAATTTATGTCAGTTTCTGCCTTAAAAGCCTCATCCAAAATTTTATTAAAACCATATAAATCTAGATTAGATTCTGTAATAAATGCCTCATTACTAGGCATTCTGTTGTCAAATTCATTCCTCCAGGCCTCCAAGGCCTTAATCTGATCATCTTCTCCTTTCAATGGAGGAAAAAATTGATGAAGGGTGCTCCCCTTAATACCACAAACACATAACAGAAATAGAGAAGCAACAAAAATTTGCAAGAATAGAAAATGGGCTTCTTATTATCTCCACAAATGTGGAATTACAAACTTTCAGAATT
>MU225990.1:1670322-1683223 GCA_018584345.1 Thuja plicata
AACAATTTGCAAGAATAGAAAATGGGCTTCTTATTATCTCCACAAATGTGGAATTACAAACTTTTAGAATTACAATATTCAAAGCCACATGGGCATTCCCCTTACAATATTCTGTAGGACAAAGCCTTGAATTATTACTCAGATCCACCCAGAACTGCCCTAGACAACACTATGGGCCTTCTTTATATAGGCAATTTCCACCGCCCGAGAAGGTTCCATAAATCTAGCCATTAAGGCCAACTACCCTTAGCATTTAATTATTTTTCACTTTTATTCAAAAAGGTCGGCTTTAAATATTTACAAAATATGAGATTAGGTAGCCCAACTTTCAAAAGCCATAACTTTTGAACCGTAGCTCTGTTTGGCTATTATAACCACTTTTCAGAAATGGGAGATTGCGATCTACAGTGCCTGACTTGCGAAGCGTTAGTCAGCCGGGGTTCGACCTCGATCCAGAGCCTCTAAGGTCCTGAAAATTGACCTCAAAGATTTTGTACCCTAAAATCTCAACAGTAAATCCTTAATAACTTCGCCAATACAGATGATCTGGCAATGAAATTTAACTGGCATTCTTATATGACTAATATGAACCTTCACCTGAAAAATTACAACATTCTGAGTTCAAACGACCAACTTACTAAAAATAGTAAGTTTCCAAATATAGCAACTTTGTACAAAATAGCCCTTATTGAATAGAAAAAACACATATTTTTGGGTGATGCAAGATTGCCCTTACACCCAGGGTGCTCCTGCATCACAAATCTATTAAAATTTGGTGAAAATAGGCTCATATTAGCCTCTATCTAATTCAACTTACCCTTAAAGAAAGGTAAAGTGACATTAACTTTCTTGATTTCATCCTCAACCTCTGACACAATTTCTGGTAAATCTGATCTGTGTTGCTACAAAGAAGCTAACTTCTCAAACAAATGCACCCTAGGAGACCATGTTGTGAAGAAAGGAGTTAAAATAGAGATGTACCCTATCACTTCAGCATGTAAGATGGGAAATTTATTGTATGCATTCAGGATTACATCTGGTTTATCTTTCAATATATTAATCCTATGCTGAATAATATTCCTTAATGCATTTATGGCCACCTCATTATCCTTTTTGGCCACATCCTCTATTTTAACCTCTTCCCCTGTTTCAACTTTATGTTCTATTTATAGAGGCTGTACTGAGGGTACATACACAACTTTTGGTTTTTCTTGTAATTGCTTATTCATTTCAGCAATTACCATATCCTGATGATGGATTTTGATATGGCACAATTCTCTATCTTTGGCCAGGGCACTAGCCTCCTCAATTAAGATACCACATCTTTCTGACAACTATTTTGTCTTATCTTCATTTAGGTGTGCCCAATGTGTCATTATTTGGGAAATCTCAAGATCTCCTATGTTCTATATTGTCCACACCATCTGGTTTCCAACCATGCTCTCTTGAATGGTCAAAAGTTGAGGCTTCTGGTCTTTAGGACACAAATTCCACATGGAAAATGCTTGGGATTTTGGACTATATCCAAATCCTTTGATCATGTCACCCATTTGAATTTCACTTTCCATTTTAAGATCTGGCTGCTTTCTGATTTGGTCTATGATAAACATTGAGGCTAAATCCCATCCTTCAGCAATCAAGATTCCACTATTTAAGACCATCTTCCTAGCCTCATCAGGAGAAACATCTTCACTCTCAGGATCATAGGTTTGCAGAGCTAGAAGAGACTCATTTGTCACTGCTTCCTCACCATCTAATAACTCTTGAATTCTCTCTTTCCTAGTTCTCACTTCATCTTCATCAAGGATATTTCTAGTAGCATCCTCCTCCACACAAAGACCATGCACATATGTGTTCAGTATAGTAGGAGTTATAAGTTTCTTAGCTCTTACAATAAATCCCCCTGGATCAATATATCTATATAATGTTGCCCCCATTTTTTAGCTTTCCAACCATCTACTCACTTGATCAATAGCACCTTTGCAAATTGTAAACTGAAAAATCTTGAATTACCTAGGGGTTAATGTCCCCTTCTTTTGTGGTGCAAAGTGCTCATTATCTATTAATAAAAGTTGCCAAATAAATTCCACAGCTACAACTCTTGATGACAAATGATATGGTAAGACATGAGGAGGATGTGTGCACCCATATACTCTGATCATAGTGAAATTTTATTCTAAAAATAAGTCTCCCTAATTGTGGTCACCCTCCCATTTATCAACATATTCACAGGGTCTCAGCAACTGCAGCACCTTCACTAGGAGTCTAGTCTTGCTAATACCCAGACTCTGCACAAAAGGGTAGACAATCCAGTTCTCAAATCCACAGAAGTCACAATCCTTGGAGGTGTAATTACATATCCTAATCCAAAATTGCACAGGATTGGGCCGGCCCTGAAAGATCCTCTGGAGGTTCAAATTTTTTACATTCATAATACCATAATTGAAATGCAATAATAGATGCATCAGGATATAATAATGTAAAAACTTAGGATGTTTATCCTTCTTCTGCACGGCTAAAAACCCCTCATGCATTCTATCAATGATATATTGTATATAATCATAGCTAGTAATAGAATGCACATCTTGTAAATCTAATACCATCATTAAAATTCCATAATTTATCTTCTCAGCTCCTCCATCTATACCCAACACTCTACACAAAGCATATGCAATGTACTTGATATAGAAGTGTAAATATTTGAAACAGTAAGGTGCAGTTCCTGGTAAAGGGGTAATATGGTTTCTAACCTCCTTAAGGATATGTTTTTGCAAATGGTTCATAACAACCCCAGGCTATAACCTATACCTTTCTTCTTGCTTTGTAATATTAATCTTAGCGGACATGGCACTATATAAACTAAAAGCTTGCATAAATGAATTCCTATTTAGAATTAACAATGCAGTACCATCATTATTTTTAATGGTTCTAGATAAGGAGTCATAGTGGTTTGCTAGTCCTAGAAACAAATCTACATCTACATAAACATCAGGAACAATTAACCTAGCCAAACCACTATTCCAAGGGTTTGATATAGGGATGGCCTTATCAACATTATTATAAAAATAGTTATAGAGAGAAAAACCTGTAGAACCTGGTGTACGGGCATCTCTGATTTCACAATATTCATCTGCCAGTATATATGCATTTTCCCTTTTATTCTGTGTAGAACCAGGTAATATCTTCAAAAATTCATCAGAAAAATTCATTTTCCCCTTGGCATCATCATCTACTTCATTGCTCTTCCCATTGGTAGAAGCCACATTGACAACTTTACTCATCTTGTTCTGTTTCCACTTCTCTTTCACCGATATTAAAACAAATCTTCTCTCAAGACTCCTTACTCTTCTCTGTGTATTGAAAAAAATTCAAGAACTTTTAAAAATGGAGAATCACCTTGAAATTGATCAATTCCTACTTTTTGGACATAGAAAATCTAGCGAATTCTCCGCTCTGAAACTCTGGATGTATGATGAATGATAATAAACTTGCGATCATCCCTTTATGGTAACTTTTCAAAGTACTTAGCTCATAATTGAAGAGTTAATCAATTTCTCCTTCAAGTTTACATGCTGTGGTATTAATTGAAATCCTAGCCATAGCTCATGAATGTGACAGGAAATCAAATTCATATTAGTGCGTTTTCATGAAAAACCCTTATAAAATTTGAACAAAATGACATGTCTTGATATGATTGGTTCTTCACCAGACATCTCAGCTACCCTTTTCATACAGTAATTAATCTTCAATATTTTTATTGGACGATGAATCTCTATATTGTCATGTCAGCAACTGCCACTTTTTATCACTTTTCATATTTGGCGACCAAGCAACTATGCATTATCTATTTGTCGCTGATCAAACCTCTTAACTCTAAATTCTTTTGGAGATCTAGCGACTATATGATTTCCTTCACCTTAGCTTAACCATGATTAACTTCTGGTGATCACACGACCAAATGAATCCAAGTCACTAGTAGTATTGGCAAACTCAAAGTTTATTTAGAGACCCTGTGACCACGGTTACTTTTCATCTTTTAAACTCTTATCGCCAAGTCTCTAAATGTTCTATTTACTTTACGAGACCCCACGACTACCCTTAGTCACCCAATCGCTAAATAAAACTTCTCTTTACTATTTCCTTTGGAGACTTCATGACATAGCCCATGAAACCTTATCTTTTAATTTTATTTTGGAGACTATGTGACTAAGCTAATCTCATTATCGCGAGATCATTTTACTTTTATGCAAATTTGATAGAGACTCAGCGACTACTGTTGATCTTATCTCACTCTGCATCTGACGGCCTTGCAAAGTTGCTGAATATATTTTGAAAACCCTAAATCATTTGGAGACCATGTGACAATATTAAAATACATAGTTTTACATCTTTTAGTCTCTTAATTGCCAAATGATATTTTTCCTATTGGGAGACCACACGACTGATACACTTTGTTCTATTTACTATGGACACATGTCTCATCTTTATTGTTTGTCTTCAAATTGCTGAAAAGATGCTGACTTACCATGTTCAACCAGCGAATACCCGACCACCATATACTTCAATTAATTTGCGGTTTGTCACCAAGTCTCTAAACCTTTTACTTAACAGACCTTTTAACTGGAGACATGGTGATAGAATCTTTTAAACTTATCACAAACTGTGTTCTGATCTAGAGACCCTGCGACTGAAGAAATCACTAAGTCTCATGCTAATTTGCTAACTGCAGGATATATTACACGACACTGTGACTTAACTGCTTGTCTCCATGTCGCCAGATGATATTTTCTTCATTGGGAGACTTCACGACTAAAAGACTTTGCTAAGTCTCATAACTTACAAAGAATATTCTTTTTCCTTTTGAGACATCCCGACAATAGTTAATCACCCAGCCTCATGATAAAATGGAATATGCCTTTAGGATTAAGCGACTAGGCGACCATTAAAAGGAACATGACATTTTATAACTAAAGTTTTTCAAAAAGGTAATGCAAAAATAGAAACTCGATTGACATTTTAGGGCTTTTTTGCAATCTTACTTAGAAGATAGCTTAGGGTTTTGGGTTTTTCACTATTCATCTAGATTTTGACAGGGATAATTCAATTTAGGATAGATTTTCTAATTTTAGGATACAAATTCACAAGAGGACAACAAAATTTTAGGGCAAACCAACAAAACCAGGAATACAACCAACATGTGTTTTTCAACACACATTGGATATCGTATTGTAAAAATATATCGATAACAATCTTACACAATTCACTCACAAGCACAACAGTGTTTTTCAACACCTCATACACATACATATTCAAAAACTTTGAAATTGGCTAAGCTATGACTTTCTTTGTATGCTATCTATTCTCATGGATTTCATTGATATTTTCTTTGTCTACTACTTGTTGGTGTAGTTCTGATGATTGGGCAACATCAAATAAATAGGGTGTATGTGATAAGAGCTCCCGCATTAAGGTGGAAAAGCCTCACATCCCTTGATCTTATTCATTTGTATGCCATGGTGAGTTTGGTACTATCTCCTTGATTATTATTTCTCTGTTTGTTTACGCATGATCGCACTCATGATTATCTTGGATTTGAATGCCTCGATACTGGTGTATTCTTGCAATATCAACTGAAAACAATGTTCAGTTCATCTTCGCTTTTGTGCCCTGGTGCTTACATTCTTTTCCTACATTTTATCTGATGAAAGTAATATTCATATCCTTGTGGTTGCAGTGGCACCAACAAGGATTGTATCGACTCCGATGTTCCAAAAATGCTCAATGATGATGATTATATGATGGGTCTCACAACCATGTCCTAGGTATTGCATCTAGCATAGGATTACATTTTCATTCTAGACTTGCATTGTGGCAGAAATTCGATGTTCACTTCATTGCATTCTCCTAGATTTTTACATTGGGGAGTTCTTCTTTAGCATCTTGGTTTCATCATGACTGCACAAATGTTCGATCCTCCCTCTTGGTTCTTCACATGTTCTCTTGGTTAGCATCTGTCACACATTTGGACACCCTGCATGAGATGTTAGTACCATATATATTAGATTTGCATTATCATTTACACATTGAATTTACGTATTTCCATTCACAAGTGCATTTACATAAATCATCTGCATGCATACAACTTTTCATCTACATCAACATGTGCATCACATAAACTCATAAACATCACATACATGTGCATTTTATACATCTACATATATTCAAAACATGTTCATTCATTTGCATACATTCTAAATCATCTAAACATCTAAGCATATAGGAAACATCTCATAAACAACAAAGCGTGACACATGCGATGATACCAAAAGACAAGCTCATATATATATATATATATGTGTGTGTGTGTGTGTGTGTCGATACAATACAAAATGGTGCTACTTGAGCATAGTCTATCTCAAAAATGGTGGTACAATACACGAATGCCAACGCATCGAATACATCATATGATCTCATCAATCAAATCTGTCATATGTAGCTCTAGCCCTCTCCCTCATCACTTGGAGGAGGTGGAGGAGGAGGCATATCTGGTGGAGGTAGTGCCTATGCACCCTCTGATCCTCCAACAAATAAGGAAAATCTAGCTACCTATGATGCCTCATCAGGAACCACCCCTATATATGATGCATAGTAATAAGGTACTCTGGCGGTCTGATATCGAGTCTCCTCCCAAGCCCTCTCTAGCTTCCCTCAGACATCCTACAACTCCTGATCTCTATCTAGTAGTCAGTCATCCCGCATGGCAACCTGTACTTGCAATTCTATAACTTGCCTCACCAACTATCGCACCTTCTCTATGGCTCTCCATAGAGCCTCCTATGCCTGTGATAAGGTATCTTTAGGTACTTGACCCTGTACTGGCTCCTGTGCAGGCTGATCCTCCTGCATTGGGTCCTCCATTGATACCTCCTACTAATCTATCTTCTTTGTCACATCATCTAACTATGTCTCTATCCTCCTCCTACTCTGAGGTCTACTTCTACTTGCACCAGGATCAAATTACATCTGTCATGTGGGGATGTCCACATATACAGTGTGTGGCCATGGCACCTACTATGTTATCAACTATGGTTGTAGCCATGGTACCTACTATGGTGGAGGCACTGCTTCCTACTGCTATGGCACCTATGGGTGCACTACCGACGCTGGCGCTCCCATACCAACTGGATCTATAAATCGGGGGAAGGGATGTGTGATGAAATACTCCCTGTACTCTGGGGTCATGTTTCCATCTGCAACCCCACTCAAGTAGTCCCATTGAGTCCACACTAGGGCTTGTACATTGGTCATACATTAACCAATATCCAACTTGGTCGACCATCCCTTCCTAAGCTCATCAACAAAATGAGCATAGGAATAGTACTCCTGTGCCTGGCCAAACTGTTGCCAAACACGTGTCAGAGGAAATTGCTCAATAATGGATATTGCTCAACTGAAGAGGGGCCATTAAAAAAGCATGTAACCCAGTTGATTGCTGGCATCATCCCAATCCTCTGTCAACCTCCATGGTCACCATGTCATAGCTACTAAATCATCAAGGGTCACTCACCACTGCTCTATCTTACCCAGCACGGGCTGAGTAACCAAATGTCTGTAGCTATATATACGGCTCCAATGGTTGTCTCAAATCCTCGCACATAGGTGGGGTAAATGGAAGGTGCTCCCATGCTCACACCTATAGAGAAAACAATCCTACAGCCATACTCTTCAGCTCTTTATAGGTGATCTCATGCATCTCATTGTACATATGGGCCAACATACACTAACCCCATCCATATTTGATAGGCTCGGCTAGCATACTCTGTAGCATTCGCCCCCAGTCACACTCAAAATAATGCTGACCTTGATCCAAAATTAGATAATATCCAAGGAATGCTACCAAAACAATGGCCAATCGATGCCCAGGTCCATAATCTCTGATCAACTCCTCCCATGGGATGGATCTACCCATGACAAGATCATCCTATAAGATCTCTCGCAATGCTAGTGTACCTAGCTATGGCTGCACCTTGTACTCCACTCTAGGTCCGTGGAAGGGTATATGAAGAATCCTGTATATATCCTCTAGCGTCACTATCATCTCACTCTGAGGAAAGTGGAAGGTGTTTGTTTCTGAATGGAAACACTCCACCAGAGCTCCTAGAAGTCTGCGATTTACCTAAATCTCAGGTACCTCACAAAGATGTGATAGGCGCAAACTGTCAATATGTGTAATCTTGGCATCGTCTAACTGTCTCACCGACCCACTGATAGTTGGATGATGTGACCTGAATGCTATGTTTGGGAAATTGACCTACAAAACATGTGAACAACAATGCACGATCAGTACTTGGCTCATGATTCATGAGAATCAATCCATAAATGAGAATTCAAGCATTACAGACATACTACGGATAGGAACAATGCTGACAAAAATTCTATTGGACACAACTCAGACTCATTTTGTATTCAAACTGCTATATTTTCTCCATGCAAAGAAGCAGCCTTTCATGCAAAGTTTCATACTTGTTCACGTGAAGTTTCAACCCCACGCAAAGTTTCAAACTTGTCCACGTGAGAAAACCTCCTATCGAAGGGTTTCCCGTGCGAGATGTGGGTACCCTCCCACGTGAGGATACCCACTGACCAGCGCGAGAATATTTCTTTTGGCAGTTTCTTACGCGAGATCTCTTCACGGGCTGCATGAAGAAACTAGTTCCTCGCACGAGAACTTGCGGCATAGTTTCAAAAAATGCGAAAACAAAATGAAAATTTGATAGAAAGTAATGAAATTTGAATTCATAGAGATGATAATCGACTACTTACCGAGGGTCCATACATTGTTGGCCGTCTATGCTACCTGGATCGCTCAAAATGATGCGTGCTCACGGGGACCACCATTTTTGCTCAGAGCTCTTTTCTCAAAAGCCAACGGATGCAAATGATTTGAAAATGACCTTTTGGATTCATCTATAGGTTTTGACCTAATTTTCAAAAGTACTCCAATTTATGTGAAAATTTCACCACAAGCTAATTTGACCGCTCTGAATCCATTTTGAAGATTGAAATCAAAATTTGACACTTCTATATAGCTCAAAATCACATTTTAAAATTTTTGGGACCGACGCAATCGGACGCTTGTGCAATCGACTTTCTAACGTTGCTTTCTTGTCAGAATCATATCTAATCAACATTTTCTCAAATCTTCAACTCTTTTCATCAAAAAGTCAACTCTAGTCAACTTTGGTAAACTCTGGTCAACTCTAGTCAAACTTGGTCAACTTGACCTCAAAATTGCTCAAAAATTGATTCTAAACCTTCTAGATTCTTTCGTAATGTGTTTTGAGTTCTTCTTGATCTCTGAGTCAACATCTACCTGCAATTTCTCTCTCTCCATCATCATTATGCCGTGTCATCTTTCCATTTCGCTCCCAAGGGGGCAGGATGATTACATCATTGAATCTTTCCCAATCAATCTGATCTAATATTCAAAAGTCCTCATTGCTAGGGGCATCTCATCACTTGGGGCATATTCAGTTTTTGGTACCTCACAGTCAAAACTGGGTGTTTCACGACTTTTAATCAATAGGGGCATCTTTGTTCCTTACATCTTGTCATCTGTTAGGTATCGAGGCAATCTAACTTGGATCCTTGAGGATCAAGCTTCATTCTGGAGATGATTCTTGAAATCTCAGTCTATTAAGTATCTGAGCAATCTAACTCAGATTCTTGAGGATCAAGATTCGTTCTGGAGATGATTCTCAAAAACTCATCTATTAGGAATTGGGGCAATCTAACCCTGACTCTTGAGAATCAAACTTCATTTTGGAGATGATTCTGAAACTTGTTCTAACCAGTGTCTTGGAAATCTAACCTAGATATTTGGGGACTAAGCTTCGTTCTCAAGATATTCCTAAAATCTATATTGACTATCTTTTTGTGGACAGGTATCGAGGCAATCTAACCTTGACTCTTGAAGGTTAAGCCTCGTTCTGGGGATAATATTTTGAAAGTTATCAATCTATTAGGTATCTGAGCAATCTAACTTAGATCCCTAAGGGTCAAGCTTCGTTCTGGAGATGATTCTTGAAATCTTAACCTATTAGGTATTGGAGCAATCTAACCCGAATCCCTGAGGATCAAGCGTCGTTTTGAAGATGACCCTCAAAAAATCTACTTAACCGGCGTCTTGGAAATCTAACCTAGACTTCGGAGAGTTAAGCTCTATCTTGGAGATGGCTATGAAATCTTCATCAATTGATCTTTGCATCAGCAATTTTCAAAATCTATTTTCCTGTGCTTCAGACATCAGACTTTTCTTTGAATCAATGCATTGCTCGCACATCAATTCAAAGAGGGGCAAAATGTAACACTCCAAAATTGGCATCTTGCAACCCTAACCAATTTTTTTGCATTTGTCATTCTTCTGAATCATCAAAGTCCTATTGTACTAAGCAATTCTGAGTTTTGACTGACTCTACTCGACCTGAGTGTTAAATACAGAAAATCCTAGATCTATATTAATCATACATTAACTTGTGAGTGTGAAACTGGGTACCTGTCGGAATGTACACAAACACTTCAATAGATCATTACTTCAGCAATATGGGGTTAGTGAAAACACGAAAAACACATAAAACCCTCTAAAACCGATCTATTTCCTTCTAACGTAGGAAGAGTATGACCACCAACATATCAGCCCTCAGAATATGTTGATGAAACAGTGACCAATACAACCTATGTATGAAGGATTTAATTCAAAACAAGCTAAATGATGTAAAAAGCATGCAAACTAGCTCAAGATGATGAAATAACACTAAAAATTAGTTATGAAATGAAAATAGCATGTAATCCTATGATAAAACTAGCAGCATAACAATGCAAATTTGATCTCACAAGAAGGCTTATTTGCTCTCAAAACAGGCTTCTATTTATAGAAGAATGGGAGAGAGAGGGGGGGTACAAGGTTCATTTATGGACTTGGAGGCCCAATAAATGCACATGTAAGAGCCATTAATGCCCAAGGCATTAATGAGGCATGGGAGAGACATGGGCTTAAGGAATCTTCATTAATGAAGTCCTTAATGAGGCATGTGGGGGTGTAAGAGGGTTAAGGACTTTAAGAAAGTCCAGCTTGAGAAAGTGGACTTTCTCAAGTGGGTGKAGTTRCTAAGCATTCCTTAATGGAATGTGACAACATTAGGAGGTGGGTTAGAGAAGAATTTAGGATTAGRATTAGATTAGCATGGGTGAATGGGTTGAGAAGGGTTAGAACCCAGGGTAGAAGTGGTTGAGAAGGGTTAGGTTAGGGTTAGAACCTAGGGTGGAAGTGGTTGAGAAGGGTTAGGTTAGGGTTTAAGGGAATATTAATAAATGAAATAAACTTATTTGATTCATTTAGAAATATAGGAATTTAATTATTAAAACAAATAAATTTCTTTTTAATAATTAAGGGACTATAGCCATTTTAATTAAATTAATAGGCTAGGGGAATGGGTTGGATTGCAAGTGATACTTTGATTTAGAGATTTATTTAATTCCATTATAATTAGATACTATAGCCATGTTTGATTTAGATTTGATCCGATTGGTCGATATTGATTTAAATTGTATGGCTATAGTAGATAATATAAATCAGTGATAAAAATCACCTAGGACATTAAATTGATTCAAAGAATTATGCCAAACAGTAATAGGGTCATTTGGACATAACCCGAAGGTATGATCACACTTAGGGCAAATAGGGTCCATAGTCACGACAGACCAAAATTAGGTGGTTACATTTCACACTTAGGGCAAATAGGGTCCATAGTTACGACAGACCGAAATTAGGTGGTTACATAACTTAATTCCTAAATATCAATCAATTAGCTAAACAAACCCTATGATTGAATTAATTTAATTATAAAGTCCCAACACTTAAATAAAATAAAATTCACCCCTTTTAGCTAAAACATATAAAAAAGAATTAAATAATACTTAATTATTATATAAATATCCTCATCTCAATAATTGAATTTAATTATTCAAATAATTGAGAAAAACACATTTATGAGGTCATGCTTTATTTATTTAATTAAACATTCTCTCAAAAATCTTCTCTTCAATTTAGAAATGGAAACTTTGGATTAACTGTGCTTTAAAGAGAAAGAATACAATTAAAACCAAAAAGAAAATGGTTAAAAACAAAGGGAAAACAATTTATTGTTTTCTTTTAAAGAAAGCTTGCTAATTTAAACTCGATTTTCTATCTGTTTTATTTCAAAAAGGAAACTTTCTATTCTGAGCAGGCTCTCAGTCTATAAAAGAACTCTCATTTCTCATTCAAACCCCCCGGAAAAATATGCATTGTTAGAATAAAGAATTGTTGCTGCATTTTAGAATTCATCATCTCATTTCAATTAAGCTCATTTACAATAGAATAGCTTTATTTTCTTACATTAATCTCATATTTCTTACCATGTCTTAGTTTAATTTCATTTAGATTAATCTTGCATCTTTCATGTTCTTAGATTAATCTTGCATTACATTCAAGGATAACTTTAAGAAACCCCCTCTAGAAAAATATATAAAATCCTAGCGAATCTTTCATTTTATTTTTAAAAAATTAATTCCTATTGGCGAATCTCTCATTTTTTTGGGAAAACAAATTATTTGTATTGACGAATATTTTTTAATCACAAATTTTTTTGTAGAAAATATTGGCGAATTTCAAGAAATAACCAAAATTTCATTAATGACCATGGAAAATAATTATATTTAAAGAAAAAAAAGTTTTTATAGAAAATTATTAGGCTAACTATGAAAATATTTTATGGGTTTAAGGGAACTCTATAGTATCTAGTTTCTACCATTTATTTAAAATATAATCAAATAATCCTCATTGTATTGTGTGAGATAAATG
>MU225990.1:1683571-1722602 GCA_018584345.1 Thuja plicata
AATAAAATTTTGTAAAAGTTTGGCAATTTAGGTCGCCTTAAATCTTGAATTATTAGCCAAATTTGGATTCTCAAATTTCAAAAATTAGCCAATTGGCGAATATTAGCCACTAAAAAAATCACTGATTACATTACATTGCATTCATAGAGAAAAATCCTTCATTCTTAGATTGGTCTAGGTTGTGAGACTCTCATTCTGAGAGCCATTCAAAACCTCATCTGGATAGAAGGCAACAGGTCAAATCATACAGGCATGCAAGATGAATAAATCATATTCACTTTTGTATGTGGTTGATGAACAAGGACTATGTTGAAGTGTATGGTTGAATAACAAGTCCACATTTAAAAAATACACGTGCTATGCTTTTAGATGCTATGATTTGCATTTTAAGGTTGTAGACATTATAAATCATTTAGCTATGTATTGTTTTAACTAAAATTTGCACTATAGGAGAGCATTCTGCAATAAAAAAATACAAGTACTCTTCCTCTGATTTCAGATTTGAGTGTATGTTTTTTTTATTTCTATTAAATATATTTGAACGTTAATTTTTTTTAGTTGAATGTTGAGTTTTATGATAAGTGTTGCAAGATCACAAATTCCTCGCATCTATCAAAATCATCCACAAAAATGATTATTCGAAGATGACTACCCATAGCAGGGTCTACCTTAGGAGCTTCCATTACTTTTTCAATGCTTCTCTGGCACAATAGCACTGAGAAAGTGGTGTAGATCCAATAAAAGACAATGAATACCCAATTAGGCTTCTCACCAATTTTAGCTTTCAAAAACATAATATCTGAGATCTTTCTTTTTTGATAACCTAGTTTGTCAATATGATTTGAGGATGAGATATATAATGCATTAGTTGACTACTAATTGGTTATAAAATTCCCATTACTTCCATTGTTAGAATCCATACAATTATAAATGTAGTTATCGACGGCCATGCATATTTTGCATTTCCCCATTCCTTGAACTTATCACCACCCTACAACACCCATGCAATCCAAGTAATAGAGCTTGCCAAAACCATTGCTAGGAAATAGGGAAAGAAAATTAGAGATTGTATTGTGAGCCCCCTCAACATCAAGGGAGAGTATGTACTCAAATGGTGCTTCATCTCTCAATTTTGATACGCCCTTGACTGAGCCAACTTCCAGTTATACCAAGCATTTCTTTGACATGAAAACTATCTTTAGTTAGTTTTGTTAACAATAGTTGTAATATGCACGATTTTCAGTTTTAGCTGATAGTTAATCTTTTTTAGATTGTGTGGGAAGGTTTTAACTTCAGTTTTACTTTTCCTTAGTAGCACATTTTCCATGCCATGCTTTTATATTTTCTTTGTCCATGCTTTGGATCATTGTATAATTGTCACTAAATAAAGACTTACACTCTGTAGAAGGTGCAGAGTTTGTTTCATAGTGTTTGTAAATGAAATTATCCCTTTCTTATATAATTGATTCTTTACTCTGTAGCCCTTAATGGAAATGACAATCACATACTAATAGTTGGATCAAATATACATGATATTTGACCCTTTGAATTATGGTACATCTCTCGGTTGAATTTTCAATAAATTTTTAAAGGATCCAAATTGCACTTGCAAAAACATAATTTTGATGAATAGAGGCCTTTTATATTAATATAAAAGAGTACAATATTCACAAAAAAATATCGGGGGATAAAAAAACACCCCGCGAAGAGTCACTCAGCATCATGCCAGAATCATATAGCTATTCACCAAATAAGCTTATAAGGAAAGCTCTCAAGCTGCGAGAGCAGTAGCAGAAGAGGCAGGAGGATATTTATCATTAGGATTACCCCAAACATTGGGCCTAGGGGTCTGGTCGAGAAGCGACCACCCATCATTTGTATCTTTTTCTTCATTTTCCATTTCTTCTTCCTCCCGCCTGGGAGAGATAGCAAGAGCCAAGTGGGGGATTTTATCAAAAGTGGAAGAAGGCCACATAGAAAAATTAGCCATCGATCGAGCAACAATAGAAATAAGCAGAGGAGTCCAACTAGCAGTCGAGGCCCTCCTAGCAGGAGGAGAGGCAGAGTGGCGGTGCCAAGAGTGCGGCATTCTGGGGTGCCTGGCTGAGGAACTCTGGCTATGACACTAACCCCAAGGTGGCATGTGGCCAGCAGAGAGGGAATCTAGTGGCAACTAAGCCATAGTACATAGGGCATTATCCCAATGTTTTAGCAGCTCCTGCAAGTGGGAAACCTCAAGGGCCACCTTATTAGCTTATACTTGAATCTGCATCATGACATTATTACATAAACATGCCTTAGCATAAAGAGACACATTGACATCTAGAGATATGTGAGTAAAAATAACAACATTATGATCTTTCCATAAGGAAAAGAAAATCTCCATCCTGAAAGCATGTCAAATCTAGCTATACTGGGAAGGAAATCCGAGTGAATCACCAAGGAGAGCCATATGCCAAGAAAAATGATCAGGCTAGAATGGCATAAAAAAGCTATGAATCCATGTCCAATAGTTCTGGGACCATCAAAAAAACCAAAAAATCAAAAAAAAAAAAAACATACTTTTCACTAGAAAGTAAATAAGGCATTCATAGTAATTCACACACAAGTATGTTCCAATCACTACACTGAAAATAAATATATGGATTCTACGAATCCCACATACTTCAATTTACTATACATTTGAAAATATGAAATAACAACAATTAAGAGACTAAGGCTAAGAAAGATTTACTTTAAGAAATAAATATAATCAACCAAAGATACCCCAACAGGGATAAATTCATTAATATAAACCAACAGATTTATAACAGTGGAAATTTCAGAAAATGATCTTCAAAGTATATCCCAGAAAATTCACCAAAAATTAGACTAAAATAGATCACTATGTAATTCTATCTAATTCCCCCAAAAATTATTATTAATCAATTTAAATTTTTTCTAGCTATATATAGCCATCAGTTTAGAGCATACAACTTAAAGCCCAAAAAACTCTCCTAGAGCTTTGGGATGAAAAATAGTTTTTAAAGTGAAAGTATTACTAAAAAATGAATGAGAAAAAATGACTAGTATCACTCCAAGAATGGCGAAGAATGATCACAGAGTGACTGATGAGATGGAGCCCATAGACTATTCATTAGTAACATTTGTATCACGGTGTTCCTTCAATCCTTATGCACATTGGAAATGTTGATGATAGTGTCATGATGTGTCAGGGTGATGTGGATTATCCTCTTTCTCAACACTTTATTGTACTTGCATACTTGAACAATTTTTTGTTTGTGTGACTCCAGATGATCAACACAAACTACCAAAATGGCTTCAATATTAGCCATCAATGTGAAATCTCTTGTTGTTATGTCTTTATCATCCCTTATAGTTGAAATCCCTCTTTCAAACTCTTGGGTCATCTCCCTTACATCTTTGATGTTCTAACCGTCCTCACTCCTCAGAGTAATTTTTAGACATTTCAGATCCTTTTAAATTATGTCTGTTAATCCCTTTAACTCATTTAGAAAATGTGTAGCTCCCTCATGTCCTACTTTGATGATTTAATTTCACCATTCACTACTCTTAATGGATACATAAAGGACATCTTTGTCTATGCCTGGGACTAGTTTTTCAAAAAGGAAATTTGTTACCCCATATTTCTCAATCTCATTCATCTGATTCACCACATTAGACCACTTTCTTCTTCCTTCTCCCACTTAGCCAACTCTTTTAGTGTTTCTGAGATTGATACTGCAACGGTTCCACGTGTTTGAATCAATTGGGTGATATAGTCACCTCCACGCTGGATCATACCCTGTATCCACTTTCTAAACACATCAACAATGAGTTTTTTCCTCTAAATTTGATGCAGATTCTTTCTGAATTTGGGAGAATGAGGGTCAAAGGATTGAGGTACTTGAGCTAATGGTAGAGGACTAGGATCCTAGACTTCCTATATAAATTATGCCAAATTGTTTTATTGTGGCCTTCAGTTCCTTCTTATCCTTCTCATCTTTGAAAGTACTATACAACATCTTCTTGGTAGATTTTTATAGATGCTTTTCATCTCCTTTCCTGGTTGTAACTCCTAGATCTATATTTTTTACTATAAAGTCATCAGTAGTCACTTCGCTGATATCCTTGTCTTCCTTAGGGACTTCTGACTTAGGAACCCATCATCTTGTTTTCTCGTTTATGTCAATTATAGATTCAATCCTAATCCTTTTTGGCTTAACTGTACTCCCCAAGAATGTTCTAATCATTTCCTCCACAAGTAGAGTGATGGAAAAAACATTCATTTTCTTTCTAATTCATGTTTCCAGCCATTTTAGTGTAAGGGGTGGTGTCTGTAGAGGAGTATTTTTTGCAACAGTTGTGGAATCCTCTGTATCAGACTGGCTGACCTTTAAAATTTCAACCTC
Organism: Thuja plicata; assembly: GCA_018584345.1. Classification (NCBI taxonomy): domain Eukaryota; kingdom Viridiplantae; phylum Streptophyta; class Pinopsida; order Cupressales; family Cupressaceae; genus Thuja; species Thuja plicata. The sequence goes on from MU225990.1 coordinate 1,687,984, forward strand.
TTTAAAAGGAGTTATCTGAGTATTCTTTTATGACATTGGACTATCCATTTCATCTAGATTGATCACTTCATCTTCCCTAGCTGCCACAATGTCCTCTTTTTTGGATCTGGTCCTTGGAACTCGCACATATGGGGTGATACAAGAGACACTATATTTCCCAGACTTGGGCTTGAGAGTTATTTTATTTTTAATCTTGGAGGAACCTGCAATAAAAACATCAACATTAGATGGAGCAATATGATTTTTAATAGGGGTGGAAAGTGTATATCTTCATGTATTATGCCTGTTTTGCATAGGAGGCTTTTTTTCGTTAATCCACTTTTTAGTTCTTTTGATCACACTGAGAGTTTTGATATGTATGTTATCCCTTTAAATCATTTGTGCAATTTTACCAGTAATCTTCCATTTTGGGAAGATGTTTAAATTTAGTAGGCAAATTAAAGTGTTGGACTGCATAACCCCTATTGTCAAAATCTTTCCTCTCCTCAAAGGCCTTCAGGTTAACCTTATTTAATTATAGCTCTAGATTGAGGGCATTCAAGGACGTTTTACATGTGTAGAACCCCATCTCAATTGTAAAGCTTGATTTTCCTTGGCCTTTCCTATCCTTCACGCTCTTATGCACATGAGCCAATTGGAAACCTACTTCAGTTATGATGTGGCTATCTAGGAAATACCTTGGGAGTCTGAATGGTTGTCCTTCAAACCCACCAACCCTTATGTAAGTAAATCTCTTGAACTAGATTAAGAAACTCTCATAAGTGTTGATAAAATACTTATCTTCCTTTGACATCCTATGTTTAATGTTCCCCTTCATCACATAGACTAACTTTCCATAAAAAATCTCATTTACTCTCATGAAATTATCAGTGTAAAATTCTCTCTGCAGATGAGGTAATCATCGTATAATTTCATACTTGGGAATTCCAATTCATGAAAGAGGCCTTTCCATAACCTGGTGCATGCTAGTACATAGAATAAGTATGAGGTCAAGTAAAACTATTCTTTCCTAAGAAGTTTGTCAGCTGATGGTGCAGTTCATCTGCATTAGTGCCTTCCTAGTCAATGAGTTTCTAGCTGCCTAGGGTTATTGTAATGTAAAAATACATCCAGTCTTTCGAAAAATATGCATGTTGGTTCCCCTTGATCCTGTTGAGTAATATGAATAATTCACCAACCTATGGCTTAAAGTGATATATGGTAAGAGGCTTAGGCAGCCTAGACCCTCCTTTTTATGGTTTTAGTAGCCAATTCAGTGCAATTTTATTCCTATAAATTTGTCACTGGGTTGAGAAAAGAGACGGAGAAGAGGTAGTAGTCCATCCCTCATAGGGATCTTTCTTAGGAATACCCGTTGTTGTTAATACAACATCCCTATTTATGAATACTAATGGCCTCCCATCTATATTTTTGATACATTTCTCCTCCCTACTATAACACTTGGCACATTCTACTACCATCTTAGGGCACAAAGTCACTATTGGAAATGCAACAACTTCTTCCAACCCACTTTGGACTACTTTTTCTATCATGGAACTTGGAACTGAATTTTTAATTTTTTTCCTAATTTCTTCCATTTCCCATTAATGTATTGATGTGTCATCACACTCTGACATACAACTAATTAGGAAAGAAATACACCCAAAATTTGGGAGTGGAGGCTTCATGGTATATCAAGATAATGATTACAAAGAAAGAAGAACAAAGAATGCAGAAGTTCTAGAGAGTCTTTTTTTACTTGAAAATAACAAATAGCTTCAATTTGAATCAGGAGCTTGAGGAAAAGACAACTAACATGTTACTTCATGCAATTTCCCTAAGCCTTCAGAGAGAATATGATACCTTGGCTACTCTTTCACTTCTACCTCCTTCCGAATAGTTTTTACCATGATAAAAACAAGACTAAGTATCACCCATTTATTTACTAGCTCTTTGCAAGATTATGGGGGATCCGCAATTAATGATTAAATGTTGGAAAAAGGTTTTTAATTAATGATGACAAGAGGTTTTCTCGATCAACACATTAATTGTCATACTTTCTCATGAGTAAAATGACACTTAAATATCACTTTTCATGATGATTATATCCGCGCCATGCATAGATGCAACATTCTTTGCCAGCTGCCATTTTCATCACATCATTACCATAGTTCCGCCACCATTTCCTCCTCTTTGTTTGAGAGCATCCATTGAAATTTGAACTCTGAACTAAGCAAGTTCAAAAGTTGATTTCAATTTGAGACAAGACACGACTACCTCTTGGCATGCTTAAAAAGATAATACTAGTGGCATGTAGATAAAAATTAACAATCGTAAAAACATAATGCAAGATGAAGAGCACAGTTGAACCTTGAACCTTAAACTAGGCTAGTTCAAGATTTGAAGTTCAACGAAAATAAAAGTTTTGCAAAACATGTCACTTAGTTTACATGAAAATAACAAAAAGGAAAAAATATACCACGGGGTGTTGTTGAACCTTGAACCTTGAACTAAGCTAGTTTAAGAATCAAGTTCAACTGATAAGAGGAACATTCAAAGGATGGGAAACAATCATGGTGATGATATAGTTTGAAAAAGATTATAGGGAATTTTTGAAAGGAATGAGTCAATGAATAATAAGAAAAAATTAGAGGTAACAATGGCTCCATCTGGGGATGAGGACTCTTGAGGATGAAGGATGAATGTTAAGGATTTGGTTTTGTAGACCAAAGAGTCAAATCAAAAAGGACAAAAAATAGAAAGAAGAAAATAAAAAAAGAACGGGAAAGTAAAAACTGAAAGGAAAATAAAGAAATAAACACACCAAACAAATATGTACAGAAAAGACAGAACAAACCGCCTACAACTGATAAAACTTCAAATATGTATTGTTAAAGGTTAAGGGAAATAAAGTACCAATAGGGTGTTCTAGCATGAAAGAGTTTATTCCCAATTCTTCACTGATGATGAAGGGGCCTTTCCACAATGATAAAAATTTTCCATGGGCACCCTTGGGTTCCCTTATTTTTTCTCATAGTAATACCTGATCTCCTTTGATAAAATTCTAGGGCCTGGATTTTTGATCAAAATTTTTCTTGACTCGGGCCTAATGAAGTGCTATATGGTTCACCATTTCTTCTCTTTCTCCCTAAATCTTGTTGAGTTACATGATTCTTTTCTCAAATGCATCTTGAAAAATTTGATCTTCTATCATCTTCTGTAGCTTTACAGTGGCCAACTCTAGAGGCAATGAAAGTTGTGCTTCGGTACCATATACTAACTCAAATGATGAGATTTTGATTTCCCTTTTACAAGAGGTGGGATCAGTCCAGAGAGCTTAAAATAGCCTCTTACGCCAATTTATGGCATTGTCATTCACTAATTTCCTCATAATCTTTATCAATTTTTTGTTACTTGATCCTGCCAGACCATTCCCTTGAGGGTAATAGTCAGATTCATGTGATAAGTAAATGACATGATTATAGAAAAAAAATTTAATTTCCAAGAGGAGAAATTAATAGAATTATCTATAACTATCTTTTGGGGAGTCCCAAACCTGACTAGTATAAAGTTTTTTTAGGAATTCACATACCACTTTTGAAGTGGTTTTATTGATACGGACTACTTCAACCCATTTGGTGAAGTAATCTGTGGCGGTCAGGATATGTGTGTGGCCAGCATTAGACGGTGGATCAATTGGGCTGACAAAATCTAACCAACACTGATTAAAAGGTTCTTCAACAATGATAGGTCTCAGGGGAAGAGCTGCAAGCTATGGTTTGTCATTGAATAACTTACATTTCTCATATTTTGCTACACATTTGTAGTTGGATCCAAACTTTCTAGGCCAGTAGTAGCAGCTCCTTAGTATTTTGAAAGCATTCACCGTTGAAAAATGATGGTCACATGCCTCATTGTGAAATTTTGAAAGAAACCTTTTATGTTGTTCTTTAGCAACACATATGAGAAACGCCCCATCTAAACCTTTTTATAGAGAATTCCGTCAACAATAATATCCTTTACAGCTTTGAGCCTAAGATTCCTCTTCTCCTTAGAACTTAAATGTGTTAGGTAATCTCCGTATGTGAAATAAAATTCTACATCTAAAAACCACGTGACTCGCAAACTAACAAAAAGAGCCAGGAGTACTTCATCCTCGGGTACTTTCTTAGCGATCAATTTGCATAAACCTTATCCCCTTACTAACTTGGTGGGGTGAATGTTGAAATCAAATTCTTGAATTCTTGCAACCCAAGTAGATGGGTTATTCAACCCTATCTCTTGCTGGGTGAGGACATCCTTGACAACGGAAGTGGGAACATAGATAGTAGAGTGAAAATGTAGGATGTAGTATATAAAGTATTTTACTGCCTTTACGATAGAAAAATAATTTTTCTCCACTAGAGGATAATTTAAGTCATTTTTTTTAGAGGCGCTCTCATGACAGAAATTGGTATTTCCTCCTCTTTATCATTTTTCAGCAATATCATTCTAGACAATGTGTGCTCTGAGGCATAGCAATAAATAATGAAGTCTTTTTTGTAGTCTGTATTTATCAAAGTAGGAGCACATGCTATAGCTTTCTTGACATCTTCAAATTCCTTTTACAACTTCTTTACCCTACTTAAAAGGTTTTTTCTCACTTAGAAGATTGACCATATGTTTGGTTGTTTTGGCAAAATCAGGGACAAACCTTTGAAGAAAATTAATCTGCCCAAAAGATGACTTGACACCAGTCCTGTTTGAGGACAACCCAAGCTTATGAATGGCCTTTAATCTTTCAAGATCAATTTTTATCCCATCCTTTGACACAATGTGACCTAATAACTTTCCTTCTGTAACCCCAAAAATAGCCTTCTTAGGGTTCAATGAGAAATTGTGTTCCCTACATATCTGCAGAACTATTCCCAAATCTTTTATTTGATTTCTATGCCTTTTGGAAAAGATCATTAAATCATCTAGGTAATTTAAAATTACCCTATTTATCATATGAATGAATGAATAATTTACGACTCATTGAAACTTAGCACCTGCATTGATCGACCCAAAGGGCATATGATTATAGGCATACGTACCCCATGGCATGGTAAAGGTCATTTTATGTTGATCCTGATTAGCTACCTTGATCTGATTGTAGCAAGAAAACCTTTCTAACATAGATACCATTTATTATCCTACCATGGTTTGTAAAATATGGTCCATGACAGGGAGACAATAATTTTCTTTTGGGATGCTCTGATTCAAGTTTATGAAATTAACAAAAATCCTTAGTTCTCCGTTCTTTTTCCTTATGGGTACTATGTTTGTGACCTAAGTGGAAGGGTGTATGGGATAAATGATTTGGGATTTCAAAATATTTTCCACCTCTTTTTAATTGCTTCAAACACCTTTAGATTGTATTTCCTTAGCTTTTGTTTGAAGGGTGTAGTTCCAGGCTTAAGAGGTATATGGTGCAAAAATTCCCCCACTTTAAAATTATTAAGGTCATGGTAAGACCACGCAAAAATGTATTTGTATTATTTTAAAAAGATAGTGAACCTTCTCTTCTCATTGGGTGTGCAACACTTGCCCAAGTTTATGTATTTAGGATCTCTTGCTTCACCTATATCCACCCTTTCAAAATCACCTTGATTAGTATCCTCATGGGGGAAGGGTGGTTGTTTTGTTACATCATGTTTATCAAACAAGTTTTTGAGAGAAATGAGCCCTTTGGGGATGCGGTTTCCTTTCAGTAGAAAAATATCTTCATCTATGGATTTACCTGGATTAGGGAAAAATTCATCACAGGTCGAGTGTGACCCTTCAAAAAAGGTTGTGCTGAAAACTTCAACCATCTACATAAATCTATCTATCTGTTTATCATCTTAGAAATCTACAAATGTTCAACATTGTCTGGAACCTTAGGTCTATAGACCATTTCAATCATGTAGGAACTCTCCTTGAAATCTGATTGTGGAAATAATAGGGATGTTGAAAATACCAAAGAGTCTGCCCTACTATTTAGGTCTCTAGGAATAGCCTCTATAGAGAAGGCTTCAAATTGCTCAATTTCATCTGAAACACAATTTTTGTAATGTTTGAGCCTTAAATTTTTCTCTAAATATTTTCCCCTTACATGTCTTACCACTAATTTTTTGTCTCCTTTAACATTGAGCATTCTTACTCCCATCTTCTTTCCTTCTTTAATGCCAAGCCAGAGTGCCTCATGCTCGACAATGTTGTTTGTGTTGTTAAATTATAACTTAATAGCACAAGGAAACATATCTCCTTCTAGGAATATCAATACAAATCCTCCTTCAAAACCAACAAAGGAAAAGTTTCCATCAAAATCTAAGGACCACAAACCATTGGTTCCTTGTACTATTCTCTCTGCTACATCTACTACTGAAGAGATCATGTAGTTTCCAAAATCACACTCTTGATAAAGAATCTGAGATTTAGGATCCTCATATGGAAACACAATATATTTAGATTTTCCCTTAGGTTGTAAGATAATTTTTTTTTAATTTCCCACATGGATAGTAGTCTAGGACCAGTCTAGTTTGATTTCACCTCCAAGGTTTCTAGAAAATTTCCTACTTAATAGCATCTGATAACTGGCCAGAATGCCAGCAACAAGAATGGTCAATTTGATATTTTCACTGGGATACACTACAAAGGCCACTTGGGCATCTTTGATCTGACCTACCAGTGGGACTTGTTTTGAATCCATGGAATAACATTTTCCAAAGGTTGTGGTCAGTCGAAGATCTAAGGCCTTTGCAATAGAAGTAGGCATTACGTTGTCAGACACTCTAGAGTCTATGACACAATTATTTAATTTGAAACTGTGGATAAACAAACATTTAAGTAAAAGGGTTCTGGGTTTAGTCCTAAGGAAGGATTAGTATCTTCAATAGATTGGGTAGACAAGGTAGCTTATTCTGATAGGACTACATTTGTAGCTTCATTAGCTGCAGAATTTGAAGAGGGTTGCCCCAATTTAACATAATTTCCAAGTCTTTCTAATTCCTTTGTTTCATCCTAAGGTATTCTATAGGGGAGACTTGTATTTTGGGATTTTTACAAAAATTCAACAATATCAAAGGAAGAATTAGAGTCAGACTTCTTTGGCAATTCATCTTCTTTAGAATTCTGATTTTTGAAGAATGGACTCTTAAGGAAGAGGTCCTTATCTTTGTCCCAACAGTGCGAAGTTGATGGTGAGTCATTGGTTTGAGAATTTTGATGACCTCTAGTAAATACTGTACATGTGGTGTCCTCAAGAGTTACCAAAATATTACCTCCTCACTTAGATTTAGATTCATATTCCATATAATAGTTTTTGGAACCGCCACGTAACTAAGGACTTTCTACATCTCCAGGTGATTCTTCAACCAGTTCTTTGTTAACATGAATTTTCATGGACTGAATCATCATAGGACAAATGGTACCATCGTGGTAATCAGTGAGGTTAAAGGTGCACATATTAGCTCTTCTAGGGGGAGCTTCCAACAGATTTTATTCAGATGAGAGGTACCTGGACTTATGCTACTAAGACCCACTTCATCAGTCATTCCCCTAGGAATATCTCTATACGGGCAAGGGGGATCAACACTTCCTTTGGGAAATTGCATTTTAATTATGATCCCATCATTCACTAATCTTTGTAACAGAGGATCAAAGGAGGGAGCATTTTGTGCATTAGGTATCTAAACATCTTTTCTCCATTTCTGTGATGTTATTATGCCATCTTCTAGTTCAACATACATGTCTTGGGTGGCCTACAAATTAGCTATCCTTTCCCTCGTTAAGTGAAAACCAATGTCAAGTGGCATAGCATTCTAAAAGAAGTCCTTTTTATTTTTAGGGGTGGTTCATTTTTCTTGAGGGATCTTATGAATGATTTTATTTATATTTTGCTATAAATTCTCTCATTGGCTCATGTATCTATTTTTTTAACTGAGTAAGTTGTGCAAGTAGGGAGTGTTCATTTGACACACTTTTAAAATGAGCCTCAAAGGCATTCTTCATACTATCCCATTTGGTGATATGACCATTAGGTAAGTGATAAAACCAATCAGAGGCTGAATTAGAGAGGTTTTGTACAAAAAGTCTAAAAACTACATCCTCATGTTGAATAGCCAAAATTCCACAAGATGTATTGAAAGCATTGAGGTGATCCTCAGCCACCATTTTCCCATCTCCATAAAATTTGGGTAAGACTTCTCTAGCTCATTTAGGAAAATTATGGTTTCCACCTAGATTCAGAGGCCCTACTTCTGCTCCCCAAGGATATGCCATGAGTGTTGTTGGGTAAATAGTCACAAGAGGTGGGGCTTGGATTCTAGACAAGGTCAAAGCTTGCCACATGTGGACATAAGAAGATATACTGGGAGATGTCTTAGGGGGAGAGGATGGTCTACTCTTGGCCTTTTTCTTAGGTGTATGGACTGTTGGAAACTGGAGATTTTTCATGAATGCAGGAAAAAGATAAAGCAAGTTTGGAAACCTAAAGAATAAGAAAATGCCTATCAATTGAAACGAGTCGATAATACATATGTTTGGGATTAAAAAACTTGGGTAAATTGCATATAATGTGGTGGATATGGACATATAGATGCTAATTGTACAAGGAAATGGATAAGAAGATCTAGAAACTGGACTAACCCTAGAATGGCATGCTTACACTATCATAAGATTAGACACTTAAGTAAGGATTGCAAAGACTGAGTGATAAAGAATCACTTTTGCAAATGGAAATACTATTGAAGACATCATGAGAATGAGAATGAGAAATAAAATGTGGAGGAGAGCTTCAAACAATGATAATCTTGGACCAAGCACTACAGTTGGTGCCACCCCCACCTAAGCAATACAAGTATGGAACTGCACTCGACAAAGCTCTATTTTACATCAGTTCCTATATTAATTAAGAATATGCCAAATTAGCATGAATAAAGATGTACTATGGTATTGCATGTTATGTTTTGTGAATCTATTCTGGTCATTCAATATAAACCGAGCATAAACTGTATGTCGGTGAACATGTGAAAGACAACTAAGTTGACACTATGTATCGAGAATTGTATACTCACTGAGTTGAATACTTTGGTGTGTTGAACGAGAATATCTGTTTCTTCGACTGAGGGGGGGTGAAACATTTAATGCATTAATTAGGGTATTTTTCTATAAAAAGAGCAACATGAACTCGTTCATTCACCCAACATTAAAGAGAAAATTAAAGAGCAAAAAAGAGCAATTCAGAGAGATCCACAACACCTTCAAAGCTACTTCAATAGATTTCTAGCATTCACAACAAAAATCTAGTAAGTATCTAGACTCACCGATTTAATAGGTTATTTGTGAAGAAGCCCTAAATTAACAAACAAATTGCATCCACTTCACGAACCTCAAAGATCAAGATGGAAAAAGAAAATAAGGTTGTTCTAATAAAGAACTTGACATATGAGGAACCTAACTAAAATTTCTACCCTGAGGTTGCTACTCAAGCTGACAACAAGCCAGTATTTTTGAGTATCCCACCTAGGGTTTTACTGGTTGAATACATCCAAGCATACACCCACTGCAAACTTGCAGAGATTGGATAATTTGAGCTTGAGGAAGCTTACAAGAAGCTATGCCAGGATGGTAATCTGAGGGATGAATACAAGAACATTGAAGTGAAAGGGTTAACCAATGCCCTACTATTCCCAAAAGACTTCAAAACAAAATGGATTCACATTTTGCTCAGTCAAGTGCATGACAGAAAGATGTGATTAGATGAACCCAAGCTAGTCACAAAGGATGTGATTCATGTAGTGTCTAGTTACCCAATAACCAAGAAGGAAAAATCCCTAAGACACCCTAGATGCCTCAAGATTGAAAATCTAACTAGATCTGTATGGGATGGTAGAGGTCTAAAAGTCAATTCAATCACCAACCTTGAAATAAAATTTGGTGCATTTGTGATTGGTTACAAGATCTTTCAGGAAAGTAGGATGAACAATGTTTCTTGTGGAGTAGTTGAAATTTCATACAAGATAGTAAAGAAGGGACTGAAACTAGACCTAGCCGAGCTACTACTGAAAAAAGTGGAAGAAAACATGAGAACAATTAGATCAGCCCAATCTAATACATGTAAGTTCAGCTCCCTACTGATGTGTACATTATTTTACTTCCGAAATTTCTTTCCTTCCATCAGTAATGTCACTTGGTACACCAACTGACCTATCACAACATATATTAGTGATTACATTAAATCACTTGGAGATAATTTCATACCACTATTGGATGCATAATTCACTACATTTAAGAATAGGATGCAGAAGAGGATGAGAATCCATGCCCAGTTGGTTGAACAATACAAGGATGAGATATTTTTTTTTATTTGACACTGATACAACACTCATCAAACTTGCCAAGCCAAGAACAAAATGGTTACCATTGGATTATGAAATTGACATAGATCTAGGTACAAGAACTATTGAAGCCCTACTAAATGAACCATTTGACAAATCTATAAGCCAATTTGGCACATATGAGGAAGCCAAGTCAATAATTAAGACTAGTTTAGTAGTCAATAAAATAGGAAAGAAGAAAAAAAAGTGGTGAAAACACTTAAGAAGAAACTCTTGGTAATTGATGAAGAGTTGGAACAATCAATAAACATCACCGAGGAATAGACTCCCTTCAGTGAAAGCAAAGAGTTAAGTGATTCAGAGTCTACCAAATCAGATGCAGAGCCACCATAGGCCAAGAAAACAAAATTTACTGATATAATGACTGCATCTAGGACAAGGAGAAAAACAACAAAGGTAGACTCACCACCATTGAAGAAAGGATCTATAAGAACATATCAAAAAAGGAAAATCTCAACCGAGAAACCAGCACTAAGACAATGAAACAAATATATAAGAGGAAGAGAAGACAAGGATGATACTGAAGAAGCTGAAAGAGAACAAAGAATCCAAGAATAGAAGGCTAAAATAGCAAAGACAATTGATGAAATTGCAGATTCAATCATCAACACAGGCAGTATACAACATCATAAGATTAGACAATGGGGAACTCTGTCCACCAAGGATCAGAACAAAATAGAAGAGGCAATCATTAAGATGATGGTAGCTTGAAAATATGTACCTATACAATTTGGTAATTATATTCCATAGGAGATACAAGACAAGATATCAGATAGATGGACATATGCATTATACATAGAGAAACAGATGAGGGAGAGATCCCTAGTTACATTCATGCCCAATTCTTTAGTTGAATAAATTGACTCAACCATGAAGGAGTACGCCAAGAAATTTTTTGCATAAACCAGAGCATACAAACTATTGTAGAACAAATTAGAAGATATTGACATAGAGAGCAATAAGATTTGGACTCAAATATTTAATCTACCCAAGTAGATACTAGCTATAACCAAGACTGCTCACACCAAGGAGAAGGAGGCCACACGGAGCCCTAAGCACATTTTCATCAACGACAACAAGGATGTCAATCCTATTGACTTAACCATAGAAGCAAGTAAATTTATGGATGATATTCCTGATATATTGATATTATTAGGGGAAACACCAGTTATAGCTATACAAGATATAACTCAAGGTGATCTTAATGATGATGCAAAGGATGATGAATATGTCAATATTGTCACCGAGCCAAAAAATTAAAAGGACACTACAAATGTTGCACATGCACTTATACCAGGTAATATGCCTTAATTCATACAAGCAATCAATATAATTACTGAATCACAGCGTACACCACCTGACATTGAAGAAAACATACTGATGGAAAAAGGTGATGAGAAACGGGAGAAGACAAATACCAATGGAGAGGACAAACTGAGTGATGCACTTACCAAGAACACTAAGAAGGTAGACAAAGCTGTAGGTCAAGAATAAGTTGAAGTAGAGATGTCTACTACTGAACAATAGGTATAGACTGAGAAACCTCTCAAAGGCACTACACCTCCCAAGAAATCAATGACAGAAACATAGAAACAAAAGGCTCTTGCTATAATACCTCATTTCCCTTCTTCAAGCAACTTTTAGAAGAAGAAGAAGAACAAGAACAAGAAAAGTAAAGCCCCCGTCACACTTGATGAGATCATAGACATATCTGACTATGATCCAAGAACACTTAATCCTGAGTCACTGATAAGATATGGGGAACTATGCAAAAGAAAAGCACAACAGGACAAGCTTAGAATGGAACACAAAAACTCACAAGTCCTAGAAACTACAAAGGAAATTCTATTGTAGGTAGTGCCTAACACATAGATTGATCAAAATTCACCCATCATTGATCAACTTGTATTTCTGACTGAGGCAATCACACAACATAATGTAGATGCTGAGAATTTCATTAAGGAATGAGCAGAAGAGAAGTATGACTATAAACTCACCAAAAAATCAGCCAAGAAGTAGCAGAAAATAAAGTGAAACTTTCTGAACTAGTAGCTACATTAGAACCCGTTATTTCAGAAGTACTTACCTTAGTTCAAAATTTGTGCACTCTAGAACACTTCACTACCGGGAAGAGTGAACAAATAGCTAAGATAGATGAAGATCTAAAAGCTAGTGCAGTAAGTCTACAAACCAAGCCAAATGCATTCCAACTGCATTATGAAAATATTGTTGAATCCAAATGGTTAAGACTTTAAATACAAAAGGTAGAAAGAAAAATCAGAGATGAAGTAAGTGAGCTACAGGCCATGTTACTACTGAACCCACATAAATTTGTTAACACACATGACTACAGAAAAGACTCTAATTGCCACCCCAGAGATGTCAGTAAGAGAAAACATATATGACATGCACGCTCAAATTACTTTGGAGCAAATGACCCTAGAACACATGAAGGAGAAATGGGAAAATCTTAAGGAAGCCATTCAAGAATCTCATTCGCACATTTTTGATAAGCTGTAATTTGTACATCTTTGTCATTACTTTCAAAAAAGGGGGAAACATGTACATACATTGTATCTACATATCGAGGCATGCACATAGGGGGAGTCATTTTAAAAGTAACAAAACTTGTTGTATATACTATACATATATGTTTTTTATACTAATGACAAATGGGGAGATTGATAATCCATAAATTATCAAAATTTGTTATTAGTATACAAGCAGAGAGTTTTGGTCATTTAGTCGTGATCACCAAGCGACAACACTCACCAAATGACAACATTCACTAAGCACAATGATCATAGAAATGTTTTGAACACTGAGTGATAGCACAATCACCAAGAAGTATATCACCTGAGCACCAGTCTACGAAGACATCATCGAGCACCATTCTACATCGAGAGACAACATTTCACTGAGAAAAGTGGTTCTCAACTACATGTCAGCTAAATAACTTTAATCTTTAAAAGAGATTTTTTCTTAGCTGGATAACCATTTCTTGTGGATCAAGAAAAGCATTAATGGAGGATGTAATTAATTAAGTGATTATATTCTTACAAAATAGGAGGTCAAGGTCAAGTTGTAAACCTTTGATCAGAGTTTTTCAAGAAAAGCGTGAAACCTAATTAGGTCAAATTTTGTATATATAGATGTAATAATCAATCAAGAATGAGATGATTGTAGCCGCCAAGGACATCTATGGATCAGATAGAGGGTTTCATGCAAAAGAATAGATAAAGAAGAATTTAGTTATAAAGAAATACATACAAGGCTACCGAGCAGAACAAAGGTAATATCCATCACAATATGGTGATATATATTTTGTGTACTTAATGGATCTGTAATCAGAAACTTGATATTGCATCAATCAGGTCATATATTTTTTTACTCTCTAAAAATTGTAGCAAATAGAAAAATCCTTTCACAAGGTGGACTTAAGAGTCTTTTATATAAATCTCTTAACCAAGTGTACACATACATTATGTTTCTAAAATCTCTTAACTGAGTAGACTTAACAAGTCTGACATGTTACTCCTAATAGGGTAAGATCATCAAAAGTGATCACAAATTGTAGCCCTAGCAAGCACCTTCCATTTTGCGGATAGTGAAGCTTTGTGAGTTTCATCCCCATCATAGTTTTTACCTTCTAACAAGGGTTTTTGTGTTGTCAAATACGTGTTTCATGTGTAAATGAGTTTCATGAATGTTTCAATGTTTATTTACATGGATTTGCATTTATGCTATGATATTGCATGCATGAAGTAGAAAATCTAGAATGATCGGTTATGCAATTAATGAGTACTAAGGTTTTAAATTGTAAAAGTTTTAAAGGGTACTGATTCACCCCTCCCCTCTCAATACACACCCTTCTATTATTCCAATAGTATATATGTATGAAGAGAATGTGATTGATAGAGACATAAAAGTGTGGAAGAAGCTACGAGTTTGGTTGTCTACTAGATGTAGAGTAGAGGATATGGTTATTGTACTTCATTGGAACTGACCAAGAAAAGACAGTTTCTATCAGAAAGTTCACTAGATTGTATATTTTCTATATACACTTGTGTTTCAGACTGTAAGTCCTTGAGGGTGGTATTAACCTTCTTTAGGTAGTGTGCCTAGGTAGCATGAGCCCACTATTGTTCTTCACTCCTAACAGGGTTTTTCCTCTAACATGGACTGTGTACTATAATGTTGTAATAAGCTCCTAACAAGGCTAAATCTTTTAATAGGGATATTATACTCTCAGTACATTATTTTTGGGTGCTAATTCCCACAAGGGTTTTACCTTGAACAAGGTTTCCTCGACAATAAAGGATTGTGTTATTGTGTTATCATTTGGATGAAAGTTTTGTTTATGAAGTTTAATGTTTAATAATCTGTCTCACAACTAATTCACCCCCCCTCTCAGTTGTGTTGCTGGATTGTTATTCCTAACATATACTCCCATGTTTAGGTAAATGTTTTTGTGTAAAAAGTATTTTTAGTCAGGGGATCATTTGGCCCCTCCCAATTTGTGAATCATAACAATTTTTTTCTATCATCATTTTATCTCTACAAATTCTCATATCTTATATAAAAGTTGGCCTTTAAAAGGACGCAGAAGGTTTTCTAATAGACTTGTTGCAGCATTTGATTTTGTTTGAGCAATTTATATTGGATCTGGTCAATTTGTTGTGCCTAGTGAATTTCTCTACCATTACTAGTTGTATTTTCTTTTCCAAGCTCATGGTTCCTCTTGAGCTTCATCATTACTTTCTCATTAATCAGATCGAGTATCTTTGTCCTTCGGTGGTCCTCACATTCTTTTGTGTCAATAGGTAGGGTCACCTCACATTTATTGGTGCATGCTAAGAAAAATTAATCATGTTTTGGAAAAGGTTGTTGTTTTGAAGGTGGTTCACCTCTTAATTGGTGGATTGATTGTTCACATTGTACTTGTTTGGCCTAAAAATATCAGATTGAACCTTCTCCATCGGACGCATCTATCCTCCATGCAAAATGCACTGTTGACCAAATTTCAAAAAATGGAAAACACAACAAATTTTATCACATTTCTTCATGATCTGCATATTTTTGTAGTGGAAACCACAAAAATTTTGCAAAAAAAAATATGTTTTTCGCGAATTTGAAAAAAAAAGTGTTGACGGGACTATGTGACCGGTCCCCCAAAAGATATAAGTTGTCACTGGGTACCGAGGTACCAGCCAACTTCTCCTATAAAGGTTTTCTAGGGAATAAATTCTTCAGGCCTTCAACCACCTAAGAGTTAGGTCTTGACAGTGTAGGAGCTAAGTTGGGTGTGTGTGTGACTGTTTTGTTCGGAGGGATAGCTGGTTTTTCTTGGCTCATCTTCTCTGATTTTTTTGTTAGGTCGGGGTTTCCTACAAGCATTTGGGTTATCAAAAAAACTTCAAAAGATAGGCCAGGGTTAGAGAGTATCCACTCTACTTATGGTTATGAAAATACATTTAAAATATCAACCACACTCTAACGAACTATACTAAATACTAAACATATACAAAACCAATGATTCCTACATGTTCAATAGCAAGGGGAAAGAGGTTGTTAATCTACTTAAACATTAGAGGAAAGGACATCAGAAACATACATCACAAAAGAGAGTTAACTCAAAGATAAAGATGTCAACAACATCATTGCAAGAATCCTTCCTTCTTCATTAACAGTTTTCCAGTAGCATTGGTGTATACATCAACTACTCCAAGAGAGCATCTATCTACCAAGAACCACTAAGAACTACTAAGCATTGAGCTCTGCAACTACAAGAAATGAAATGCTGAAATGCTATTAATATGGACTACAAAATCATCAATTTCGCCGACCCTTGGAATGAAGTTAGACTTGTTATTTATACACATACTTTCCCTAAAGTTAACCTAATCTAACTTTACACTGCAACAATAAAATACAATATCCGGTGGCCGGTACTACTTGCACCACTTTACAACTACCTTAAGAAGAGAAGAGGTCTAACATGTCAGAAGAATAGGACAAGAAGAGAGGTATGGAAGAATCAGCATTGAGAAGAATAATAGAGGGAGAAAAGAAGAAATTTGATCTGTCTGGAGTTTGAGGCTACATGCCTCATCAATGCAATATGCGGCTCATTGTCTGTGATGCACTAGGTAGTTAATGTTGGGGCGACACCTTGGGAAGACCATCTGTCACAACCATCCCTCGAGCTAACGTGCCTTGCTAGAGTCACCTGCTTTATGACATCCACTTATTAACTGCCTAATAATGACCGGTCGGTGTCGGGGAGCTTGGACGTAGGTCATCAAAAGAATACAAAATTGCTGGATTTGGGACTCTGGGACCTAGGAGCTTACGCTCCAAAAATAATGAATATAAAAGAATGAACCCTACTGGTGATAATCCATGGGTCATAGGGCATTGATGTGCTAGTGCCCATAAAATGTAGGAAGTCATGTAGAATTTGGGGGTCTGGGTGACCTTGGTGAGTTGAGAGTCCACATGATTGGCGATGATAGTGGCCCAATCAAAATTTTGCTCGCCAAAGGTGATGCCAAACAAGTAGTACATCCATGCTAAAAAGTCTTGGGCATGGGGCTCTCCAAAGACCCTGCATAGAGAAATGATCCCCATCTGTGTGCTCTCTTTAAATTTTGTCTGAGGGATCTCCAGCTTCATCTTTTTGAAATCCCTCCTTGGCACCTCTTGGTGAAAATTTTTTTCTCCTTCACAAATACTCACAAGATTAACTCTATCACCCTGCCTTGGAGAAAAGCAATCCACAACAGTTGGGTAAGTGCATGATAATCATTTCCCTCTGAATTTTTAAGAGGTACAGCTCCACCATAAGATGTTCAAGGAATGCAATTACTGGTATGCCTTTAACTAGAAGGCATGGAAGGCGAGCAACCATCTATCCATAAACATGGGATAAATGTGAAAATTTATAAATAAGTAAGAATGAACCGAGAACACAAAGATTCCCAATTCAACATTCAAAACAAATACCAAGGGAAAGATCAAAAATCTATTTCACATTATGTGTGATTCATGAAACTCACAGATTTCTTTGAACACACAAATGCATTTTTATGGAAAAGATCTTATCAAAAATGATTGCATTGACACAAAGTTTGATGACAATCTAAATGAATATATTCAAACTCAAAGATTTAAAACATATTGCATCTATTTTCTGATAAAGAATGGTAGTCAAAATACTGTCATTCCTATCAACATTAAAAATTAAATCTGAAAATAAAACAAACTGTTCTTTCCCTTTTTACAATCAGAATTTGGAAAATTTTTCCTCTCCCTTGTAGTACAAACACTCTCAGGAAGAAAATATGGAACCCCTACCTTCTCTTCTCCTGGCATATTTATCTTCTTTCCCTGATGATGTTTTCAGTTATAGTAACTAATTCTTGAAACTGTTTCCACTTAATCTCTTAAATCCCTTTCCTTCTTTCTGATAACATTCCTTACCTTTTTAATTTGATATATTAATAAACTATATATGAAAAATTTATAAAGATATACTTCAATGTATTAAATAATTTTTGGACAGGTGACATATTAATACATTAGAGAGAAATAAAAATATTTGATGCTGAGAAGATTGGAAAAATTCATGACAGTCAAATTGGGTCTCGGTATGGGGGGAATAACTTTTTATCCCACTATTGGATCTCCTTCATGTTTGGATATGTTGGTGTAGTCATAGTTGCGCACAACTCCACCAGAGCGATTGATAAAATTCTCTTCGAGTCAAAAGTCATAGGGCTCTATGTAGGGGTCTAAAAAACTATTAATTTGTTTCCTACAAATTCTTGTTTACAGAATCTGTTTGATCTTTTCTTCTTCATAGTCATAATGGATCCCACCAACATTTGATGTCACATAAAATAGAGATATAAATGATAATTCTGAGCTTCATGTCGATACCCATGATATAAAAAATATGAGTGGGTATTTATTACCTTGGAATGTTTCATAGCAACATGCAATAAATCTCTAACATCCTTCTGAACTTGACAAGTTTTAATTAGTCAATCCTGTTATTTGGATTCATGAATTCTAGATCTGAAATCATAACCATGAACTAAAAAATTCAAACCAAGGGATTATGTCCCTATTATGATGGTTCAAGCCTTCCAAACTACACCTCAGATCTCCCAAGATTTTTCCTTTGAAATTATAAACCTTGCCTTGTAGCTTGAACTCTAAATTTTTGTATTGAACTTAGCTGTATTTGAACCATAAGAACCAACTTGGACCATTTTGAAACCTTTGAACCTCTTTGAACTAATTTTAACCAAGGTTCAAAGTGGTTCAAAGTGGTTCATGAGAGATGAAGGACTTCTAATGCTTGGCGGAAAGGAGCCACCTACAACAAGACAAATTTGAAACACTGCAGCGATTGACTCAAGGAGAAAAATTGACACTAAAGACCCATTGACACAAGCTTTGAAAATGGAAGAAACTAGACACTGATTAAATATATCGAAGGGTTGAGGACACTTTAACATGGTGACTCAAATAGAACCTAACAACACCTTAATCTAGTTGTTATTGAGATATTTCTGGGCCATGAGATCTAATTTCTAAAATTCTTCCAAGGCCAGAGACTGAGTGAGAATGACTGCATCATCAAATTAGGGGATCCCTAGCCCTACAGAAAACGTCAGGCATCCAGAGACACCATAGGAATTTGGTAGCCTCTTGAAACTAGGGTGGAGAGCATGATAGCCTGGATGACCGTATTGTATTGTTCTATGAAAGTGAGAATGAGCTCTGGGGCTTGCACGAAGCAGGGAAAATAGGCAACTTTAAGAATCCTAGAGCCAGCCATATTGAGGGCCAATGGATTTTTGGATGTGCGTTGAATGAACATCATCTTAACTAAGGCCTACATTTTAGCCCACATCCCGACACTTGTTTCGGTGATTAACTATAACTTGGAATTGACCTTTGATGCCAGAATAGTGTCCCCCTTTAGATACTTCATTGTTAATGGGAGCTTTTCCAAGGCCTTCTTAGCCTTCATCCAAACAACTGCCCTGGTTGTAGTAGTAGTGGGGAGTTCCAGACTCCCAGGTGGAGAAGGTGGTGCAGATGCTTTCGACATGATTAATAAGTTTAATTATGGAAACCTACAAAACAACATGACCTTCATTATGTTTTTAAAATATAGCATTATTCTACATCCCAGAGATTTTCACCACCACTTTGCATCTGTTCCTGAAAGGATGTTAGTTCACATGAAACCCCAAAAAATATATAATAAGAATGACTTAGGAATTTGACCTCTACCCAGGCCTTAAGGATCCTTGGCAATTCTATCTTATGTGATGAAATGAAATAAGGACCCAAGGAAGACCAAGGACCTAGAGTCTGAAAAACTAACCATTGTGTGATATGACCGGGAATTAGTCGTACTAGGCTGACGTGGGAGTGTCACATGGCCGTGCAGTAAATGGGAGTAATGATATTAATGCTGAAAAGTATCTGAACATGTGAGGAAATGAATGCCACTTGGGTCAGTTTTGAATGCTCATGTGGGAAACTTAACCCATGATTAAGACTGACTTGACAAAGAAGAGAGAGAAAACCATCATGGCTCAAACCTTGTGAGGTGTTGAGTTCAAACCAAGTGGTATTTGGCCAAGAGGGCAAGCTCAACAAATTGGGGAAAAAATGAAAGGGAACGGTGAGCTCAACACAGACCAATATATATATATATATATGGGATATACACCAAATGTATAAAGGGACAAAGCACTGCGAGGGTCAAAGCACAACTCGTAGGCTGACCAAGAAAATAGACATATATACAACTATAAACAGAAAGTTACAAAATTTACAAGGTAGATAAAAATATTTACACTATCATACAAAATATACAAATGCTACATTAAAATACAACCACACAGAGGGAGGAAAACCCTCTGGCAGAGCCATCCCACCAATGGGAGGTGATAGCAGCAACGAAACTAGAGATGAAAAGCAAGAACAGAACAAAAATTAAGCGAGATAAAAAGATAGAAAACCAAAAAACCAGAAACCAGAAGGAAGATAGCTGAAAGGCCTACCTCTAAACACAGGGAAGGCAGGAAGGTGAGAACGAGAAGCGCTCTGCAACTAGTTCACCTAGAACTGACGGCAAATGCACCAATTCTTACTGTTGTTCAAACATTTTTAATTACCAAAAGCAATTTGCACTTAATCACTCTGAATCACCTTAATCTATCTAGTAATCGCCTGAGTGTTTTTGTTGCGGTAAATGTAAAAATGAAAAGTGAAACCAATTTATACCCTTAGGGTAAAACATGTTGCATTCCTTTTGCAAACTTTAGAAAAGGCAAACCTATGGACTCTGGGCCAAGGGATACTATGCAGCCACACCTTCCAACAAAAGAAGACATGATGGCATAGAATCCTAGAGTCCGGGATCTGGCTGGCTCAAAAGGACAAACAAAATTTGGGACAGGGTCCCAAAGACAAAAGAAGATGAGAAGAAAAAGAAAACAACCCTCATGGAAGCAAATCCCAGAGGGAAACAAAGGAAACAAAAGAAACCAAGGAAAAAGCAAAAGAAAAAAAGGGGGACCCAACATTTTGCCTACAAAATGTAGTGACAGGTATGTAGGGCATAACAAATGGCAACTATCTAGGATGAATGCCTTAGTGCATGCAAGAGCTTTAGAGTCTCTGGTTAGTAAAAATAGAAGCAATCTTTACCTGAAGCATTCTACTTGCAAAGTGGAAGGTGTCTGAGAAAATAAAACTCATCATTGATTCAATATTTTGGTCTTTCGCCAGTTGTGAAGTGTGCTTTGAAAGAAAACCAGGCTGATGACCTCTAGGAGAGGCAGAGAGGAGGCACTGAATAAATCAGACCAAAGTCATCCTATCTTGTACATTTCCCCTAGACACCAAAATTCTCTATTCTTTAGTTCTTTTCTTTTGTTTCTTTTCTAGATGGGAAGGTGGTACTTCTTTCATTATGAACCTTAAGCTTAGCTAATTTTAACGGTGGTACATATTTCACCTTGCCACCTACTTTTAAATTTCTGAAGAGGAGAGAATGTTCCAGACTCAGGATATTTTAATTATTTTTAGACTTGGTTACCAACTAGTGCAATTGATCTGCCCTTAAGGTATCCTATTAATTATTTCTTAGATTATGTTAACTGATGTCCAGACTGTCAAGATGTGAATCTGATGAAGATTACCCATAACCTTTTACCATACTTACAAAATAACTCCAGATTGTGGATAAATTCCACCATGCTAACAATAGATTCTGAATTCACCAGAATCCACAAGGTACCATTCCAAAGACTAGATGTTATGCGAAGCATACCTGTCTACAAGAAGAAGGCAACACGCTGGGAACCCAAAAAAAAACACAAAAAAAAGAAAGCCAAAAACAAAGGAAAACACAAAAAGGAAAGGTGGTCCTGGAGGACAACTGACAAAACTATTTGCAAGGCAAAGGCACTCCAAATGGAGCACTGGGAAAGATGTTTAAAAGCTATAACTTTACATATGGTACAACTTTAGACAAACTCATCACCTACCTCATTCAAAGTAGTGCTTTAGAAACTTCCCATTGACAGGAAATGGGATGGCTTCTCCGGTCATGGTATTGAGGCAATAATTGCTTTCCCCATAGATCTTAGCTATCAGATATGGTCCGAGCCAGAGCCATTGAAACTTAGTGTGCTTTCCCTTCTTTGCCTGAGCTTTATCCCACAAGAGGACCAAATCCAAAATCTGAAAGGCCTTCTACTGGGCTCTTTGGTCAAACCATCTTTTTACTATTGCTTGGTGACACACGAAGTGTTCAAGGGCTGCGTCCCTTTGTTCCTCCATTTGCACCAGGTTTAGAAGCCAAACCTCCACAATGTTATCCTGGTTGTTGAATTCATGCATAAACTATAGTACTGGGATTTGTAAGTTGATGGGGAATACTGGGTTCTGGCCATAAACCAGGTGAAATGGGGATGTCCCCAAGGCTGCCTTTATTCTAATGCGATCCACCCAGAGAGTGAATCTAAGCTTTTTGTGCCATCCCCGGGGGTTTTTTTTGACATATGTTTGATCACCTCAAGTAGATTTTTATTGGTAGATTCAGCCACACCATTACCCTAGGGGTAGTAGTTGTTGGAGAACTTTAGGGTGATTCTTCTTTCATAGGTCCATTCAAGTAATTGCGCTGAAGAAAATGTTGGACCATTGTCACACACTATCAAAAATGGTATTCCAAAGTGGGTGACTATGTTTTCTTCTAGGAATTTAATAACTATATCCTCCATGTTTTTTTTTCAAGGACTCACTTCAGACCATCGGGTGCAATAATCGGTAGCAGTCAAAATGTACCGATGGTTGGTAGATGAGTTGGGGTTGATTTTCTTGATAAAATCAAATTCCCATTGGGTGAAGGGTCTAACTTTGAAGACCGGTTGCAAAGGCATGGATGGGTTCCACTCATGATGTGCTATTGTTTGGCAAGTGTGGCATCTCCTAATGTGAGTATAGACATCCTTAAAGATGAAAGGCCAATAGTATCCAGCCCAGAGGATCTGATGGGTAATGGCATTAGCTGAGCCATGCCCGATTCCAAACTGCTCATGAAATTCTTCAATCATTTTTGCAGCTTGGTCCCTACCTATGCACTAGAGGTATATCTCTTCATAGTTCCTATGGAAAAGTGTTTCATTTTTTATCATGAAGTGTGCTCTTTTCATCTACAGGGTGTGTCATTTTTTTGGGGGTAGCCTCTCTGAGCATCTGTTGCTGAACAACAAGTATATCAGGTCAGTATACCATGGCTCTTGATTGATGGACTCCATTGTATATGTTTGGCATTCAATGTTTGGAGTTCCTTCTACCATCACTCTACATAGTCCCTGGCCTCAGACTATCTTCATGGGTTGCATTTCCAAATCATACTCTTGGAGGATGGCCATCCATTTCCCCCATCATTGGTCTAATTCACTTTGTAGGAGCAGAGACTTAACATCCTAGTTTGGGATGATAGCATGCACTTTGCTCCATAGAATGTAATGTCAGAATTTCTTCACGGCACAAACGAGAGAAAAGGCTTGCTTTTCCAAAGATGAATATCAGACTTCAGCATTCTTAAAAGGGGAGATCATAAAAGCTATTGGTCATTCTCCCCCTTCAACCTTCCAGGTCAAAAATACCATGGGAGAATGTGGCAAAGCAAAGGAGTATATATGAAATGGGAGGGAATAGTCTGGACTAGCTAAGACTGGTGCCTCCATAATCATTTGTTTAATTTGGGAAAATGCCCTCTTTTCTTTAGTACTCCATTCAATATTTGTATCTTCCTTCATCATCTCATTGAGTGGTTTCACTATCTTAGTGAATCTAGTGATGAACCGTCAGACAAAGTTGATCTTTCTGAAGAAAGATCTCATTTCCTTCTTACTGTCAGGCATCTGTAGATTCAACAGTGCTTCAACTCTCTTAGGGTCAATGGATATACCCTTCTTGGAGATGATATACTTGAGTAGCTTCCTTTTAGTGACCCTGAATATACATTTCTTAGAGTTGAGGGATATTTCATACTGGCGACATCTCTCACAAATTTGGGAAAGGTGGGTGGAATGATCACATTTTTCCTAGGAAAAGAAGGTCAAATCATCCATGTAGATGATTATACACTGGTTTACTAGGCCTTCAAATGCAATGTCCATAGTCTTTTGAAACATGGTCCCTACATTAATAAGGCCAAAGGGCATCCTCCGGTATGTGAATGTTCCCCGCTTGGTGGTGAATGTCGTTTTGTCTTTATCTTTGTACTTAACCATGACCTAGTTGTACCTGGAGCACCCATCCAGGAAGGACATCATTTGAGATCCATTCATGATTTGTAACACCTCATCCAATGAGGGGAGAGGGTGATTATCCTTCTTAGATGCCTTATTCAAATTGTGAAAATCCATGCAAAGGAGGATCTTGCCACTTTTCTTCCTCATAGGGAGGAGGTTGGAAACCCATGTTGTGTGCTAGATAGGAAAGATAATCTGGGTTGATAGCAGTTTCTAA
The DNA here is from genome assembly GCA_018584345.1 of Thuja plicata. Classification (NCBI taxonomy): domain Eukaryota; kingdom Viridiplantae; phylum Streptophyta; class Pinopsida; order Cupressales; family Cupressaceae; genus Thuja; species Thuja plicata. The sequence goes on from MU225990.1 coordinate 1,712,439, forward strand.
ACCTCCAGATGAATTAGAGGCTCGATCAATGGGTTTACAGGTCTTTTATTTTGCCAAAAGGGCTTAGCATCTGGCTTTATTGGGATGGTATGGGCCATGATGGGTGTGTCATAGGTCTTAAAATCCTCATACCCCCATGCAATTACATCAATGTATTCTTGGAGAACCGCGAGAATCTTATCCTTCACCTTTGGGGAGTAGGAGGTTCCAATATGCACAAATCTTTCTTCACTGACCTGGTCAATGTTGACCTTTTCAAATTTTCCTCCCTTAGAGGAGGATGATATCTTCTCCTGGCCCAGTGGGTTTGAATCAAAGATACATTCTAGCACTACCATCCTGTTATGGATGGTATTGGTTGGTAATTCTATGATCTCATCATCTTCTTCACCCTACCCGGTATCTTCATGATCTCTTTCTTCCACTATCTGATCCTCGAAGACACCAACATTGGCCATGAAGGATAGAATATGTTGATCATCCTCAAAGACCTAAAAGTGGGTGACATTATCTAGAATGGACGGGGTGGGGACCATCTCAACAGAGAACTTTCAGAGTCGGTAGCTAGCCATTGGCTCAAGGGTACTGGTAGATACGGCAAGGGCATCCAGAACATAGTTTCATTTCTAGGGAATGAGTTCAGTGCCCAAGGAATCAAAATCTTGATGAGGCTCCATGCCTAGTTGTGGTATGTGGCTAGCCTTTTGTCATGACAAGTGTATTGGCTCCAGACCTTCTTAACGATCAAATTTGAATCACCAAGTGCCTGGAGGTGGGTGGTTCCTTTCGTTAGAGAAAATAGGAGTCCAAGAAACAATGCATCATACTCCGTGTCATTGTTCATGTAGTTAAACTACAACTGGTAAGACATGAGTAAATATTTCCTCCATGGGTTTATCAATTCCACTCTAGCCCCACAGCCTTGTTTAGATTGGGACTCGCCAAACTTCAAGGTCTACAAGTCATTGTTCATTTTTTGGGGCTAGGAAGGTGAAGTGGTATTTGGATTATTTTTGGGAAGGTTGGGAGGAGTTTCCTCTGGCTCTGATGGTGCATGAGTGAGGTTTTCCTTCAAAGAATCCTATGGTTGGGATTCCTAGAAAGGTGGAACCACGGGAGTACTACCGGAATGATTGTTGGGCCCAGGAAAATTTTCTTTGTGTTTCTTCTCCCAGAGGGCATTGATATGGCGGGTAGCAGTGGCAATGCAAGGCTCATACTCGAGTTCAAAATGTGTTTTCATAATGTACCCAGAAACAAGTGTCAGATAAGAGTGTGGCAGGAGTTTCTATGGTACCTTGTGAGTTAACCTCACCCCTTAGTTTTTCATCCAGGTCCTGTGTTCTCTGAGAGACTATGGGATCCTCCCTAGGGGTGAAATCAAATGTGAGGATATGGAGGGGTCGGTACACCCTAGAGGAAGTCTTAGAGAAAAAGAATTTATTTACCCTCCTGACTTTGGTGAGGGCCTGTTTCATCCTGGGTTCACTTTCTACCTAGATCTGGTTAGACTTCCCCTCCCAGGGGAGCCACAAGTTGGAGAAGTCAGTGGAGAAATAACCATTAAGGGCCTTAGACCAATTCTAACTTAACATCTTGTAGGTCTCCAAGATGTCCACCACTTGGATGTCTACTATGTTTGATATCTGGGGGTCTTGGATGAGCTAAATCCGGACGTTCTTTAGCTCACCTACCATTTTTATAGTAGTTTTGTCCAACTGGACTACTATGCCTTTGGATGGAGTGGGATGGAATCTAAGCTTTTGGCATATGGATAAAGGCATGACATTGCTTGAAGCACCAAAATTTACCAATTAGTTGTATAGGTTCTTCCCTTGTATGGTAAAACCTAGTAAGAAGAGAGGATCCTTAGTGTTTCCCTAGAAGATAGCCGCGTTTGCATCGTCAAAAGTGACAGTCTTGGGTGGGTGACTAACCACTTCTGGGTTTCCCAAGAGCTTCAAAAGAGACTTCCTCTGCTCGAGACAATTAAAAAAAACCTCCATCAAGGTCGTGGAGGTGGTGGCTCTCTCTAATGCCTTTGTGATGTCAAACCTTTCCCCCTGAGAATTGTTGACTTCCCTCGGTTGAATCCTTGGCGTGGTTAGAGCTAGATCCTTTCTGTGGGAAGGAGTGATCGTTTCTACTATCCCAGGGAGGGGTATCCTTGGTAGGTGTAGGCGTGTAGACTATTCCTTTACTAGCCTGACTCTAAGTGTTGTAGGGAGTCTAGGGGTTAATGAAGGCATTGGCCTCAAAGGCCGAGATAGATTAATCAAAGAACCCTTGTGATTCAGGTTCTTCTTCATCCTCTTTGTCTGTCCGAAAGAAGATGGTCTCCCAAGTGAAGGCACCGTGAGTGGGCTCTTTCGCTGATGTTTCTAGGGGAGTAGGATCAATGAGTTGTTGTTTGTTCAACTAGGATATCAAGAAGACCTTCTCCAATGTGGTGTAGTTCACCTCGGAATGAGAGCCAATGTCATGCAATCTACACCAGTTAGTCAGGGGCTGGAGCTCCACAATCAGCATGAAATGAGTAGGTCCAGCACTACCCTGAGTGGTGTTTTGGTTTAGAGGGGGACCTTCGATGTTTGCATTATTGTTCCATTGTTTTTTATTAGGCTGAGGCCCATTTTTATAGTTCCTTCCTTCGATATTGTTGTTGGCTGAAGAATTTATTCCCTCTTTAGGAATTGGGGTTGTGAGGCATAGAAGGCCCCACCTTCATTTGTCCCATGTCCATAGTCAGTGAGAACACCAATCGACAAAGGGATTCAACCTCGGTAGAAAGATGGGTGTTCACATTATAGTGTGATGGTTGTTGTGGTTGGTTCTCAAGGAAAGTGACAGTAGCTCCCATAGTCAAGGATGACAATCCTCCACCCATAGGCGAATGGAAGAAAGGTACTATAGAGGGTTGTGTTAGTGGTTGTTGCATTTTCTATGGCTAGTTCCAAGGAATGAATTTCAAACTGGTATTTTCTATATTTTTTGATGGGTATACGTACCGGGCATGCTGGTCTATCGGTGGTGATGGGTTCATGGCCATTGCTGAGGTACCCATTTCCTGATTGGGGTTGTATCCCCCAATGTAAGAAGTTCTGTCAGGTAGCATGTTGAAAGGCATGCTCTGTCCAATCCTGCTAGGAGCTTTGTTCAAACCGTGGGACAACTCCAAGGCTAGGTTGTAAAACTTTGCCAGAGTATCCCGGTCATTGGGGGTGGTGGTTCTCCACAGGAGAGTGGCAATGAAAGTATCCATTGCGTTAAGGTATGTCTGGATGGTTACATCAGTGGATGGGATGAAGGGGCCCATGCACTGCTTCAAGGCTCATTGAAATCGATGGTTGAACGCTGCAAGGGGTTCATTCGATTCCTTCCTAATGGAGATGTCTTGCCAACTGTTGATGGAGTTGGCAGACATGTTAAGGTACCAGTTTAACTTTTTCTATCCCAAGGATAGAGGAAACATCTAGGTCACAATGGATTGATGTTGGATCTGATGTCAGTTCATGGAATATTTGTATACCTATAGATGCTCTTCTATGGCCCGTGAGCCTAAATGCTTGTATCAGGGGTAGATCTTCTTTGGATGCAGAGGAAGATCATTGGTAGCACCAGGAAACTACTCCATAGGGGACCCAGTGTTACCGAAGTATGTAGCCATCAAGGGTGTTGGATTTTGACTAGGTGGAGCATTGGTCCCTGGGATTGTCTAGAAGACCTGGGTGTTTTGAGATATAGTAGATCCACAGACAATGCTGGCTGGCTACTTAGTTTGTGGGGTCCACTTCTTTCGAGCAGGAGGCTAAAGTTCAACAAACCTTTCGAGATTGGGGGCTGATCTAAGGACTCTTTCAAATTGTGTAGGTCAAAATGATCCAATCCCACTAAAGGTATGATTTGTAAAATTATAGCTCGAGGAACCCTCAGGCAGTGTAAAGTTTATATCCTCTGAAGGTGGGGATGAGCTCATGCCCTCCTTCTAGTGCCACTTTTTGTTGATGGGACTTTGTGACCGGTCTGCCAACAGATGTAAGTTGTCACTAGATACCGAGGTACCAAACAACTTTGCCTATAAAGGTTGCCCAGGGAATAAATTCTTTGGGCCTTCAAGCACCTGAGAGTCGGGTCTTGACAGTGAGGGAGCTATGTTGGGTGTGTGTGTGTGACTATTTTGTTTTGGGGGATAGCTAGTTTTTCTTGGCTCATCTTCTCTAGGGATTTTGTTAGGTGAGGGTTTCCTGCAAGCATTTGGGTTATCAAACAAAATTCAAAAGATAGGCCAGGGTTAGAGAGTATCCATTCTACTTATAGTTATGCAAATACATTTAAAACATCAACCATGCTCTAACAAACTATACTAAATACTAAACATATATAGAACCAACAATTCATACATGTTCAATAGAAAGGGGAAAGAGGTCATTAATCTACTTAAACATTAGAGCAAAGGACATCAGAAACATACATCGCAAAAGAGAGTTGACTCAGAGATCAAGATGCCAACAACATAATTGAAAGAATCCTTCCTTCTTCATTAACATTTTTCCAGCGGCACTGGTGTATACATCAACAACTCCAAGAGAGCATCTATCTACCAAGAACCACTAATAACTACTGAGCATTGAGCTCTGCAACTACAAGAAATGAAATGTTGAAATTCTATTACTATGGACTACAAAATCATTAATTTTGATAGCCCTTGGAATGAGGTCAGACTTGTTATTTATACACATACTTGCCCTAAAGTTAACCTAATCTAACTTTAGACTTTAACAATAAAATACAATATCCAGTGGCCAGTGGCCAGTACTACCTACACCACTTTACAACTACCTTGAGAAGAGAAAAGGTCTGACATGTCAGAAGAATAGGACAAGAAGAGAGGTATGGAAGAATTAGCATCGAGAAGAGTGTTAGAGGGAGAAAAGAAGAAATCTAATCTCTCTAGAGTTCGAGGCTACATGCCTCATTAATGCAATATGTGGCTCACTGTCTTCGATGTGCTAGGTAGTTAATGCTGGGGCGGTACCTTGGGAAGACCATCTATTAGTACCATCCCTTGAGCTAATGTGCCTTGATGGAGTCACCTACTTTTTGACATCGACTTATTAACTTCTTGATAATGATTAGTCACCTCCAGGGAGCTTGGATGCAGGTCATAAAAAGAATAAAAAACTGCTGGATATGGGACTCCGAGACCCGGGAGCTTACGCTCCAAAAATAATAAATATAAAATAATGCACCCTACTAGTGATAATCCCTGGGTCATGGGGTGTTGTTGTGCTAGTACCCATAAAACATAGGAAGTCATGTAGAATTTGGGGGTCCGGGTGACCTTAACGAGCTGAGAGTCCACATGATTGGATATGATAGTGGCCCAATCAAAATTTTGCCCGCTGGAAGTGGTGCCAAAAAAGTAGTACATCTATGCCAAAAATTCTTGGGTATGGGGCTCTCTAAAGACCCTGCATAGAGTGATGATCTCCATCTGTATCCTCTCTTTAAATTCTTTCTGGGGGATCTCTAGCTTCATCATTTTGAAATCCCTCCTTCACTACAACATTTGAGACCATTTTTTGATAGCTATGTGTCGCTGTTTTGACATTGTCCCGTCGGCCAAGCGACAGAGACCAGTGTTGTAATTTTGTTGTCAAAAACACTGATGGTTTTACTATTTGTCTTTATTGCGATAGTATAAACCATTGCAATATGAGATAGCTATGATGTTTATCATGTTGTCATTAAATATTTTATTTTTCGCTATTAGGACACCTTGATGTAGCATTTTTTGTGTTAACAGTCACAGTTTGCACCTTCTAAAAAATTTAGCATGTCATCATTACAGTTTGTGGGTATCGCAATTACAAGAAATGTGCGATGTATTTTCTATACATGCAACATCGACCCATCGGCAATTACTGATAGTTGGATGTCACATGTATAGAAAATACGTCGCACATCTCTGATAATTGTGATGGTTATCAGAAAAAATGCGATGTCTAGGTGTCGCAATATGAGCTGGCTATGATGTTTATCATGCTATCATTACATATTTTATCTGTCGCTATTTTGACACCTAGGCGTTGCATTTTTTGTGTTAACCATCAAAGTTTGCACCATCTAAATACTTCAGCATGCCATCATTACAGTTTGTGGGTGTCACGATTACGACAGACTTGCGACATATTTGCTATACATGTGATGTCTAGACGTCGGCAATTTTTGACAGTTGGACGTAGCATGTATTGTTTTAGTGTCCCTCTAGAGTTTTTAAGAGTTTGTTTGGTTCTGTGCTCACTTGATGATTCTTGGATTTCATTACTAAATCTATCTAATATTAATAGAAAAATTTAGACAATTTCAAAAACCCTTTTCAAGTTTCTAAAAGAAATTGAAAGCCAGCTCTATAATGATAATATAACCAATTTGATAGTGCACATAACAAATTTCATCTATTATGCTATATATATTTCTTTAGTAATTAAATCAAATGAATAGGTCAACTATAAAAAAGATTGGGTGTAGCTAATTTCTCGAACATGGGAAGTGTGCTCTAGAGCAAAACTATACACAAAGATATTATTGTGAGAAGAAAAGAAAGAGACATGTTGAAAAGGGGTTAAAAAGAGAGACTTTCCATACTCCATAAATGCTAGCCAGGTGGAGAAGGTCCAAAGAAGTGGATTACAGATATTATTTATGTTGAATGAATTATCAGTATAACTAATTATTTAGAAGTAATTTCGTAATATTTTAGAAATCAATGGTCAAATCTCATAAAATAAATGATCTAACTGAAAATATTGTGAAAACCCTCAATTACTAAAGACAAATACAATATACTTATCCTTACAAAAGGATTGCTAAGTAGAATATATGAATTGCTAAAATAATAACTACAACCTTGATGTCAAGATCCATCAAAGTCAATCAAGTTGTTGATCTCATCTCCAAGTATAGAACTTCATTTTCTTCCCCAATCTAACTCAAGAGTATTTTCTTTTCTAGATGTAATGTACATGGTGTTTTATATGAAGCATATGATGTATTGGAGCTACATTGGTTCTACTTTTTATTGTTGGAATACACATTGAGATGGATTTGAGGTATTAATATCTTGGTCGTTCTTGTATCTTACAATTGTTAAACTTCTAATAGAAATGATTGATTGGTATTATAAATTTTAAGGGGATATTGTGCAAGGAAGCACAAGAAGGCTTGTTAAAGCTGCTCTACAAGAGGTAGCAAGAAATTGAGAGATGCGATATTTAGACCTCAAAAAGATTGATCATGGTGTTAGGCATCATTTTCATGATGATATTACTGTTATTGTTGTCTTTCTGGACCATTATTTGATGAGAAAATATTCAAGTAATGGCCATACAATATCTATTAGAGGGGGAGTGCTCACTGTACCTTCAAATTTGCTTGCCCCTAATAGCATAAATTTAGAGCATGTTGCTTAATACTCTACCAAATATTGTTGTTATTGTGTGTTGTGTCAAGCCATAATCTTATATCAAGAGAAGAGCCTGACTTCACTATCAAAAGTAAAACTAAACTATGAATGTATCCACTAGTAATTTTATTTTTAGTAATTGTGGTTTTAATTATTTTGGAACCATGATTTGATGTGCTTTATTGGGATAATTTCATTAGCAGTTGGTCAAATAAATGTAAAAATATTAGTATTACCAAATTAGTTCATCCAAAAACTAGAAAACTATGACTGTCTGATAAGTACAAGTAGGATTTGTGAAAAGACATCACGTGCCTAAAATGAAATAATTAAATAAAATTTAGAAATAACCATACCATTCATGGTTAGTGATTCAAAGCTTCTTTTCCTCCCAGTTTCCAACCCTTGAGACATATCCAGAAAATAATACAACATATTTGTAAAATAATACATAATAGCACAAGGGTATTTGCATATGTAACCCAAAAAAGAGAGAAAATAATGAGATCAGCATCCATACATTTTTGTACAAGAAATACAGAACAATTTTTCTTACATTTAGTGAATTGCCTTCCTGACTACCTTCACTTGAACCTTCACTGCCGCTGTCCCCACTGAAACTGGCAGTTCTACTTAGATCACTAACATATAAGTTATAAACATAAGAAGGTAAGAAATGGGAGTTGCCTAGAATAGAAACTGATTTATCTAAGCAGCATCCTAGACCTTCCCACTGATTATTAAAGTTTAATAAGTTTATCAAATTTAGCAACCTTGAATATCTACCTTTGTGAGAAGGCACCATTTGCAGTAGTAGCAACTGGTTTTCCACCCTCTCCTTTACTTGTAACTATTTTGAGCTTTCCCAAACTTCCTTTTAACCTCTTCATTGAATTCTATCCTTTACCTCCCAAGGACTTTGGCTCTGCATCTGTGTTTTGTGCAACTGAATTCTATCCATAGAAAGTAGATATCAAATTTCCATTCAAAACATTTCTTAAAAGATTAAAACATTAACAATTGCATGCTAAAAATTCTTATGATCATTTTCCATATAATTACTGCCTACAATATTTCAGTAATTACCATTATGACATCTGTAGGATTCCCATTTGATGGGATTCCATATTGAGTGAATGTGTGTGCACCCTAAAGTTGCAATAAAGACCACAATGTTAGAAAATTAGGATAGTAAAATAGGCCATATGTCCACAATAAAAATAGCCAAAAATACATGCTAAACTCTAGGTAACAAAAGGGAGTGACCATCTCCTTCATTATTGACTTTCCTGAAAATAAAAATCACATAGACAGATGCATACTTTCAAATTAGAAGTATTAAATATTTGAAAAGACAAGAATGACAAAACTCAAGGTATTAGAACTTACAAGTGGTATTGATGGATGGTCATAAATTCCTCCAGAAGGATACATAGAAGCATAGGGAGGAGTTGTTCCATAAGGTGGCATTAAATTTCATTCATCAAAGAACTGAACACATCTGGACCATTACCCCATCTGACAAATAAAAATAGCAATGATGTTAAGCACACCTAATCCTTTAAAGGGAGTCAATTTCATTAATTGGAAGAAAAATTTTAAAAAATCAAAATAGAGATGGTAAGGAATGCCTTTAGTTTCATAATTCAAAGAAGATAAAAATGGTATAGTAAAAAGAATTCTTACGTTACATTTGATGGAATGATCTTGAGTTTTTTCTGAATGGGCCCATTCATCAAAATTAAAAAGGTCTGAAGAACTAAATCCTGGTTTAATTTGTCCTGTGTTCTTCTTGGATATTAGATATTTTTCATAGTGTTGAGGACTATTTTTAGAGAAGTTCTTTATGGATTTTGTACCAACTAAGGCAACAGTATCACTGTATGAATCGTCATGAAGGAAGTTGTAAAAGTTCTACATAAAATGGAAAAAAGGATTTCAATAGAAAAATTAGCCATTTTTCAAAAATGTATTGGCTATTTGTATGTAAAAACAAACATACCACTTGATTGGAGTATGCCAACATTTCTCATTCCAAGAAATCCCAAGTGTTTGTGGCATTGAGATAGTCTTTCCTTTCTACTTGTTTCTAGATGCTTAACGCAATCCTGTCCCAAAATAAAAAATTCATCTAGAAATTAGTAAGGAAATTAGAAGATATTTTTTCATGTGTCTCAAGTTGTCAATAACAAATAATTATAAAACATTAAATAATTCTATAAGAAGAATTAGTAAGATGCACACTCTTGATCTGAGCATGAGATGATGAAACATATTTTGGAAGTCTTCCCTTCTTTTATTGTACTATAGTTCTCAAGAACTCATTATTTATCTATAGAAATAGGAGAAGAAGGAGAAGAAACTCTCTTTGGGACCCCAAAAGGGAATGAAACATGAGAGAAATTCCTAATTGGGGAAGTAGATTGATGAGATGTCTCCACACAAACCAAAGGAAGCACACCAATGCCACCCATAAGAATAGAGGTGGAGAACAAAGACATGGAATGATCATAGGTTATATAGAAGAATCATGCATTATCACCTCAATATAAGTAGAGGAGAAAAATCATTGGGATTATAAACATCCTTAGCCACCTCCATAGTGAGGTGTTCATGCAATGCATTCTTCTATTATGAGGACAAATATGAGACATTTGAGTGAGGGAAAACAAATGCTAGATGACTGGTAGCAAAATATC
>MU225990.1:1722660-1735597 GCA_018584345.1 Thuja plicata
CATTATAGTGGCCTAAACCACTATTATGAAACATCTTGAGGACTAAACAATTCCAATGTAGCAAGAATTATACCAAAAATGGAGAGGAAGATTTGAGAGGTGAATCCAAACTCACAAGAAATTAAAAGACTCACTGAGAGGGTTAAATGAGGAAACTCAAGGTTTTAGTGAGAGAGCATGTTGACCCTAGAATCAAGAATGGGCAATACAATATTGTTTCAATCAAAGAATGAATCAAAGGCCACCGTAATAAAAACCTTTCACTCAAAGGTAAGTTTATATTTTCCTTTACATAATGTAATCCCTTATGGTAGATCATGAAGTGTGATAATATTTCTTCTTTCCTAATAATGAGTCATAAAGTTATATTCAAATCATCAATGGTAACAAAAATTATACAATTGCTTCATAGTTATAGTTAAACAAATAAGAATCCCCACTAATTGTCTAAATAATGTGTTATTTATGTCTCTAAATATTTAGACGTACATAATTCCATCCCCACTTCAATGGATGTGGCAGTACTTTTGCTTTTGCACCTTATATTTTACCACCAAATCGAGCATTGCGACGGTGTGAAATGTTGTTAAAAAAAAAAATTTTGAGCTTCTCTTTGTTTAGAGAATAGTTTAACATTCTCTAATTAACAAGGCCAACCATGTGAAGGTGGAATCTCATCTCACCCCTCCTAGGAGTCTCTTATGACCCTTTACAACACTGTAAGATCTCTAAGATGTATTCTCCGGGATCGTAAAGGGTCATAAAGGGTCGTAAGGGATCTTGGGACACAACAGCTGAGAAACATAAATGTAGGCATCATGGTCACAATTGTTTGGAGACACAACATAATTCAGTGGTTTACCCAGATGATGCAATGCAACCACTACTCCTCCAGTTCTAAGTTGGTACTGCATGATCCAAAAACCATAGATAATTAGGAATAAATTTAGAGAGCGGAGGAGGAGGGCCATAATGACCAAAATAATATAAGGGGTCCCTATATTATTTCGGTCATAATGGTCCTCCTCCTCTGCTCTCTAATTTTATTCTTAATTATCTATGGTTTTTGGATTATGCAGTGCCAACTTAGAACTGGAGTAGTGGTTACGTTGCATCATCAGGGTATACCACTAAATTATGTTGTGTCTCCAAACAATTGTGACCATGATATCTACATTTATGTCTCTCAACTATTGTGATATCTACATTTATGTTTTCCAGCTATCATGTTTATGTTTCTTTAGTGGAATGGAGGGTACAAAAGGTGCTCTGCATCGTTTGGGTATAGCACTCAATTTGTATACCCAATTGATGTAGATCACTCTTCTGCACACTTTATTCAATTGAAGATAAAGGACATTGATCCCCTTTTCATAAAGAGTCTTCAAGAAAGATAGATGGTATCCTGAAAAGAATTCCCAAGGGAAAAAGAGAAACCAATGATTAGTAGTTTGTCAAGATCAAGGAAGAACTCAAAAGTACAAGACCTAAGGGCCAGACCTAAAGCCTCAGGGGCTCATCATAGATGGCCTTGCCTACGTAACTCATAGAGACATCGTAGTTCAGGTTTAACTTTAAAACCAATCTTTTAAAGGATGGTAGAATTGGTTATGCAACCCCTTTCTATGGTAGATTCCTAAGATAGTGTCTCCATTGGCTTCCACCCAATTAGGTGAACAAGGATGAGAACCTGATTAGATTCTACCTACCCAACAGTTCATAACTATGATGGAGAACCAATTCTTGTAAGATATTAAGGTAATATCCATGATCCCAAACCTACAAGATTTATAATTGTATGAGAGGAGATACATATTACCTAATTCTATGACCATGTATATAATTTAATCATATCATGCCTTCCTGACATATGCATTGAACTACTAATATCAATGTCTATTAAACCCCAACTTGACAAGTTATAAAAGTGCGATTGTACTAACCTCACTACTCAAATTGACTAACAATTCAACTACCAAAATATACCATTAAAAACAAGACTAACTATAATAATTTTATTATTACAACATCGAGACATAAACATCAATCATTATCAAATAAGCTGCATATTAAATGAGAATCATTTCTTTTTTGACTTTTTCTTTTTATCTGCATCCCTATTATAATCTCACAGAGGCATATCCATCTCATCATTTTCATTTCTTCTCACACCCATCTCAGCATCGTCATTTCTTTTCACCTGTGCATGTCATCTTATTGTCCTTTGCAAAGGTGGGCCCTTTGCAATAACAAATAAAAGGGTTAAATTAAAAACATATTATCATAATTGTTACAAGCATTTTAGTACTTTAAAAAATGTAAACGTGACGCTCTTTACCTTGTGCAACTACATCTTCTTGCCTGACGGATTGAACCTCAACACACTCATCGGGAACCTCTACAATCCCTGCAACTACAGTACAATATGTTTTATTAATCCCAACACATTATAATTAAATTATTATTACTATGCAAAATTCAATTTAAAATGTTTACTTGTATTAATAAATCAATAATCAAAATTTAAATAGAAAATTTATACCTTGAGTACTACAATGCACATCTGAATCAACGCCTCTATCGTGCTCGGATGGTTTTTTAGTATTGGAAAACTGCATTCCAATGTAAATAATTAGTGCATTTATCGATAATATATAAATACAAGAAAAATACTGAGAAATGTTAATCATTCAATTTAATACATATAAATATAATCACTTTAAAGTTTAAAAAAAATATATTTACTTTATGTTGGAACTTAACATCCAATATAGTAATTGGTAAAGTATTCAACTTGAAATAAAAATCAATTGGCTTATTTACCTCTTCGACAGATCCACTAGAAGAAACTTGCGCACTCTTTGATCTGAATCATTCAGCCACGAATGTATAGCCTTGTTTGTAGCCTATTTTATTGTCCTCTTCTAAAATCTTTTGTTTGAACTCCAAGCCCTACATTTTTATTGTAGTGAATTTCATCAAAACTAAATTGATTACAATTTATGAATATTTGCATATAGTTTTTCATTTACTATTACTTACAATTTGTGCAGCAAGTTTTGAATATCCACCCGAGCCGAGCTTGTGTTGCCCATGCTTTTGTTTTCTTTCTTTTGTTGCCTTTGATGTGTCAGGCAACCTGTGTGATGTTTGAAATATGTTAGATCACACAAGTACAAAGATTAAATAGTACATAATTTCATTATTGATATTATCATGTACCTTCTATCCTCGGGTGATACTATTTGTCCATCATGTCTTGCGTGTCTCTCAAGTGCATCCTTTTTAAGATTCTCCCACTCATTAATAGGAACATAGGGGGTCGCTTGTAATAAGAGTTGCATTCTATTTGGGTCAGATAGTTGTCCCTAATATATTTCAAAGTTTGCCCCGCTTTCTCAGGGAGCTTAAGTCTTTGAAAGGCGTTGGGTCCAAAAAGTGTTATCATAGAGTCAATGAGTTTATCCTTTAACACTTTATCTTGTGATTGCCACCTTATAAGAAAAAAAACTGTTAGATTCATAAATGAAGTGAAGCTACCTTTTAATATACTTGAAGAAAGGGATGAAAGATAATCCGATCTAGCAATGAAATCAAAATATGATACCATGTGTGTATGGTCAGCCCGAAAATGTGTAAACATTCATCATTAAGTTTTTCATAAAATATCTTGTTCCTTTCAAAATAATAACAGGATTATTAGTTATTGCAAGGGACTACATAGGGGGTTAGTGCATTAAATTATGAGTATAATATTGTATAGTAAAATAAAGGATCAATCTTTAAAGTACCTGGAAGCTGGGCTACTCTCACAGGAAGTCCATCTTCAATGTTCATGAGCAATTGATCACACTTCTTTATTGTTCCCGTACATTTGACACGAGTACATCCAAGAAATTGGTCATCGCCTCCTACATAAAATGAATCCAATATTACAAAATTTCCCCTAAGAAAGAATTGTTCAAGTGAAATAAATACATGATAAATGAGAGAGAAAAAGATGAATCTACTTACCAATAATAGGTGTTTCCATCGCATCTGTGGCCATGCTACATGTTGCCGACATTACAACCAGCCATACCTCTATGGTTCTGATCCTCGTAGCAGGAGGCGTAGTGAACATAGGATCAATAGTATGTGCTGACAAATAAGATTGTTAGAACTATTAAAAAAAATATTGTTCGAGCAAAACACAAGTGGAGGATAGAACATGTGATCTACTTGAACCACCTAGTGAAGTTTCTGAATCTGGGGCATGACCCTTGAATGTTTGTAGCATCCTCTGTAAAAATAACACATATGTATTTTAGTTAATGACATAAATAAAAGAGTATACTTGTGTGTGTGTGATTACACCTTCATGAAATTAGGATAAATAATAATAACTCTATGGAAAGAAAATACAATTTAATCTAAGAATTGAAGTTAAACCTATGACATCTCATGGTTCTTTATCTAGGCTTTGTTAAGAGAGCTCTCAACCTTAATCTCTCTTAAGGACAATCCTAGAATGAGAAAAAATAATAAACATGCTCTAATCTAGCTCAAATACTCAAAGATGTGTGTGTTTTCCATCCAAATGCTCATGATTCATGCTATGAAATCAACAAATGCTTCTCAAAATGATGCTCTAAATGCAATACAAATGCTGAAATACTATCAAATACTCTCAAATGCTCTCTAAATTCCCATAATAAGGATGCTTTGCTATTGAATTTATTGGATTCCAAATACAAAGAAAATGGCTTGTATTTATAGCAATTTCCCAAGGGTAGGGGGTAGAGTGAGTTGATCATGGTCAAACCTTGGTTGAGTAAAAAGCTTTGAGGTGTTTTCAAATGGAGGGAAAATTAAGTGGTTGTCTTCAAAGAAATTAGGAATTATTTAATTCAACATTTAATTAATTTAGCCATGTAAGGGTGAATGGGTTGGATTTGATTTTTTTGATTTAAACTATACAATTAGTTGATTAAAATCAATTGCATAATTTGATTAATCCCTTTTAAGCTTGAATTTAATTATTTGATTTCATGATTATTTAATCCTTTGATTTAATTTGATTTTTGTCCACTTTGTTTGATAAATGTCCATTTGATTTGATTTTGATCATTTTTAATGCATTCTGATGAGATTTGGGGTAATTGGCTGAGATTTACAAATTTGATGTTTAAGATACACCTCGTTAAATCTAGGTGTCTACAAATGCCCCTCTTTGAATTGATGTGCGAAGTGCATTGATTCAAAAAAAACTTGATGTCCTAATCATCGATTTGATACTAATGTCTGATTAATTGATGCAAAACCTAATATTGATCTGATGTGAAACTTGATGCAAAAACCTGATGTGAAACTTGTTGAGAAACCATGATATGAAACTTGATGTGAAACCCTGATGTGAAACTTGATGCAAAACCTTGATGTGAAACTTGATTTGATGCCTCACTGATAAAATTTTGAATTTTTAATGCCCCAGATTTGATATAACATATGATGCAGAATCCCAGTTTGATGATATGATGACACCCCCTCAGAAATGAAAGCATATTGATCTCAGATGTGGAAACTTTGATGAACACTACTGATAGAATAGATCCAAGATGATTGCATTTATGATAAACAATGATGCTAAAAGATGTCGAAGAAATACCCCAGTGTGCAGAATATGTAGATTTGGTCTGACTGGGTCAAAAATCTCACAAAATTAGGGTAAAATAGCTTAAATAGGTTGAAAACCCCAAATTTACAATTCATTTTCACTTTTCACTATTGAGATTTTGCTATGATCCTGTGACATTTGATAGTGATGGTGGTCACTATCTGAGAGCATCAATTTGAGTGAGCGTACCGACATCAGAGACCTCTTGACTACGGGCCTTTGGTGAGTGGTTTGAACCTTCCTAGTACATTTATTGCTCATTAAATAGCATTTATTGCATGTTTTTAATGCTTTCTAGATAGAAATTTTATGAAATGTTGTGTAGGATAGTTAAAAATCCACCTAGAGTAGGGAAAATCTGCCTCCGCATGTTTAAGAGCCGCGTTGGAGCAATCCACAACTGCTTAATAATTAGGCAAAAAATGCAACCGAATTAGCTAAAAATAGCCTAGGTAACTCTATAATTTAAAGGCCGCCTAGGAAACTTAAAAAGTCGCGTAGGACTTTGAAAGGCCGCTTGTTAAGCAAAGTGCCACCTTTGATGAGTAAAGTGCCGTGTGTAAAATTTTTAATGCCGCGAGGCTTAAAAATCCACGTACACTTATTAAAGTGTCGCCTACCATAAAGTTTAAAAACTTGAGATAGAATAGATAAATTGCCTTTGATAGATCATCTAGAAAACTCAATTGAATTCCAAGCTATAAAAAGTACATCCATAATGTCACTTAGTGTTTAGGATATTAGAAAAGTCATATTGATGAATGTTTGATATGCCAATTAGATTGATTAAAATGATGCCAAATTGATCCCTTCTCAAGATCTAGAGGTTAGGAACAATAGGTTAATGTGCTCAAAATAGAGCAAGGATAGATTTAATGTGTTTGATTGACTTAGAATGATCCACCAATAGAAAGACTAATATGATTCACTTTGTTTCAAAATGTAGGAACATTACCACAAGTTGCGGGTACGGGGTGTTGTGTCTTGGATTTTTGATTTGGTTGATGAGCTCACACCTCCTGAGTGATAGACTATCAAGACATGTGGTCTCAGTATTCTTCTTGATCTCCCTCAGTTTTAGTTAATCCGAGGTCTTTTGATAGCTATGGCAGAGTGACGACACTCTGACCATAATACGTTCCATCTACCCATTGGTGAGATGACTTTCATGCCCAAGGATGTATATAGATTGTTGAGGATCCTGACTCATGGAGAGCGGGTATATTATGACTCAGTTTATGATAGTAGCATATGTAGATGGGTGTTTGGAGATAACACCATTGCTAATGATTGTATTACTTGGGCACAGTTTGCTTTATTTCCCACTTTGCCAACATTTTTAGGAGCATTAATCGGAGGATTACTACTTCCAGATAGGAGAGGTCATGGATTTGCGGTTAGATGGGGTCGTATACTGGAGGATTTGATTGCACATCCTTGGAGATTCGACTGGGGTTCTTGCGTATTAGCCTAGCTATATCATGATTTACATGAGGTTGTATACAGATGCGGTGCATCTCTCTCAACAGGCTTAGTTTTGTTACAGTTGTGGACTTGGGAGCATATCCCTATCACTAGACCATTATTAGCATGAGTGCGGGCCTGAGGGTATCTGTATGCATTTTTATATCATGGCATGGTTGTCCACCATCATCTGGGCAAGGTTGAGTTTTGGCGACTCACTATTGATGATATTGATCAAGTCGTATGGAGGCCATATCTTCTTTGCGAGATTTGGCGAGAGGATGATGATGAGTTTCCATATATGTTTTCTCCTTGGTGGATGATTGGGTGATCACCACTATGTATCGAGAGATTTTTCTTTGGGAGAGTACTCCATTAGTATGACCAAGTTTAGGACATGGCCCAGTGTATGGCACTTTATGCGAGAGTATAGGTAGAGAGATCTATATGGGGAGCATAGGCTGACTATCAGTTGGCCTGCTCATAGATTGATCAGCTTGGATATGTTATGTGGGATATGATGATACATGTAGTTGATGCATGGATGTCTACAGAGTAACGAGAGTGGTTCCTGCGACATCACTTTGTTAGATTTACAAATCTATTAGAGCCTATTCCTAATGTTGATGAGCTTTTTGATGATGATGGAGACAATGACATGAGACTTTAGAGACGGAGAGTTCAGAGGGCACCTAGGGCTCCTAGAGCACAGAGAGCTGCAAGACCTCGAATGCGGGGTGGTCATGTTAGGGGCCGAGGTGGTGGATTTAGGTAGCCTAGACAGAGTTGGTGTAGAGTGGGCTAGGTAGAGATAGAGACGTGTCCAGGTGGCTAGACAGGTTCCATTATAGGGACAGGTTCTATAGAGACCTCCATATCCATAGAGATAGGTTAATCCTTAGAGTAGTTCAGCACCGGTGATACCACAGGTACCATTAGTGCCATAGGCACCTCAGGCCCCTCCAACATCATAGAAACCTCCAGTTCCTCGTATTGTGGATAGCTTAGTTCAGGCTATTCGAGGATTATAGGCAGGGATGACTGCCATGACAGGTCTATTAGACTAGGTTACGACTATGTTGTAGCAGTTTTTGGCTACTTTAGGGTAGTTACCTACCAGTGCTAGTACTAGTCTGACACCACCTTCTACATAGGATAGATCAGGTGACAAGGATCCTAATGGTGCAGGGGGTTTAGGTACTGGTATTGCTGGAGATGAATCAGGTGCCCCTACTGGGTTATGAGATATGAGCTTGATATCCAAATATTGCATTGATGTATCATATGTATTTTTGTCAGGACTTTGATGTATGGATAATTTGTTGATGTATCTTTGATATACATATTTGTGTTATAGACATTGATGGTGGACATTTATCTATGATGATCTTTGATTCCCCTTTTGATGATGTTTCTATGAGATTTATTTTATGCATATCTACATTCTTCTATGATGCATTTATTTCTATTATGCTATGGATGCAATGTCTTAGAGTAGGGCATAGATAAATGAATGCAAATGATGTTAATGCAACTTAATTCTATATGATTTTCTGATTTAGTCATGATGTAAGGATTATGCAGTGCAATGATATGGCTGCAATACTTAGTGCAATGATAAATGAATGCAAATATCTTTTTTGTTTTTTGATGTATGCAATTTTAATTTATGATACAATTCTAAATGATTTGGATTTAATGACTAATGATTAATGTTTCTTTTCTTTTCTTTTCTTTTCACTTGATATGAATATATAATGAATAATGAGTAATGCTTTATGAATGTAAAAAGAACAATCTCATATTGATGATTTGAAACCACTAAATTGATGAAGTGTTGTCAACAGTAATTTCCCACCTTAAACTTGGAAAAGTGCTCAAAATACAAGCCATTTTAATCTAACTTGAAAATGCAATTAATCTAACATGAAGATGCAATGCAACTAATTGTCCTTGAGGTTTACGAAAGAAATGCAAACAGAGATATATTTTCATCATTGAGTGTTGTGGAAATAGGAGTCAATACAATACTTACTGGTGCCACTACGACTATAAGAATATGAATATGACTTTCATCTCATGTGGTAACCCCTTCTGTGAAACCAAGTACAACCCTCACTAGTTGAATGACCAACTATGGGAGTATGAATACCAGTTTGATCAGATTTAATGTTGCAAGTGGATGTTGGTATTAAGATATTGAAAATCTAAATAACCAAGGTATCCTTTTGCGTGAACAAACAAAGGTTAACCTTCCTTCCTATATGAATGTCCTCGATGGTTCTTTGATGACCATTTGATTAGATTAATTCACACAAGTTAAAAAAATTTCCTCAAGACAGTCACACAAAAGCTTAAGAAAACATCATGTCTCCATCATTTCCAATCTAGTCAAAACATCATTGATTAGCTAAAAAGAACATGAATCGAAAAAGGTCAATGAAAAACTCATAAAAAATTTCCAAGTGTTTGTGAAATGTATCAAGATTTTCAAATAAGAATTCCAGACAGTCTGATCATTTAGGGTTTGTCAATTTTTAATCCTGATAAAATAAGTCAATGAAACTCAAGGATCATGTTATGCGATCAAACTATTTAGGGTCAAACAATGATATCCATCAAAGGTTCCAAAATATCTCTCTTCTAAATCTGAAAACTTGCTTCTGATGTGTGATCAATATATTGCACTATTGAATCCATTTGGTACCAAAAATCAATGATGTGTGCCCCCAAGTGATAAATGTGATCAATGTGAAATTGAGGGAAACTGAACCTAGAATGCGACAAAATGCAGCTCTGAGACTTTATTAGGACTACGCACAAATGACGGATGTAATGAGGATATGGACAAATGAGATGATGAGACACAATATGTACAAATGCAACTAGGAATGATCTTAAGGGACAAAAGGTGCATGTTTCCAGGTTTTCACCTTTTGGGATTATTGCTCTTTTTTCTCCTTTTTTTTTGCTACCAAGGCGCCTATTGCTAGGTTTTCACCAAGACACTTTTTTATCTTTTTCAATTTTTTTCCTTTCTCTTTTTCAATGTTTTTGGCTTTTAAACTTTCTGATTTTTTTGTATTTTTGACTTTTTCCATGTACAAAGGTGATGCTAACTCATCTGATACTCTCAACTTATACTCTTTCCTCTGAATCAGGTGTGAAACCTCTTAAGATAAATTCTATTGATAGGTTCTTGCAATTCATCACCATCACAATCGGCCAATTTGTAGGTCCCCATTCCAAAAGAAGAAACAATGACAAAAGGACCAAGCTAATTTGCTTCCCACTTTCCTTTCTTTTATCTATCAGCCTGATTTTTTGGATTTTCTCTCAATACTAGATCTCCCACTTGAAAGGTTCTTGGTTTAATATGTTTGTTATCTTGACCTTTCTCAATACACTTTCAAATGATCATAGGCTTGAGTTTGATGTTCCTCCAACATCTCCAATTATTGAAGTCAGGTGACTCTATAATCCTCATCCATGATTAATCCATGCAATGATACTCTTAGGGATGGTATTTCAACTTCTAAAGGTAGAACAGCTTCGGCCCCATAAACCAATGAAAAAGGTGTAGCTCCTGTTGGGGTGTGAATACTAGTCCTATAGGCCCATAATGCTGGATTGATTTGAAGATGCCAATCTTTTCCTGACTTGCCAACGGATCTCTTATGGATTTTAAGGATGTTCTTGTTTGTAGCCTACGCTTGTCCATTACCTTGGGGATAGTAAATGGATGAAGAGTGAGGTGTAATATGGAATGTGTCACTAAGTTCATCAATATCTTTGTTCTTAAACTATTTTCCATTATCTGTGATGATGGCATGAGGAATGCCATATCTGCAAATGATATGATTTAGGATAAATATGGAAATTTTCTTCCCCGTTGTAGTTGTTAAAGGGATAGCCTAAACCCATTTAGTGAAGTACTTTTTTTCTGTGAGAATATACTTGTGTCCATTTGAAGAAGGTGGATAAATCATGTCAATCAAATCAAAGCCCCATTGATAGAATGGCCATGGTGTGACAAATGGGTGTAACTCTTGTGCCAGTGCATGGATCATGTCTCCATGGTATTGACATTTTGCACAAACTTTGACAAATTGACAAGCGTCTCTTTCTAAGGTTTTCCAAAAGTACCCCATGCATAGGATTTTATTAGATAGGTTTAAACCACTTGAATGTGACCCACAAATCCCCTTGTGGACATCTTTTAAATCTAATTTTGATTCATCTTCCTCTAGACATCTAAGGAGCATTCCATCAAGACCTTTACGATACAATGTGTCAGAAAGGATGGTATAACGAGCCACTTGTCTTATGACATTTTGCTTTTGAGCATGTGTTTGGTCTATAGGTAAGGTTTGGTCTTTTAGGTAGGCATAAATGGGCCCATACCATGGTGAGTCATGTTCATTTAGAAGGGCAATAATTTGCATATCATGTAGGTCAAATGTTGGTTTAACCAATTCTTCCACCAAGAACTCATACTTTTCATTTTGATCTAGAATTTGAAGTAAAGATGCGAAAGTAGCCATTGCATCTGCTGCTCTATTATTATCTCTTGGAATTTGTTCAAAAGTAATCAAAGCAAAGTACTTTTTCCAATCATCCACCAATCTTTTGTAAGGCATCAATTTTTCATCCTTGGTATTATATTCATAATTAACTTAATTGATGACTAATTGAGAGTCCCCATAGACATGTAATTCAATGAAATTCCATTCCAAGGCCATCTTGATACCTATGACCAAAGATTCATACTCTGCTATGTTATTGGTGCAAGGGAACAATAACTTGTAAGATTTTGGGATTGTATAACCTTGTGCTATAATCAAAAGAATGCCTTCTCCACTACCATTTTGGGTGTAAGATCCATCAAAGTATAAAGTCCATGTCTTAGCTTCCACATTAACAATTTCAGAATCTAGAAACTCCACTTGAATAGGATGTGTAGATTCTTGAGGATATTTAGCCAATTGATCAGCAATAACTTGACCTTTGATTGCTTTCCTATCAACATACTCAATATCGAATTCACTAAGCACCATTACCCACTTTGCAATCCTTCCAGTTAAAGCTGGTTTACTAAGTAAGTATTTTAAGGGATCAATTTTGGCTATGAGATTCACCTTATGCATTAACATATAATGTCTTAACTTTTGAGAGGAAAATACCACTGCTAGGCAAGCCCTTTCCATGAAGCTATAGTTTAATTCATATTTGATCAATGTTCTACTCAAGTAGTAGATAGTTCTTTATTTTCCTTCATCATCTTCTTGTGCCAATAAGACTCCTAAATATTTTTCCATTGTTGAAATATAGAGTAATAAATGTTTTCCTTGAATAGGTGACATCAAGATAGGTGTATTCATCAAGTATGTTTTCAACAATGTAAAGGCTTTATCACACTCCTCATCCCATGTGAAGATGGTGTCTTTATATAGTAATCGAGTGAAAGAATGTCATTTTTCTGCCAATTGAGAAATGAACCTCCATATGGATTTAAGCCTTCCTTGAAGTGACCTCATTTGACAAATATTCTTTGGAATTCCCATGTCCATTATTGCTTGTACTTTTTCAGGATCTACTTCAATGACTTTTCTTGAAGCAATGTACCCTAGGAGTTTTCCAGATTGTACCACAAAAGCAAATTTCTTTGGGTTGAGTCTCACTTTGAATTGTTCTATCCTTGTAAAAATATTTTCAAGTATGGATAAATGATCTTTTCTTTTATGTGACTTAGCTAGAATGTCATCCACATAATCTTCCATAAAGGTGTGCATCATGTCATGGAAAATGGTAGTCATT
>MU225991.1:15264-27235 GCA_018584345.1 Thuja plicata
TCAAATGCTTCTATTTTAAATTTCATGGAGATCCAAGCTCATTTGAAATATTAATTTCAAGTTTCAATTTTACACAATCAGTGGAAAACCCACCTAATATTTTGATGCCAAATGCTTCCAATTTAAATTTTACAAAGATCAGAGCTTGTTTGAAATATTAATTTAAAGTTTCAATTTTCTCAATCATAGGAGAACCCACCTAATATTTTGATGTCAAATGCTTCCATTTTAAATTTCACGAAAATCAGAGCTCATTTGAAATATTATTTTAAACATTGAATTTATCTCCCGGACGTAAAACATGCCAAAAAAAAGTTTCAATTTTGCACAATCAGAGGTACACCCACCTAATATTTTGATGTCAAATGCTTCCATTTTAAATTTCAAGAGCATCAGAGCTCATTTTAAATATTAATTTAAACTTTCAATTTCGCTCAATCAGAGGAAAACCCACCTAATATTTTGATGTCAAATGCTTCTATTTTAAATTAGAAGCATCTGACATCAAAATATTAACTTAAAGTTTCAAATTTTAATTTAAATTTTCAGTTTTATAGATTAAGAGAAAAAACCCACCTAATACTTTAATGTCAAATGCTTCCATTTTAAATTTGACGAAGTTCGAATCTCGTTTGAAATATTAATTTAAAGTTTCAATTTTGCTCAATCAGAGGAAAACCCACCTAATATTTTTATGTCAAATGATTCTATTTTAAATTTCATGGAGATCCAAGCTTGTTTGGAATATTAATTTCAATTTTCAATTTTACACAATCAATGAAAAACCCACCTATTATTTTGATGTCAAATGCTTCCAATTTAAATTTCATGAAGATCGGAGTTCCTTTGAAATATTAATTTAAAGTTTCAATTTTCTCAATCAGAGGAGAACCCACCTAATATTTTGATGTCAAATGCTTCTATTTTAAATTTTAGGAAGATCGGAGCTCATTTGAAATATTAATTTAAACATTCAATTTTGCTCCCGAGTGTAAAATGTGTCCCAAAAAAGTTTCAATTTTGCACAATCAGAGGTAAACCCACCTAATATTTTGATGTCAAATGCTTCCATTTTAAATTTAACAAACACCTGAGCTCATTTGAAATACTTATTAAAACTTTTAATTTTGCACAATCAGAGGAAAACCCACCTAATATTTTGATGTCAAATGTTTCTATTTTAAATTGGAAGCATTTGACATCAAAATATTAATTTAAAGTCTCAAATATTAATTTAAATTTTTAGTTTTACACAATCAGAGGAAAA
This sequence comes from Thuja plicata, assembly GCA_018584345.1. Lineage (NCBI taxonomy): Eukaryota > Viridiplantae > Streptophyta > Pinopsida > Cupressales > Cupressaceae > Thuja > Thuja plicata. The sequence goes on from MU225991.1 coordinate 16,532, forward strand.
CCCCTATAATATTTTAATGTCAAATGCTTCCATTTTAAATCTCACGAAGATCGGATCTCGTTTGAAATATTAATTTAAAGTTTCAATTTCGCTCAATCAGAGGAAAACCCACCTAATATTTTGATGTCAAATGCTTCTATTTTAAATTTCATGGAGATACGAGCTCATTTGAAATATTAATTTCAAGTTTCAATTTTAAACAGTCAGTGGAAGACCCACCTAATATTTTCATGTCAAATGCTTCCAATTTAAATTTCACAAAGATCTGAGCTTGTTTGAAATACTAATTTAAATTTAAATTTTCTCAATCAAAGGAGAACCCACCTAATATTTTGATATCAAATGCTTCTATTTTTAATTTCACGAAGATCGGAGCTAATTTGAAATATTAATTTAAACATTCAATTTTTCTCCCAGACGTAAAATGTGTGAAAAAAAGTTTCAATTTTGCACAATTAGAGGTAAACCCACCTAATATTTTAATGTCAAATGCGTCCATTTTAAATTTCAAGAGCATCAGAGCTCATTTTAAATATTAATTTAAACTTTCAATTTTGCTCAATCAGAGGAAAACCCGCCTAATATTTTGATGTCAAATGCTTCTGTTTTAAATTAGAAGCATCTGACATCAAAATATTAACTTAAAGTTTCAGATATTAATTTAAAGTTTCACTTTTATAGATTAAGAGGAAAACCCACCTAATACTTTAATTTCAAATGCATCCATTTTAAATTTCACGAAGATCGGAGCTTGTTTGAAATATTAATTTAAAGTTTCAATTTTCTCAATCAGAGGAGAACCCACATAATATTTTGATGCAAAATGCTTCCATTTTAAATTTCACAAAGATCGGAGCTCATTTGAAATATTAATTTAAACATTCAATTTTGCTCCCGGGTGTAAAACGTGTCAAAAAAAAAGTTACAATTTTGCACAATCAGGGTTAAACCCACCTAATATTTTGATGTCAAATGCTTCTGTTTTAAATTGGAAGCATTTGACATCAAAATATTAATTTAAAGTTTTAGTTTTACACAATCAGAGGAAAGCCCACATAATATTTTAATGTCAAATGCTTCCATTTTAAATCTCACAAAGATCGGATCTTGTTTGAAATACTAATTTAAAGTTTCAAGTTTGCTCAATCAGAGGAAAACCCACCTAATATTTTGATGTCAAATGCTTCTATTTTAAATTTCATGGAGATCCAACCTCGTTTGAAATATTAATTTCAAGTTTCAATTTTACACAATTAGTGGAAAACCCACATAATATTTTGATGTCAAATGCTTCCAATTTAAATTTCGCGAAGATCGGAGCTCGTTTGAAATATTAATTTAAAGTTTCAATTTTCTCAATCAGAGGAGAACCCACCTAATATTTTGATGTCAAATTCTTCCTTTTTAAATTTCACAAAGATCGGAGCTCATTTGAAATATTAATTTAAACATTCAATTTTGCTCCTGGGTGTAAAATGTGTCACAAAAAAGTTTCAATTTTGCATAATCAGAGGTAAACTGACCTAATATTTTCATGTCAAATGCTTCCATTTTAAATTTCATGAACATCGAAGCTCATTTGAAATACTAATTTAAGCTTTTAATTTTGCTCAATCAGAGGAAAACCCACCTAATATTTTGATGTCAAATGCTTCTATTTTAAATTGGAAGCATTTGACATCAAAAAATTAATTTAAAGTTTCAAATATTAATTTAAATTTTTAGTTTTACACAATCATAGGAAAACCCACATAATATTTTAATGTCAAATGCTTCCATTTTAAATCTCACGAAGATCGGATCTCGTTTGAAATATTAATTTAAAGTTTCAATTTTCTCAATCAGACGAGAACCCACCTAATATTTTGATGTCAAATGCTTCCATTTTAAATTTCATGAATATCGTAGCTGATTTGAAATATTAATTAAAAATTCAATTTTTCTCCCAAACGTAAAACATGTCAAAAAAAAGTTTCAATTTTGCACAATCAGAGATAAACCCACCTAATATTTTGATGTCAAATGCTTCCATTTTAAATTTCACAAACATTGGAGCTCATTTGAAATACTAATTTAAACTTTTAATTTTTCTCAATCAGAGGAAAACCCACCTAATATTTTGATGTCAAATGCCTGTATTTTAAATTGGAAGAGTTTGACATCAAAAAATTAATTTAAAGTTTCAAATATTAATTTAAAGTTTCAAATTTACACAATCATAGGAAAACCCACATAATATTTTAATGTCAAATGCTTCTATTTTAAATTTCATGAAAATCGGATCTCGTTTGAAATATTAATTTAAAGTTTCAATTTTCTCAATCAGAGGAGAACCTCCCTAATATTTTGATGTCAAATGCTCCAATTTTAAATTTAACGAATATCAGAGCTCATTTGAAATATTAAATTAAACATTCAATTTTTCTCCTGGACGTAAAACATGTCAAAAAAAAGTTTCAATTTTGCACAATCAGAGCTAAACCCACCTAATATTTTGATGTCAAATGCTTCCATTTTAAATTTCAAGAGCATCCGAGCTCGTTTTAAAAATTAATTTAAACTTTCAATTTTGCTCAATCAGAGGAAAACCCACCTAATATTTTGATGTCAAATGCTTCTATTTTAAATTAGAAGCATCTGACATCAAAATATTAACTTAAAGCTTCAAATATTAATTTAAAGTTTCAATTTTATAGAGTAAGAGGAAAACCCACCTAATACTTTAATGTCAAATGCTTCCATTTTAAATTTCACAAAGATCAGATCTTGTATGAAATATTGATTTAAAGTTTCAATTTTGCTCAATCAGAGGAAATTGCACCTAATATTTTGATGTTAATTGCTTCTATTTTAAATTTGATGGAGATCTGAGCTCGTTTGAAATATTAATTTCAAGTTTCAATTTTACACAATCAGTGGAAAACCTACCTAATATTTTGATGTCAAATTCTTCCAATTTAAATTTCACGAAGATCGGAGCTCGTGTCACATATTAATTTAAAGTTTCAATTTTCTCAATCAGAGGAGAACCCACCTAATATTTTGATGTAAAATGCTTCCTTTTTAAATTTCACGAAGATCAGAGTTCATTTGAAATATTAATTTAAACATTCAATTTTGCTCCGAGGTGTAAAATGTGTCACAAAAAAGTTTCAATTTTGCATAATCAGAGGTAAACCCACCTAATATTTTGATGTCAAATGCTTCCATTTTAAATTTCATGAACATCGAAGCTCATTTGAATTACTAATTTAAAATTTTAATTTTGCTCAATCAGAGGAAAACCCACCTAGTTTTTTGATGTCAAATGCTTCTATTTTAAATTGGAAGCATTTGCTATCAAAATATTAATTTAAAGCTTCAAATATTAATTTAAATTTTCATTTTTACACAATCATAGGAAAACCCACATAATATATTAAGGTCAAATGCTTCCATTTTAAATCTCACGAAGATCGGATCTCGTTTGGAATATTAATTTAAAGTTTAAATTTTGCTCAATCAGAGGAAATCCCACCTAATATTTTGGTGTCAAATGCTTCTATTTTAAATTTCATGGAGATCCAAGCACATTTGAAATATTAATTTCAAGTTTCAATTTTACACAATCAGTGGAAAACCCACCTAGTATTTTGATGTCAAATGCTTCCAATTTAAATTCCACAAAGATCGGAGCTCATTTGAAATATTAATTTAAAGTTTTAGTTTTCTCAATCAGAGGAGAACCTGCCTAATACTTTGATGTCAAATGCTTTCATTTTAAATTTCACGAAGATCGGAGCTCATTTGAAATATTGATTTAAACGTTCAATTTTTCTCCTGGACATAAAACGTGTCAAAAAAAGATTCAATTTTGCACAATCAGAGGTAAACCCACCTAACATTTTGATGTCAAAAGCTTCAATTTTAAATTTCAAGAGCATCAGAGTTCATTTTAAATATTAATTTAAACTTTCAATTTTGCTCAATCACAGGAAAACCCACCTAACATTTTGATGTCAAACACTTCTATTTTAAATTAGAAGCATCTGACATCAAAATATTAACTTAAAGTTTCAAATATTAATTTAAGGTTTCAGTTTTATAGAGTAAGAGGAAAAACCACCTAATACTTTAATGTCAAATGCTTCCATTTTAAATTTCACGAAGATTGGATCTCGTATGAAATATTAATTTATAGTTTCAATTTTGCTCAATCAGAGGAAAACCCACCTAATATTTTGATGTCAAATGCTTCTATTTTAAATTTCATGGAGATCCGAGCCGGTTCAAAATATTAATTTCAATTTTCAATTTTACACAACCAGTGGAAAACCCACCTAATATTTTGATGTCAAATGCTTCCAATTTAAATTTCACGAAGATCAGAGGTCGTTTGAAATATTAATTTAAAGTTTCAATTTTCTCAATCAGAGGAGAACCCACCTAATATTTTGATGTCAAATGCTTCCATTTTAAATTTTATGAAGATCAGAGTTCATTTGAAATATTAATTTAAACATTTAATTTTTCTCCCAGTTATAAAACGTGTCACAAAAAAAGTTTCAATTTTGCACAATAAGAGGTAAAGCCACCTAATATTTTTATTTCAAATGCTTCCATTTTAAATTTCATGAACATCGGAGCTCATTTGAAATACTAATTTAAACTTTTAATTTTATTCAAACAAAGGAAAACCCACCTAATATTTTGATGTCAAATGCTTCTATTTTAAATTGGAAGCATTTGACATCAAAATATTAATTTAAAGTTTCAAATATTAATTTAAAGTTTCAAATATTAATTTAAAGTTTCAGTTTTACACAATCAGAGGAACACCCACATAATATTTTAATGTCAAATGATTCCATTTTAAATTTCACAAAGATCAGATCTCGTTTGAAATATTTGTTTAAAGTTTCAATTTTGCTCAATCAGAGGAAAACCCATCTAATATTTTGATGTTAAATACTTCTATTTTACATTTCATGGAGAGCTGAGCTCATTTGAAATATTAATTTCAAGTTTTAATTTTACACAATCAGTGGAAAACCCACCTAATAATTTGATGTCAAATGCCTCCAATTTAAATTTCACAAAGATCGGAATTCGTTTGAAATATTATTTTAAAGTTTTAATTTTCTCAATCAGAGGAGAACCCACCTAATATTTTGATGTCAAATGCTTCCATTTTAAATTTCACGAAGATCGGAGCTCATTTAAAATATTAATTTAAACATTTAATTTTTCTCCCTGACGTAAAACATGTCAAAAAAAAGTTTCAATTTCTCACAATCAGAGGTAAACCCAATTAATATTTTGATGTCAAATGCTTCCATTTTAAATTTCAAGAGCATTAGAGCTCATTTTAAATGTTAATTTAAACTTTCAATTTTCCTCAATCAAAGGAAAAGCCACCTAGTATTTTGATGACAAATGCTTCTATTTTAAATTAGAAGCATCTGACATCAAAATATTAACTTAAAGTTTCAAATATTAATTTAAAGTTTTAGTTTTATAGAGTAAGAGGAAAATCCACCTAATAATTTAATGTCAAATGCTTCCATTTTAAATTTCATGAAGATCGGATCTCGTTTGAAATATTAATTTAAAGTTTCAATTTTGCTCAATCAGAGGAAAACTCACCTAATATTTTGTTGTCAAATGCTTCTATTTTAAATATCATGGAGATCCAAGCTAGTTTGATATCTTAATTTCAAATTTCAATTTTACACAATTAGTGTAAAACCCACCTAATATTTTGATGTCAAATGCTTCCAATTTAAATTTCGCAAAGATCGGAGCTCGTTTTAAATATTAATTTAAAGTTTAAATTTTCTCAATCAGAGGAGAACCCACCTAATATCTTGGTGTCAAAAGCTTCCATTTTAAATTTCACGAAGATCATAGCTCATTTGAAATATTAATTTAAACATACAATTTTTCTCCCAGGTGTAAAACGTGTCACAAAAAAGTTTCAATTTTGCGCAATCAGAGGTAAACCCTCCTAATATTTTAATGTGAAATGCTTCCATTTTTAATTTCACGAACATCAGAGCTCATATGAAATACTAATTTAAACTTTTAATTATGCTCTATCAGAGGAAAATGCACCTAATATTTTGATGTCAAATGCTTCTATTTTAAATTGGAAGCATTTGAAATAAAAATATTAATTTAAAGTTTCAAATATTAATTTAAAGTTTCAGTTTTGCACAATCAGAGTAAAGCCCACATAATATTTTAATGTCAAATGCTTCCATTTTAAGTCTCACGAAGATCGGATCTCGTTTGAAATATTAATTTAAAGTTTCAATTTTGCTCAATAAGAGGAAAACCCACCTAATATTTTGATGTCAAATGCTTGTATTTTAAATTTCATGGAGATCTGAGCTCATTTGAAATATTAATTTCAAGTTTCAATTTTACACAATCAGTGGAAAACCCACCTAATATTTTGATTTCAAATGCTTCCAATTTATATTTCACAAAGATCGGAGCTCATTTGAAATGTTAATTTAAAGCTTCAATTTTCTCAATCAAAGGAGAACCCACCTAATATTTTGATCTCAAATGCATCCATTTTAAATTTCACAAAGATCGGAGGTCATTTGAAATATTAATTTAAACATTCAATTTTGCTCCCAGGTGTAAAACATGTCACAAAAAAGTTTCAATTTTGCACAATCAGAGGTAAACCCACCTAATATTTTGATGTCAAATGCTTCCATTTTAAATTTCATGAATATCAGAGCTCATTTGAAATACTAATTTAAACTTTTAATTTTGCTCAATAAGAGGAAAACCCACCTAATATTTTGATGTCAAATGCTTCCATTTTAAATTTCATGAAGATCGGAGCTCATTTGAAATAATAATTTAAACATTCAATTTTCCTCCCGGATGTAAAATGTGTCAAAAAAAGGTTTCAATTTTGCACAATCAGAGGTAAACCCACCTAATATTTTGATGTCAAATGCTTCCATTTTAAATTTCATGAGCATCAGAGCTCGTTTTAAATATAAATTTAAACTTTGAATTTTACTCAATCAGAGGAAAACTCACCTAATATTTTAATGTCAAATGCTTCTATTTTAAATTAGAAGCATCTGACATCAAAATATTAACTTAAAGTTTCAAATATTAATTTAAAAAATTAGTTTTATAGAGAAGGAGGAAAACCCACCTAATACTTTAATGTCAAATGCTTCCATTTTAAATTTCATCAAAATCGGATCTCATTTGAAATATTAATTTAAAGTTTCAATTTTGCTCAATCAGAGGAAAACCCACCTAATATTTTGATGTCAAATGCTTCCAATTAAAATTTCACAAAGATGGGAGCTCGTTTGAAATATTAATTTAAAGTTTTAATTTTCTCAATCAGAGGAGAACCCACCTAATATTTTAATGTCAAATGCTTCCATTTTAAATTTCACGAAGATCGGAGCTCATTTGAAATATTAATTTAAACATTCAATTTTTCTCGCAGATGTAGAACGTGTCAAAAAAAGTTTCAATTTTGCACAATTAGAGGTTAACCCACCTAATATTTTGATGTCAAATTCTTCCATTTTAAATTTCAAGAGCATCAGAGCTCATTTTAAATATTAATTTAAACTTTCAATTTTGCTCAATCAGAGGAAAACCCACCTAATATTTTGATGTCAACTACTTCTATTTTAAATTAGAAGCATCTAACATCAAACTATTAACTTAAAGTTTCAAATATTAATTTAATGTTTCATTTTTATAGAGTAAGAGGAAAATCCACCTAATACTTTAATGTCAAATGCTTCCATTTTAAATTTCACGAAGATCAGATCTTGTTTGAAATATTAATTTAAAGTTTCAATTTTGCTCAATCAGAGGAAAACCCACCTAATATTTTGATGTCAAATGCTTTTATTTTAAATTTCATGGAGATTGAAGCTCGTTTAAAATATTAATTTCAAGATTCAATTTTACATAATCAGCGCAAAACCCACCTAATATTTCGATGTCAAATGCTTCCAATTTAAATTTCAAGAAGATCAGAGCTGCTTTGAAATATTAATTTAAAGTTTCAATTTTCTCAATTAGAGGAGAACCCACCTAATATTTTGATGTTAAATGCTTCCATTTTAAATTTCATGAAGATCGGAGCTCATTTGAAATATTAATTTAAACATTCAATTTTGCTCCCGGGTGTAAAACGTGTCACAAAAAAGTTTCAATTTTGCATAATCATAGGTAAACCCACCTAATATTTTGATTTCAAATGCTTCCATTTGAATTTCATGAACATTGGAGCTCATTTGAAATACTAATTTAAACTTTCAATTTTGCTCAATCAGAGGAAAACCTACCTAATATTTTGATGACAAATGCTTCAATTTTAAATTGGAAGCATTTGACATCTAACTATTAATTTAAAGTTTCAAATATTTATTTAAATTTTTAGTTTTACACAATTAAAGGAAAACCCACATAATATTTTAATGTCAAATGCTTCCATTTTAAATCTCATGAAGATCGGATCTCGTTTGAAATATTAATTTAAAGTTTTAATTTTGCTCAATTAGAGGAAAACCCACCTAATATTTTGATGTCAAATGCTTCTATTTTAAAATTTCATGGAGATCCGAGCTCATTTGAAATATTAATTTCAAGTTTCAATTTCACACAATCAGTGGAAAACCCACCTAGTATTTTGTTGTCAAATGCTTCCAATTTAAATTTCACAAAGGTCCGAGCTGATTTGAAATATTAATTTCAACCTTCAATTTTCTCAATCAGAGGAGAACCCACCTAATATTTTTATGTCAAATGCTTCTATTTTTAATTTCACAAAGATCGAAGCTCATTTGAAATATTAATTTAAACAATCAATTTTTCTCCCAGACATAAAACGTGTCAAAAAAAAGTTTCAATTTTGCACAATCAGAGGTAAACCCACCTAATATTTTGATGTCAAATGCTTCCATTTTTAATTTCAAGAGCATCATAGCTCATTTTAAATATTAATTTAAAATTTCAATTTTTCTCAATCAGAGGAAAACCCACCTAATATTTTGATGTCAAATGCTTCTATTTTAAATTAGAAGCATCTGACATCAAAATATTAACTTAAAGTTTCAAATATTAATTTAAAGTTTCAGTTTTATAGAGTAAGAGGAAAACCCACCTAATACTTTAATGTCAAATTCTTCCATTTTAAATTTCACCAAGATCGGATCTCATTTGAAATATTAATTTAAAGTTTCAATTTTGCTCAATCAGAGGAATACCCACCTAATATTTTGATGTAAAATGCTTCTACTCTAATTTTCATGGAGATTCGAGCTCATTTGAAATATTAATTTCAAGTTTCAATTTTACATAATCAGTGGAAAACCCAGGGTGATACCACAATAGTGGGTTACACTTTTTTGCCTAAACAGACATTGAAATCTACCTTTTGAGAAAAACTTTCACATTCGGATGCATATTTTCGTTAAACTTTTTAAAAATTGGAAGATGAAGTAAGCTAGAGTCTTTTAGGATCTCTGTCTAGATTCTAAATATATTTTTTTTATTTTTTTTTTGAATTGATTTTATTGGTTTTTTTTTCTCCCACTAAAACTACTATGTTGCTGAAAATGTCTTTTTCAAAAAGGTACAATGAATTGGTACAACATAACTTTTTTTCTAAAATTGATATCAATGTGCTTCATTTGAATTTGGTTTTTTAACATCCATACGGAGGGCATACAGTTGGTTTGATGACATTATCATGATTATTGCATATTTTATGAATGTTTGAAGTAGAGTCAACCATAATTTTGACATACCTTGACTGTGTAGCTGATAACTTGTGTATTTATCGAAATTGAAATTTTATTTTTTTGATAGAAAGAAGTCTCAAAACTGGAGGGCACTGTTATTTTTCAAATTTTTTTTTCTATTTTCTACTATTTTTCATTGAATGTCAAACCTGGAAGTTTATATTTGATAAAAAATCTACATCTGATGCACGTCAAAAAATATAGACCTAATTAATTCAAAATTTGTCAAATATATATTCGTTAGCAAGCTCATTCAGAGTACTTGTGGGATGCAAAAGGAGGTGTCCCTATTCTTCCATTTGAACCCTGTGCTTGAGCCCCGAAGCCATGAAAATTGCATATTGTTACAGGGCCTTTGCAAATGGCATCATTTTTGGGGGTTTCGATAGAAACTACTTTCGATAGAAAGTAGTTTCGATCGAAACTAATGAGTTTCGATCGAAACTAATTTGAAACTACTTTCTATTGAAAGTAGTTTCATGATTTGGCATTTCACCAATGTTTACCAAAGCACTTTTGATAGAAAGTATACAGTTTCTATCGAAAGTCAAAGATGACTTTCGATAGAAACCTATGTCAGCCTCTTTGGTGTTGTTTTGGGTACAGAATGATTACATATAAATAAATATATGTTTTTGTCATCTTGTTATCTCGAAAGTTGCAAAATACTTCACAATTTGGAAAAATAAGACAATTTTGCAACTTGTGATGGGAAATAAGAAGAGAAGGCTAAATAAGAGTGCACAACATTATTCAAAAGATACTGAACACATACTACGTGAAGAAGCTCATGAAAGATATTATCAGAATAAACAAGGTACATGTCTATATCTCTTTATCTCTCTCTCTTTGTCCATATTTTAAGTTGATGATTATGACTTGTCTTAATGAAACATGTAAGCATGATATTGCAATACCT
>MU225991.1:52150-86806 GCA_018584345.1 Thuja plicata
GAGTAAGAGGAAAACCCACCTAATATTTTAATGTCAAATGCTTCCATTTTAAATTTCACAAAGATCGGATCTCGTTTGAAATATTAATTTAAAGTTTTAATTTTGCTCAATCAGAGCAAAACCCACCTAATATTTTTATGTCAAATGCTTCTATTTTAAATTTCATGGAGATCTGAACTCGTTTGAAATATTAATTTCAAGTTTCAATTTTACACAATCAGAGGAAAACCCACCTAATATTTTGATGTCAAATGCTTCCAATTTAAATTTCACGAAGATCGGAGCTCGTTTGAAATATTAATTTAATGTTTCAATTTTCTCAATCAGAGGAGAACCCACCTAATATTTTGATGTCTAATGCTTCACTTTAAATTTCATGAAGATCGGAGCTCATTTCAAATATTAATTTAAACATTTAATTTTGCTCCCGGATGTAAACCATGTCACAAAGAAGTTTCAATTTTGCACAATCAGAGGTAAACCCACCTAATATTTTGATGTCAAATGCTTCCATATTAAGTTTCACGAACATCGGAGCTCATTTGAAATATTAATTTAAACTTTTAATTTTTTCTCAATCAAAGGAAAACCCACATAATATTTTGATGCCAAATGCTTCTATTTTAAATTGGAAGTATCTGACGTCAAAATATGAATTTAAAGTTTCAAATATTAGTTTAAAGTTTCAGTTTTACACAATCAGAGGAAAACCCACCTAATATTTTAATTTCAAATGCTTCCATTTTAAATTTCACGAAGATCAGATCTCGTTTGAAATATTAATTTAAAGTTTCAATTTTGCTCTAATATGTTCAAGTCTAGGATTTCAACATCAAACCTGTTCTGCAATCAGAATCCTTGTTCCAGAAAGCAATTTTATCAGACAGATAAGCCAATTTAAGATCTTTTTTTAGACTGTCTCCCTTTTGCTGCAATTTCCTGCATCTTGCTGCAATTGATGAAATTATACCACAGTCAACCCGTTTATTTCCACAGTGGAACCTTTAATTACCGATATCAGTGATTGATTATCGCAGTTGACCTATCACTTTACCTCAATCAATGGAAGTTTGCCGCACTTTGGTAGGAACTCTAAGCATCTATTTTTACCTGGAAACCTTGGAAATATTCCCTATTTGGTGTAAATGATCAGCGTCTACATCCCAAAAAAACACAAAGAATATTGTGTGAATCTCTAAACATTAAAGATCATCCATTCTTTGAAAGCAAGATTATTTTCTAAATAAATTTAGTTCAAAAGTTCAGGCTCGATTATCTTTATCCCGTTATCTCAAAATCTATCAGTGACTTTGTCCCAGGCAATAGTAAGAGATTCCTATTCTTAAATCACCAAGTCTTTGAGATCAAGATAAATCAACATCTGTCCTTAGAATTACCCTTGTCCAAACATAACTCAGACTCTCCTAGAAAAGGTCATCCTTTTCTTTTTTCTTTATATCACTTATTTTAGTCAAAAAATCTAGACAACACTATGTCTCACACACCTTATGGAGGGCCTTACACTAGGTCAAAGGGTAAGACTCAACCTTATGAGTCCTATATTAACCAATTTCCCCCATGGGAACAAGATCGAGAGGATGACCCCTTCAGAAACACTAGTCCTACTCTTTTTATTGAGAATCCCTGTAGACCAACACTGTTCCATTATGTCACAGAGGAGGAGCTCGAAGACATAGAGCAAGATGCCCATTCCGCACAGGTTGTTGACATTGTTGTAGAAACAAATCCTAAATGATTCTTAGCCATATTGATTAAGAAGGGAGTCAAACTCCCCACCAAATTTAATGTGTCAACAATATGGCCTGAGAACCCTCTCGCAGGTCAAAACACCACTCGACCCTCTCAAACGAAACTTGTAATATCCCAAATCTTTCTATCTTTGACAACAACGACATCAGCACAGACTATGTCAAATCAGACTAGCTCTACAAATAAAGCTAGCACATCATCCACACAAAGCATGATAGGCTCCCAACTAAGTACACCCATGGTCACTAGTGTACCTCAAGCCTCAGCCTCATGGCCTTTTTCATCAATCTCTCATGTTATTTCCTCAATTCTGCAAATGAGTAGCAACCCTTTTGCGACTATTCTGATACTAAAACCAATCCCTGCTAGCCTTGGGCTCAATACCTCACTCCAATAGGGATCCATCTCTGTGGGTCCAACATTCAGTCAATGTCCACCCAAGGTTACACCTTTGCTTCTACAGGGATCGCAACAACCTCAACAACAACAACAACCCCAACCACAACAACAACAACCCCCACAACAAACACAACAAAATAAATATTGATCCAATCAAATGCCCCAGTATCAGAATCACACACTGGGGAACCAATATCAAGTCCTAAGGGCTAAATCATATGTCCCAACTCAAGGGACACAGAGGTGCAACCTCATACCCTCTACAACACAGAGGTACAATGTCACTAATATTCCTCAATCTCAGACATACATGTTAATCCAACAAGTGCAATGTCTTCAAACCCAAATGATGGACATGCACAATCAGGGGCAAACCAAGTCCTACACCGCCGAGGATTTATACCCATACCCCTTTGATCATTCATTGCACATGTCTCTGTTTCCCACTCATTTCTCAGTACCCAAGTTCAAAAAATACAGAGGCAGCACCAACCCTGTTGAACATATCAAAGAGTTCTTTGCTAGTTGCATCAAGTTCTCGCATAATGAAACATACCTAATGTGATTGTTCCCATAAAATATAGCCAGACTAGAAATGGAATGGTTCTTACACTTACCTTGTGGAATTTTGACTTGGAGAGAGTTGGTTGAAAAATTCATTGCTTGCTTCCATCACAATATCGAACACAAGGTCAGCATCAAGGACCTCTGCGACATTAAACGAAAATATGGAGAATCCGTTGTGAAATTCCTACAAAGGTGGAGAAATAGTATGAATAAAATAACATATGACATGCCTGAGAAAGACCTCATATTCATGTTTGTTGACAATTTGATCCTAGATATGTCATTTACCATAGAATTGCAACTGGCTCCTAACTTCAAGCAACTCATCGAATGAGAAGTTCACTATGAGAAAATCCTGGTCAAAAAGGGTATCCCTACATATCCTACTCAGACAAACACAAACAAAACTGCAAAGGATAAAGCCAAGTGGTGGAATAAGAACAAAAATTTCACCAGTGATGGTGTCATTGACGTAAAGACAGTCAACTATGCTCAACCAAAGGTGTCACTACAAGGAGAACCTACAACCAACCAAAAACCCTTCGTGCCCACTTAGCAAGTGCACACTCAGAACCAACCACCCCCTGTCCAAGTAGTAGCAGTGTCAAACAATCAACCACCCACACAATGGCCACAATGGTTTTTGTTTCCTAAACGAGACTACACACCATTGGGGGAGTTGATAGAATTAGCCTTTAGAAAGCTTATACGATCCAATACTATCACTCTGCCTAAAATCAGAGAATACAAACATGGTGTTGTAAAACCAAAGTGGTACAATGATAATGACTTTTGTGAATTTCATTAGGTAAAAGGACACAAGACACACAACTGCTATCAATTGAAAAATACCATTCAAGATCTGATTGACATAGGGGTTATCTATGTCACCAATACCTAATCAAAAGGCAGAACTAATCATACAATCTTGAATGAAACATTCCATGATCACAACAAATGGAAACCCTCCAGGTCTGGTGGACAATCAAAAAAAGTAAACTACACCTATGTTGATGTTGATAACACCATCAACTGCATCAACTCTTCAAATAGTCATGTGTATACTATTACTATAAGAAACCCAAGTGCTAAATGTGTTGTTACCATGCGTCATACCAAAGTTGTCTTGCAAGGAGTGCCTTCTACATCTGCTATACCATCTAACCCTCCAACATCTTTTGATCCATGGACTAGCCTTATGGATCAGCTAAAGCGCATGCATGCCCAGATATCTATGTTTGACCTTTTGCACATATCCCCACAGCACAAGCAAGCTCTCAATCGAGCACTCCAAAATGAAGTTATTCGAAGGGACATAACTTTGAAAAGCTTCCAAACCATGGTGAACCACATCACTACCAAAAATCATGCAACCTTTTATAGACCATGACATGCCACTACACAAACCTCTACATAACAATCCCTTACACTTGCTCATCTAAGTTCAAAAACATGCAATTCGTAGAGTCCCCCTTGATGGTGGAGCCAAATTAAATATATGTACTTTGAAATTAATCAAACACTTGGGCTATTTTGAATCTAACATTGGTTTCATGAGGAGAATCAATATCAGGACCAATAATGAAGAAGAAAGGTCTTCCAAAGGTATCATCATACTACTAGTCTGAATAGGCCCAGTCATTAAGAACACCACATTCCAAATCCTAGACCTAGAGTTGGGATATAACATGTTACTAGGAAGACCATGGATCCACGAGATGCAAGTTGTACCCTCCACATATCATCAATGCATCAAGCTCCCATTCCAGGGAGCATAAATTATCATTGAAGGAGATCCAAACCCATTCCAATACTGTAATGCCATCAAAAGAAGTATTGATAATCAAGTACCTTCAGACCTCAAATCAGATAATACAAACTCTATTCCCAAGGATGTAACAAGAAGAGCGGGAAAGATATCCATTACAGATAAAGGATGTGGTGAGTACAGCTATGACGAAGCTTTAACCATCACCAACATGCCTCAAATCCCAAGGTCATATGACATGCCACAACCAGTGACAACACCTAAAACCTTGAAGCCTGTTCTGTTTAGATGTCCACCCACCACATTTGTCAAATGGAGGGACATTGCAGAAGAGAGCCCTTTTGATCTGGATATAAACACATGGTTGTATCAAGACCCACAAGACACACTTCAAGCACGCATACCTATGTCAACATATGGATTTGGCTTCACAATGCTGCAAAACTTTGGGTATGATGGTACGATCGGTCTAGGGGCAAGAAAACAAGGTATAATGGAATTGTCTTTACTGCCAACCTAGAGAAATAAGAGAGGGTTAGGATATGGGAAAAATAGAACTAGTTCTACCACCTGATACATACCCATTGATCAAGAATAAGTCACAGAGTTACACCGGGAGAAAAACTCAGAGCATGCTTTAATTAGCAATATTCTCCAACAGTTATTGCCATCTAAAGTGGAAACCTCTTATTCTCAATTAAACATTAACCAATCTATCCAAGATAATGAGGAAAGAGAGACGTTTGATGAGAATTCTAACGCAACTGATTCCCATGAGTACAAGTGGAGATCCCTCCACAATTCTAAACCAGTCATCCCAGACTATTCCCCTTGGTCATTCAGTACTATACACCTTGAGGATATGTTCAACCAAATGACTATAGAGGACCAGCCATGTATCGATAAGCATATCGATAATAATTCCTTAGGTGGTGCATCTACATCACATTCCTAGTTCGTCAGAACTATCACCGTTGTCACATTTAACCAAGTAGAGTCATCCCCCCATGAGGACCTTTGTCTAGTGCACCCTGAACTAATAGAATGGAATCAATAAGGATAGCCTGATATAGATCTCTTTTAAAATGATGAGGTTATCATAGACTTCATGGGACTCAGAGAAGGCATGTCATTAGGGGACTACAAAGTAGATTTCTCTATTGACCTTGACAGATCATCCTATTTTGGGGAGGAATCTCCTCTTTCCAGTCAAAAAAGAAAAATAAATAGAAAAAAAAAAAGAATAGTCAGTAAGCGAAAATTGAAAAGACAATAAAAGATGTATCTTCTAGTGAAAACCTCACTGAAGTGCTAGAGGATGGAAAGCAGGACCTACTCCCCTTGAAAGAGGAAAAGACAGCATTACTAGCTGAGGAGACAGAAGAAGTCAACCTAGTGATAAAAGAACCCAAAGAATATATACTTGGAAAAATCACTTACTTCAGAGGAACAAGAGTAGTTCATCAGCTTCTTCAAAAAAGGCAAGTCAACTTTGCATGGTCCTACTCAGACATGCTATGCCTAGATCTAGAGCTTGTTTTGCATCACTTACTGTTGTTACCAAACCCTAAACCTATCAAGAAAAAGTTACAAAAGATGCATCCACTTGTTGCATTACTTGTCAAAGTAGAGTTGAGGAAACTCTTAGATGTTGGATTCATATAACCAAACCCATACATAGATTGGATATCTAATATGGTGCCAGTAACCAAGCATAGTGCTCAAATCTGCATTTGCATAGATTTTAGAGATCTAAACAAAGCTTTTCCCAAGGATGACTTTCCTTTACTAAATATCAACATGATAGTAGATCTCACAACAGGACACCTGATGTTATCACTCATGGATAGCTTCTCAAGATATAACCAAATAAGGATTGCACCAAAAGACCAACACAAAACTGCATTTACATGTGCTTGGGGCACTTACTATTGGAATGTCATGTTATTTGGCCTTAAAAATGCAGGAGCAACATATCAAAGGGCTATGACCATGATCTTCCATGATCTCATTCACAAAATAATGGAAGACTATGTCAATGACATAATTGTTAAATAAATACTGAGAAAAGATCACCTACAAGTGTAGGGACCCATATTTGATAGAATGCAAGAATACAAGGTCTAATTAAATCCAAAAAAGTGTGCATTCAGGGTCACCGCAGGAAAGCTTTTGGGATTCATTGTGTCACATCAAAGCATAGAGGTAGACCCAGAAAAAGTCAAGGCCATCCTTGACATGCCACCGCTGACCATTCTAAGGCAACTAAGGGGTTTACAAGGTAGGCTTCAATCCATAAGGCATTTCATCACCCAATTAGTAGACCAGTGCCATCCATTCTAACATCCACTACACAAGGATGTTACATTCATATGGATATAACAATGCAAGAAAGCATTCCAAATATTCAAGGATTATCTATTCAAGTCTCCCATATTGGTGTCACCAATTCAAGTTTAGCCATTTGTTGCCCCACTTTTGGTCTTTATATCTCAAGACAAAAATGGATGTTTTGTGTGTAGTAGTGTTCGTAGAAGTCTCATGCAAGTTTGGAGTCTAAGTCTAGAAGCCCATTGTAGGTAGAAGGCCTTTATCAAATTTCCCTAATTTGACTTCTCTTTCCTAAGCCGGGAGGGATTCCGAGTCTAAAAATCATGTTTTATCGGGTAGGTTAAATCCCTAATCTAGTAAAGGCTGCATTTTAAAGTTTCTAGCTTCAAAATTACAAGCAGACAAAATACTTTGCCTCATATCTTCAAGTTGCGACATTGGCGGGAAATCAAGTTTTGGCTTCTCCATGGCGGAAAATGACATACGGGGTGCGCTTTTCGCAATTGACAGACTTAAGAATACTAGAGATAAATAAAGATGGAAAATGAAGAAGTCAGGAACAAGAAAGCCTTGAGCACTCATGTCGAACCTATAAGAAACAATCAAACGGAGGAGATTTCATGGAATTCATCATAAGTAGAAAAGCGGAAAATGGCTTCTCCACTGCTCGTACCAGCGGGTTCCAACCCACGAGATGCATTTTTCACCAAGTTATCAATGTGAAGAGATTTCAAAGAATAATTCATTCCACAAGAGATCCGACACATAAGAAGGCCAATGGAATCAATATATATCACTTTGGCATCCCTACAGGCCAGAATTCTCCTTTGGCAGATTTTAAGGCAGAGAGCACTCCAAAGGCATTTTTCCACTCAAAGGAGAAGCAGAAAAGTAAATCTCTGCCACTTTAGGAAAGTTACCATTACGGTTACTAAAGTAAAAAAATGTTTTCTAATGTCATGAAAAGCAAAGTAATTAATATGAATAAGGTCGTTTTACTTTGTAACGGACTTATTCATTAATGTAAAGGTCTTCTCATTCGTGTGACGTGGGAAGTTGGCTGTTAAATGGTAAGAATTCAAAAAATATATATAATCAGTTGAAGAATTCAAACTGGAATCACCATTGTTCACCAAATCGTTTGAATTTGAAGTAGCTAAGACCAGTCACTCTTTGTTCCTATTTTCCAAAGAGAAATTTGAATCTTCAAAGTGAATCACACTCACATGGCTTCCAAATTTGTAGGATTCAACGGATTGAATGGTATCACCTCTGAGTGGCATAAAATCTCAGATACCTCGCTAAAATTCTTCGACATGCAAAATTTCCATAACAGACTAAGAGCAGAGAAAATCCATCCTATCACTGAGAAGCTGAAGGAGAGTGGGTTAGTCAAAGCCGCTGGTTTTCCTATAGCCATTCGGGCTCTCGAGTTGGTCCGGGAATGTATAGCCTGATACAACCTGGACACCAAGAAAATTCTCCTGCCAGACAACACGGTGCTCCTCTCCATTGATAGAGAATCTATTCAGAATTCTCTCTGCATTCTAGAGCAGGCAGAATACTCTGAGATGACTTATAGCTGGGCAGTTTCTGAATATTCATCAAAGAGACCAGTCTGGAAAAGAGAGATCATGAAGTCATGGTTTAAAGAACCCAAGAGTGCCAAGGGCCCGAAGAGACTAGTCTGGAAAAGAGAGATCATGAAGTCATGGTTTAAAGAACCCAAGAGCGCCAAGGGCAAGTTGCCCAAAACATTATTTGGCACAAATCTAAAGCCTGAGATAGTAGACATCCTGGTATTAATCCACAGAATTAGAGGTGAGAGTGAAGCTTTTAATTTCATTGAATAGCATTTCTTCCTGGTTCAGATAATCTGTTCTCAGCATCATTTCATTGATTGGGCATTGATGGTAAGCGAGAATCTCTTGGACGCCCTCAATAGGGCCAAATTTCAAAATGAATTTTACATGTCTTCTGTCCTGATATATATTTTAGCCACAATTCAAATCTGGCCTAGGCTTCCTAGATTAGAAGAATTCCCAGATGATGTGAAAAGTTATGAGTTTTTCCCTTCTTTGCAACTACAAAATAGCTATGCGGATTATCTCACGGTTAATGATGCCTTCACAATGAGACTGTGCAGGGAGCTACAGGGTTGTCCAGAGAGGAGGTTTTCTCCTAAAGCCATGGCTTTTATAAGCCAATTTGGATGTTATTTTATTCAGTTCAGAGATTTCTCATATCTTCATCTTGCAGGTTTTGACGACTTTCCTTTGAAGCTGCCCAGATACCCTACAGACATGATCATGTTGATAGAAGTAATGAGGCAAGCACTCCAGGTGAACCTGATCTTCTTAGAGGCAAAGAAGAAAGGCTACAAGTTCCTAATGGTCATCGGAGCTTACAGTTGTGTGTCCTGATCAGAGGCAAAGAATGTCCTTAAAACATTCTCGAAGAAGTTCTCCCTGGCGACATATGACGTTCTGAGACCGCAGTATGATCCTGTTGATTACGCCAGAGATCTCTTGCAAATGAGCCGGGCTATTCATCATGTACCTAATATTGAAGAATATTGGGCCAATTGCAAAGATGACTTGGAGAGCAGGGAAAGGTTCTACACCCAGTTAACCATTGAACAAATCAAAAAGTTCAATGTTAACATCACAGTAGAAGGGCTAGAAGATTATGGTAATCATCTGTACGATGATACCTACTTGGAGAAAATAAAATCCACCGCTATCAGTTTAGAACTGATGCTAGACTAGGTGGTAAGTGACTTGTAGACCCTAATGGCAGGGATTTTCAAAAGAATAGCTCAGTGGGTTGAGTGGATGGCAGGCCGAAAGAAAAGGTCAGAGAGGAAACATCCCACTCAACGAACTCCTGCGAAAACAACTACGGGTGTTGCAACCTCTTCCTCCACAGCAATCTTTCCAGCTACACAGGGATTGATTCAACCATCAGGGGGAGGAGATGAACCTCTTGAAAAATCCTCTCTTAGAGAAGACTTGTGGAGAAGGTCACCTTCCAAATGTCGGAGTCATAGAAGAGGCTGACCCGGCAAATCAAGTCCAGTCTACAGATGAGCCTCCTAGAGCTACAGAGCCTGAGCAGCCAATTATTGTCGCTTCTATAGATGTTTTGGCTAGGACCTCGACTCAAGAAACTCCAAAGAGGATGTCCCCTGTCATAGTTGAAGCTGGGGAGGATAGCCCTAGTACTTCTGTAGAATCTGATAAGAGAGGTGGGGAGCAATAGGAGGTTACTCAAGTTGTGAAATTGATATCCTCCTCACCTACTTCAATGAACTTGTTTGCCTCTTGTCCCAAAGCTACTCCTCCACTTATTAGAAAGCTATTCATCGAAGAGTTGGTCTCCGCCAACAAGGTCACTAGCGCAGAATCATGGATAGCAAATACTCTAGAGCGCAAGAGGAAGAGGATAGAAGAAGCAGTTCCTAGAAAAGACACCCTATCACAGGCTTTCTAGCCCAAGGCTACTACAAGAAAACCAAAGAGTGCAAAGACTATGTCTACTCTGGGTCATGATCCTGAAATAGGGCACTTCACCATGGAAGTAGCCAAGCCTACCAAAGAAGGCAGGCTCAAAGATTTAGCGGCTTCTCATTTTCAATTGCAATCATTCGATATGGGCTTAGCTCGACACGACACTAAAGTGGATTGGTGGAAGTCCACCAATGTAGTAATAGAAGATGAGTTGGAAGATCTCAAGTATTCCAAAATTTAGCTTAAAGCAGAAGTGGCTCAGCTGACTGAGTTCATTAGACAGCTCTTAACTCCTATAGTGAGCGCTCCCAGTACTCAAACTTCCTTTGATCCTAGTACTATTGAGAACCAGGCCATCCTTGCTAAGTTGAAAGAAGATCGGTGTTATGAACAGATTGGTAAGAGATGGATCAAGAGGCTCGAGTTGGAAGGTCTAGTGATCATTGAGCAATTAGGTAATGTTGTTCTGAGGCTAGAAACAGAGAAAAACAACACTGAGAAGAATTTACAGACTCTCATTGCAGAGAGAGTGAGATGTCAAGAATGCATAGTTATGTTGCATTTGGTGGTAAAGATGAAGACTAAGGAGGCCCTAAAAGCTAAGAGCCTACAGAAGGGTGATGAGCCCTTGATCGAATGGCTCCAAAGTCTAGAATTCAAAATTGAGATGATTATTCACACTAAAACAGGGCTACAACAAAAGGTGCAGGAGGAGGAGAGTAAAAATTATAAACTCCTGCTAGGACTTCATGTGGATTCATAGACTAGTGGTGAGGGCAAAGCAATAGTTGGAGTGGCCAACATGCAGAATTCATTCACAGACTACTTGCATAATTTGGCAGAGCTGTCTTTGACTCATTTAGACAAGGTGCCAGAACTCCAGCAATTGAGTGGATGCATCTTTAAGGCTATGGAAGAACTAAAAGATCGGTCAGAAGCAATCAAGACTCTAGCCAAAGAGCATTCCAGATGGCTCATCCGTTACACCAACGTTCATGTCAACAGACACGAAGAGCTCATCCAGGTCATCACTACAATGATAGCCCATACGGATAAATTAGCTAAGGAGAAGGAAGCCGAAACATAAATGTATTCTCTTCTTGTGCTATTTTTGTCAAGATTTTGTAATGGATAGACCTTTAGTTATCATTTTCTGGTTGAGAAGTTGAACCATTTTGATTACTTCTTTTTGTAACGGTTCAATTTGGAACTCTATATGTATGAATCCAAAAATCAATACAGGGGTCGGCTAAATTTTGGTGTGAAGAATATATCATCGTTGCTGAGTCAATTGTGTATGTCTGAATGCCATTTCTTTAACTATTCCATTGCATCTCATTTATCTTTCTGTTGAATTTGAACATGTCATTTGAATTAGACTCGTAATCTGTATTTGAGCCAAAGTTTTGTATTATGATTTGATACGATTAATTTAGGGGAAAATCGGTTGCTTCTCTAAGTTTTGGGAATGTTCTTATAATACAGATTGACTCATATCATCACATTGTTAGCTTTCAATCTAGCATTTGCATTTTAGTATTAGCCTATGCATCACCAGTTTTGGCAAATTAATCTGATCGATATAGTCTCAAAATTGGTTAGATTCAGAGTTGTAATTACTTTGCCTGAGCTATTTTCTGTCTAGATTTGGCTTGGTTTACCTCTCCTGCTCTCAGGTTAAGAGCATACCCCTGTTAGGTTAGGAAAGACTAAAATTCATTGAACATTATTCACATAAGGGAGCTGTACCTTCCAATTCAGAAGAAATCTATCAATCTAGTGATAGATTATCCAACTGTTGGTATTAAATTGTTTCTCACTGATTTGGGCATTTGAGAGTTAAATTGAAAAGAACAATCTATTTACCAACACCATTACTTTTGTACATCTCAGAAACTGAGTTAGCATTAGGAGTGCTCTTGGCACAACATGATGACCAAGGAAAGGAAAGAGTTGTCTACTACCTCAGCAGAAATTTGGTAGGCTATGAGATCAACTACTCACCAATTGAAAAATCATGCCTAGCAATAGTCTTTGCTTCCCAAAAGCTGAGACATTACATGTTGAGCCATCAAACGAAGCTGATAGCACACATTGATCCCTTGAAGTATTTACTGAGCAAAGTAGCACTGACATGATGGCTCACAAAATGGGTGATGATGTTAAGCAAATTTGACTTAGAGTACGTGGACAAAAAAAATATCAAAGGCAAAGTAATTGTGGACCAACTAGAAGAGGCACCCATACAGGATCATCAACCTATAGTGTCTGCCTTCAGAGATGAGTCCATCCTTACAATACAACCAACAATAAAGCTTTGGAAACTATACCTTGATGGATCATGCACGAACCATGGTGCAAGGGCAGGGATAGTTCTCATTACTCCCAATAATGATGCTATCCCTAAATCTTTTCGACTCAACTTTCCATGCATGAACAACCTAGATGAGTATGAAGATCTAGTCCTGGGAGTGAAGATAGTTATACAATGGAGGATCAAGAACCTCAAAGTCTATGGTGATTCACAATTGGTCAACAACCAAGTAAACAATGACTACATGACAAAAAATGAGAAGTTAATCCCATATTATAGAGAGAATATAGACATGCTATGTGTTTTATCCATTTCATTATATTCAAGAAAGTACCAAGAGTTCAAAACAAAGTAGCATATGTGATGGCTACCATATCATCCTTGATCAACATGTTAGGCAAGGAGACCAAATTCCAATTTTTGGTAGAGAAACTCATGATACCGACACATCAAGCACCAATAACAGAATCAGCATGCATCCTTGTTGGTCCTGAAACCCAATGGTACCATGACATGTATACTTACCTCCAAATTAGTGTCCTACCTCCTGATTTATCTAGGAACCAAAAGAAGTCCCTCATCCACCAATCCTATAGGTACACCCTTCTCACTAGTACTCTATATAGAAGAAGTCTAGATGGAACACATTTACGATGTCTCACTTCCACGAAATCCCAAAGAGCCTTGTACGAGGTACATGAAGGAATTTATGGAACCCACGTAGGTGGAAATAGCTTAGCAAAGAAGATCATCTGAATGGGATACTACTAGCCCATAATAGAGACAGATGCCAACAAGTATGTGCAAAGGTGTAGACAATGTCAGATTCATGGATACCTCATCCATGCACCTGCCCAAGAACTCAATCCCATCACTTCACCATGGTCATTTTCTAAGTGGGGATTTGACCTAGTGGGTAAGATTACACCAACCTCATCTAATGGACATAAGTACATCATTACAACAATAGAGTACTTTACTAAATGAGTGGAATCCATTCCTTTCACCTACATCACTGGTAAGCAGATCTCCATGTTCATACTCAACAACATCATCTGTCGGTATGGAATTCCTCATACCATACTAACAGATCATGGTACACCTTTCCAAAATCAAGATGTTGAAGATCTCTGTGAATAGTTCCACATCAAACAAGGTTTCTCTTTGTTCTACTATCCCTAAGGGAATGGTCAAGCTGAAGCCACAAACAAAGCCAAACTGAAGATCTTAAAGAAAATAGTCAATGAATTAGGGTGAGACTGGCATTTACAATTTAGTCCCACACTATGGGCATACATAACTAGCGAGAACACCTACAAGAGCCACTCCTTTCTCACTAGTGTATATGGATCAAAGGCAGTCCTACCCCTCAAAGTTGAAATCCCACCCCTAAGAATCTCATTGAAGAACCCTATTTGAGATGAAGACTATAGAGTAGCAAGACTCAAGGAACTAGAACTGTTGAGTGAAAGAAGAAAAAATGTAAACAATCACTTACAAGGCTATCAGAATCGCCTTACAAGGAACTATCAGAAGAAGGTGAGGCTTTGAACCTTTGAGGTAGGAGACCTCATACTTATGGATAATCAAAAGAACCAAGCAGAAAGAGTCAAACTAGGAAAATTTGAGCCTAACTGGTTAGGACCTTATGTCATTATCTCATCTTGCAATAGTGGGGCATACCAAATGGCAACACCAAAAGAAGATCAACTCCTAGGTTACATCAACAGCATGCACCTCAAGAGGTTCAATGGACTCATATGACTCAGCTTTATATGCAATCCAATCTATATTCAAATCAATCCAAATCAATCAATCAAACAAATCAATTGTCTTACACACTGACGGATACACACAAAACCAAACAGGTCAGACTTATATTATTCATCCATTCTTGAAACAAAACATAATCAAACATGAAAAAATCAAGAAAATCAAAGAACAATAAATTGTTGAGTAGGTCAATCGTCAGTCAAATGTCAGTCTATCTTTTGCGGTTATGTTCTTATGCTGCTCCAGGATACCACTAAGTGATGAGAGTAGCTATGAAATATCATGATCTTACTTTTCTTTGTTTAATGTTTGTGGAATGTTTTATTTTGATTCTGGGGTAATGATGATTTAGGATAAATGGGGTAGGCATTGTCACTTATCTGGAAGTCGTGCAGTTCCATGATCTGAGATTAACACTAGGAAAGAATTGGACAATCCTTTTCTATTATTTGCTTGTTCCTACCAATAGAATCATAGCGGTATCTAGATGGTATGTATCTAGGTGCATTGGATTTCTATCTTGGTTTTCTCTTTATTTTCAAAATCAAGAGATCGTAGCGGTATCCAGATGGTCTGTATTTGGGTGTATTGGATTTCTATCTTGGTTTTTCTTTTATTTTCGGGTTGTTTAGAGAACATAGAGGTATCTAGATGGTCAATATCTGGGTGTATTTGGTTTTATTTCTTTTCAAAATTAGAGATCATAGTGGTATCTAATGGTCAATATATGGGTGCATTTGGATCTCTTTCTTTTCAAAATTAGAGAACATAGCGGTATCTAGATGGTCAATATCTGGATGGATTTAGTTCTCTTTCAATTCAATCTATCTACTCCTGTTTATTAAGAGATCATAGCAGTATCCAAATGAGCAATATCTCGATGCATTGGATTCTTTTCCATTATCATAATAAGGTGCAATGATGAACAGAATTGGAAAACTCTACAACGAATTGGGTCACCCATCCTATATATCAATCCAATCTATCAATCAATTCTAGAGATAACTTCACATTAACTTTCTTCCCACTAACACATGTATTACTTAGATATTTTGTGCATATTAGATTGCATTCATACATTTATGTGCATAAGAAAACAAAAGAAAACAAAACATGGGCATACATAGTAATCATAATCAAATGCATCCATAAACAACATCATATAAACATGCATTTCATAAAGCACCATCCTGCATACATATGTCAGTATCATAGGAAAGTAAATCATACATCTAAGAGTCTGCATATATAGAATCACATTGCATACATTTCATCATAATGCATCATCATTTAGAACCATACATATAGCAAGTAAAAAGATGCACATCATATAGAATCATAAGTTGCATCTCATATAGATCTCAATTTCTAAGTACAATGAACGGTCGCAAGTCTGACCAAAAGAATGTGATCAACATAAATGTCAATAAATATCAGCATATCAGAGATATAACCATTGGTACAACATCATAATATATCAATGGATCACCACTACAAAAAATGGTACATCATAATATAAAATGCACAGTGAGCAGAATCAACATGAGCTACCCCCACCCTCGCTGCTGGGTGGACGGGGGGTGGCATATTAGGTGCAGACCTCTATTGTTGACTAGGACCTCTAACACCACTACTTTGTGACCTTTGTGCCCTACTAGACCTCTATGATGTCATGTAACTGGGTAACCACTGAGATGGAGGAATAACACCCTCATAATGGTGTATCTATTAGTCAATCTCTCTCTTAGCCTCACGCCCTAATCTCTAGAACTGATCTAGCACATCCCAATGGGGCACATCCTATACACCATCAATGAAGGCTCTGACCTTTGTATGAGCATGTCACTCTCTCTCCTCTATTTTTGTAACTTGACTCTCTACAACAATGACTCTACTCTCCAAAGAAGTAGCTCGTGCCTCAAAAGCACTCAGCCTAGCCTAAAGATCAGATATCTGTTGTCAATCTCTCCATATTCGATGGATCATTATCCATCCCACCCATGGCCACATCCATATCTCCCTACTGACCCCTATCACCCAATCCCTCCTCCCTAGTGCCCCACACTACCCACGAGTCCTTACTACTCTCACTACCACTAGTACTTCTACCAGTGGATGAGCTAGTGCCTACCTCCTAAATCTCAACATCCTCAGTCTCCATCTCAGCCACTACCCTCTCCTTAGCCCTCTTTTGAAAAATAGCACATGTGTAAGGACACACTCTCCTAACCAATTGAGGTGCATCCTCCTCTAATCCCTCCTCCTCCTCAAGTGCAACACTCATCCCAACCCACCTGCCATTGCCATGCCCACCCCTAGTCCTCACCCTCCCACCATCACCACCAGGCCTAGGATCATCTCCATCTCCCCATTTTCCATCCCGACCACCATCTCTCCCACCACCCCGACCACCACCTCTCCCCCATACACCATCCTAACCACCATCCCATCCTCCATCCCTACCTCCATCCATCCCACCATCCCGTCCTCCACCTCTACCTCCATCCCTCCCTCCTCTATGTCTCTGCTGACGCCTCCTCATAATGGTACCAATGACAAGATGAGAAACATCTGTCAAAGAAACAAGTCAATATTGTTGTCACCATGCATCATACTGAGGGGTAGTGCCTGTAAAGAGAACAAGTTCAAACATTAGTACCATATGGATGATAAGTATAAGTGACTCATTAAAAGATATCTACTTCTAAAGAGAGCTTAATAAGGGAAAAACATCAAGCATGGCTAAATCAAAACATATACCTGCATCCATAGTGGTTGATTTCCACGTCCAAGCAACATGAAGAAGACCCATGAACTCAGTCCTAGCTATATACAGAGAAATGATGGCAACCCACAGGGTGACATCCCTTGACCTACAAGCAAAGTAGGCATAAGATTCAGACGCATCCTGTATCTTATTGAACTAGCGCAACACCCTATCGATGTTGCAAAAATCAATCATGTGAATGTGGTTGCTAATGCAACCAATCAAAAACCTCCTTTGTCGATAGAAGGGAAGGTGTGCATCCTCCCCATCCCACACAAGACAATCCCTGTAAGGTCTCCAGATAAAGTATGACGTCATATCCAAATGTTGCCTCCAGTACATCAAGTGTCCCATATGGGACCAAACAATAGCTCCATCATACATAAAGACATATGGTCTCCCTAAAGGAAGATCATGAGTGCCTACGAGCCTACAGATAGCAATATGCTCCCATGCCCAAATTTGTAGGAGAGTGGCACCGCATCCAAGAGACTTACCATAAGGTAAGTAGCATAGAACATATGGCAATACATATGGCCAAGCATACAGGGACCCTAGGTATATATCGTATGGTCTCTAACCATACCCTGTAAAATAGTGCCAAAGAAAATAGAGAAACCATGCTAGCGACGATCAGGACACAAGATCCCATAAATCAAACTACCAAGCAAGGTGGTCAGTATGTCTAAATCCATGCCAAACCTAGACCATGGGATATTGTATGGATCAGACATGCCAAGCTGATCCTGGGGAAGATTAGATAACTCAGACAAAGTTGTAATACCAGGACCCCTGGCATACTCAAAAATAATGACACGGATGGGAATATGAAGGATGCGATAAACATCCTCTAATGTAGCAGTACACTCCCCAGTCAGTAATCGAAATGTACATGTATATGAATGCCATCTCTCTAGAAGAGTAGAGATCAGAACCCTATTGGTCGTGATCACAGGCATATAGCAAATCCAATATAAACCTAACTATGTAAGGACATCCCTCTCATCCTTAGCAAGCTAAAAATGGTATACTAACCTGACGGGTCTAGGCTCCTGGCAATGCAGAATAGTCCCAGTGTACTGCAAAGAACAGAAAATTCACCCATCAATTATAGGATAGAAGTAGAATATCAGACAAAGTACACAACATGCAAAAAAAATATGGATAGAGCAATTGTGGTAAACCAAAGGCAATTGCGGTACATTTATATTAATTGAAACATGCAACCAGCAATTGCAGCATGCAACAGGCAATTGCGGTAATAAACACCTCAATTGTGGTACCTTTATCAATTGTGAAATGCAATCAGCAATAGCAGCATTTAAACCGCAATTGCAGAAAAATTACAATCAATTGTGGCACACATGAAATTTTTTCAAAAAAGCAATAAATTTGAAATGCAATAAATACAAGCAATAAATGTAGAAGGACTAAACTACTCACTGGATGTCTTGGTTCAGCTAGCTGATGAAAGGTTTGGACCTAATCAGAAATGTGTATGACACCTGGAAGGCCTGACATAGCTCAAAAATAGCGAAGAAAGCAGAGAAAAATATAAACAAACTCACACAATGATCAGAAGCTCCAAGAGTGCAAAGTGACAAATGAATGGCTCTCCAAGCTATTTATAAGGGTTCCCAAAAAACCCTAAATCCTGTAAGACCTCAATATTATCATCTGAGCCCCTGGAAACTTTAACAGTTGATATCATGAGCGTATTGAGGTATTTTCATGAACACTCAGATACCCAAAAAATCATTTTACAGTATCAACAAATTAATGCTCATGTCACGACTTTTCGCTCAAATTTGTTGAGGGGGCATAAATACACCTACTATCGTCGAGGCAAGCTGGAGCATGATCAAAACAAGAGAATCTTTGACACAATGTGACAAGCCACAATGCATCAAAGAGGGGCAAATGTAGACACCCTAAAATGGACATACTTGCGGCCTTACATTAAAACGCTAATTTTCATCTATTAATTAAAGGTTTTTTAATCACTAATTAATCATCTATTTTCCTCTAAGTTCATTTCCCAAATCATCTAATCATATCCCCAAAATTAATTAAATAATTAATTAACCTTAATTGATTAATCTCCATTAATTAATTAAATTCAATTTCTTAAAGTTTAAATTTAAATATTTAAACTTATTAATTAATTCTTCTAATTAAATTAATTTAATTTCATTCAATAATTCAATTCTAAACCAAAAAGAATTTAATTATCTCACATGTTGAATACTTTAAATACAAAAATGAATTAAATATTAAATTAAATCCTTTCTTTAGTTCAAAAAAGAGAACTCTTGATCAGATCTCTAATTGCATGAATTACTCCACCTACCTCTTCAATTCAAAAAGGTAACTCCAAATTACCTCTTCAGTTTGAAAAGTAACTCATAATCAGTTGTTCAGTTAACCAAACTTTATCTACTCTCTCCAAGTTGAGTAGGTGGAGTTTACAGATGGCTTCTCCAATTCCCTTTGATCTCAACCATTCATCCTCTAATCTCTGGGATTGATCTCAACCGTTCATAACATTTCCATATTCTATATAATCAACCCTTCATAACCATTTGAAGGATCTAGGATTTCAATCTTTCATGCGCCATTACTCTATCACATTGGTTCTATCATCAAGCCTTCTTGTGATCATACATTCAATATTATATTCTCTATGCTCCCAAGCCATAAACACTGTCAATACCAATATTGAGCACCACACAAACAAGGTTTCAGAAGGAGTAGAGAGAGACAACAGAAGATTCAAACTTTGTTGGTTTGTATTCGTTTGTGTTCCTCCTTGATTGCTTGTCATTTTATTGTTCATAGTTTCATTCTTAGTAGTAACTGATTGATCTTTCCCCCATTGCAAATCAGTGCTACTAACCCCCTCGTTAATTCAAGATTATGGAAACAGGATTGAGCCAACGACTGTTTCAACTTGCTTTAGGGTTTTAATTACAATTCAATTTGGTTTAGGTTTAAAGTGTTTTTTTGTTTATTTTTAGGGAACTAAGTTTCAAGTTATCGTGTGTTAAGGGTAGGGTTTAATTTGGATTGGGGCTTGGATTCAAATTTGTCTACTATCATGTTTAAGATTCAATTTGGTCTATTTTTAGTTTTAGGATAACTTTTTTTTTTAAAGATTATAATTAAATCAAGTTCAAAGTTTTCGATTAAGGGTAAAGCAGTTTTTGAAGGGAACAGTAACCCTTTACAAAAGACTAAAGATAGGCATTTAGTATCAAAAGCAGAAATGAACAGACAAAACCAAAAACAATAGCTGGGGGAAAAGAAGAGATAGCATGTTGAACCCCACCAGCAAGAGCACCTGAGCAAAAGACGATATCAGACAAAAAGAGAACCAACCCCAACAACCAAGGTCAGGCTTGCTTCAAGATCTCAGCAGACTCATCCACCATATGTTTATATTTTTTGATGGCTTCTTTGAGTTCTTTAATATCTTTGGAGCTCCCCTATTTCACTTTTTTGGCACTTTCCCTTGTTTGAGTCCCTGGGCCAGCAATGCTAGTATCAACAGTATTATCCAGATCAACCATGATAGTGTTAGAGTTCCCATCTAGCATAGAAAGAAGAGCCCTAAGATTACTGTTAGTCACTTTCATTCCCTCATAATTATTTTTCATTATTCTGTTGAGGGTTTCTTTAATGCTCTGGATGTGGCTTTCAGTAGTACGCTGGCGGAAGTTAACCATAACATTGATCCTCAGCTCAAGTTTCTCTAGTAGTCTTTCTTCCATATTCTCCTCCTGATCTTCATTGATTGAATCTTCTTTCAGGGGTTTAGCATTCAGGACTGCCAGCTTATTAACCCTGTCCTAGAGATCATCATACTTTCTGTTAAAATCTCTTATCTCTTCTAGAAGCCAGGTGTTCAATTGCAGATCCATATCAGCCCTTTCTCTAACAGCTTGAATAAACCTGCAGGGGTCTTGGGTTTTGTTGGTCTCATTACCATTACTATCCCCATTTTTATCTTTACCTTTTTTATTGTCCTCAGATTCCATAGCCTTGTCTTCCTTGGAAGTCCTACCCTCAAAAGACACAGATTCCGCATAATTCACCATAACAGGGGTAGTATCAGAAATGCCCTTCTCTTTAGTCTTTGGACTAGGCTCATTGTAATTTTTAGCAGGGGAATTAGGTCTTTCCACCTCCATAGTCGTAGGGTCATCCCTAGAGCTATTTTTATCCTGGCCCTCCATTTCCATTCCGTCAGAGCTGCCTTTACTATCATTTTCAATCTCCTTGGAGGATCCTGTTAATTCCTCCTCAAGGGACTCTGTGTCTTCCTCCATTTCCATGCCAGTTTCCTCAGAGAGGAATTTAGAGGCTTCCACTTTTTCTTTTTTCACATCCTTCCCCTTAGCCTCCATTTCATTGTTTATGCACATGCCTTCCTCCTCCGTGAGGATCTTGACATGTTCTTCACCACCAGTATTGACTTTGCCCTTCTTCTTTTTCCCAGGTGTGTTGCTTTCAGTAGTCATAGGTCTTTTACCTTTCTTACCTTTGTTTGAGTCTTCCTCCTTAGGGTTTCCCTACATCTTAAATTTATCATGCTCATAAATTAATAGTATAAGCCCATCATGGAGGATTGGCGAAGCAGCATTCTTTTTGTTCTCCAAGATAATGTTTTCCAGGGACTTAAGAAGAAAAAAAGGAAAAGAGATTCTCCTATTGTAGCGGAAATGATTGACCAACATAAAATGGAAATTGTAAACCCTAGTATAATGACCCTCTAGGGTAAAATACTGCATCATAGCTTTGACAACCTTAGCCCAAAAGAGCTTCATATGATCCCACTGGAAGAAATCACCCGACTGTTTAACAAGAAGGTCTCTTTCCACCTTAGTCTTAGGGTACATTTTAGCAACATTTTTAGCCATGAAAACACCTCTATAGTATTTCAGACTAAACAACTTAAGACCCATGATTTTAGAGATAAGTTTTTCAATCACACTAAAATTCTTACCATACAGAGTTACCTGGCCATTGTCCCAGCTGTCTGCAAATTCCTTGGACATGTCATTATTTTTGTGGAGTCTCTCCATATAGTCTGTTGCCCCACCTTGCTTGAGTCTCTTCTAGACTTCTGTTTCTTTCTTCCATTTACAGACTGACGGTTCTTCCCTTTTCATCTTTCCTCCCATACTACCAGAGAACTAGAGATCAGAATACGACAGAGCGAAAGCGAAATGAGGAGTTTGAGAATGAATGATGGTGAAATGCCGCCCTTTAATAGAAATGATAACACTTCTCCCATAAGTGTTATAATTAATGCACTTGCTATCATGCATGCAAAGCTCACATTTGAGGCAACTCTGTATACTAGCCTTTCTTGTCATCATTATTGGGAATATTTCTAGGTTTATGGAAGATTTGATCATACTTCACAAGATTAGCGATATCAATATTTAATCCTTGATTTCCATTCTAGTATCTGACGTCATCACTAAAAGCACCCACATTTGCCAGGCTGTCAGCCACGCAGTTGGACTCTCTGTAGACATGACTGGCATAGGTGACATCAAATCCATCCATCAAAGTTTTAATTTCATCAAAGATATGACTAGTATTCCACGAGGGAGAATTAATACCTTTAATACAATTTATTGTATTCAAAGAATCCCCTTCCAGCCACAATTTTGAATAGTTGTGCATTTTAGCAAGTTTGCAGGCATGGAGGGCCGCCATTTCTTCAGCCATATGACTAGTTTGATATCCTAAAGGATGAGCTGAGGCCACAATGCACTTTCCTTCAAAATTTC
Source organism: Thuja plicata (assembly GCA_018584345.1). Lineage (NCBI taxonomy): Eukaryota > Viridiplantae > Streptophyta > Pinopsida > Cupressales > Cupressaceae > Thuja > Thuja plicata. Next base: position 75,150 of record MU225991.1, read on the forward strand.
TAGCTATGCTCCCACATCCTGCTCTGCCAGGGTTTCCTTTAGCCGCACCGTCAAACTTCACTTTGAGCCATCCAAGAGGAGGAGAGCTCCAAACCGCAGACTCCCAGGGAGAAATAGGGGTTTTATATTTGGAGGTGAAGTACCAATTTTGAAGGATCTCCTTATCATTGATCCCGTCCAGAAGCTTAGGTTTTAGCTCAATTGCAACTTTAGTGTTTTCATTAACATTGTTGATAATTTTGGATCCAATCAAGATAGGAGTAGATTTTTTTTCTTAGAATATCCTATCATTCCTTTCTTTCCAAATTATCCATATGACATGAGGCCCTGTATAATCCCAAACAATTTTTCCCAATTGGTGTTGGATAGGGGATCTCCATTGTTCCAAAAAATCTTGAATAGTATTGGGGAACACCCAGCTAACTTTCCAGTGTTGTAACACCACCCTCCAAATTTCCCTAGTGAACTGAAAATCAAGAAGAAGGTGAGTAGAGGTCTCAGCATCTTTCATACAGAGATAGCATCTATTAGGGATAATCTATTCTCTTTTCTTTAGATTATCAGTAGTTAGGATTTTTTCATGTATAAAATGCCAATAAAAAAAGTTAATTTTAGGGATCAGAGAAGGAAACCAAACCTTTGCTCCTTTAGGCTCCTCCTCCCTTGGGTTGATCATCGAATAGGCAGAGGCCACAGAGAAGGTACCATTAGGATTAGGGGCCTAGATTAGCTCATCTTCTCTATTAGCATTAACAACCCAAGGAGAAAGATCCAGGTTAATATTTTTCAGGATGGGATCAATATCATACAAGTTTAACCATTTATTTTCCCTCAAGTAGTCTACCACTTTACAACCAATTATGAGTTTACAAATGACCGCAATGTTATCCATTCCAGGGTACTAGATCAGAGGTTTATCTCTAAACCAAGGATCATCCTAGAAATTAATATTTTTCCCGTTGCCAACTTTCCATCAGGCCCCTTTAGCAGCTAGGGGTCTAGCCTTCAAAATGCTATTCCAAATCACTAAGCCCTAAACAACAATGGGAGAAGAGAGGAAAGAATCAATAGAGGGAGTGTCAAAAAGATACTTAGACTTAAGAATTTTGTTCCAGCCTTTCTCTTCTTCAAAAGTTCTCCAGCACTGCTTAGCTAGGAGAGCCATATTGATGTCCTTAATTCTTCTGATTCCCAGACCCCCAAGTTTGATTGGCTTACACACTTTTTCCCAAGCCACAAGGTGTATTCTATTTTTTACTTCATTTCTAGACCATAAAAATCTTTTCTAAATTTTCTCAATAGTATCTACAAACTTAGAGGGAATTTTGAAAAGACTTAGGGCATATACTAGGAGATTTTAGAGGGAGCTCTTAAGTAGCAAAAATTTTCTAGCAATGTTGAGGAGGGATCCTTTCCAACCAGCAAGTTTTTTATTAAATTTGTCCACAATCGCCATCTAGAAGGAATCAGGAGGTTTACTTCCCAATGGCAGACCTAAATAGCTTGAGGGGAGATCAGCAATAGAACAACCCAGAATGGTCACCATTCTCCTCTGTCGATCCAGGGGAGTGTTGATGAAGAAGAGGGAACTTTTATCCCAGTTTATTAGCTGACCAGTAGCTGATGAATAAGAGTCAAGAGATTTCTTGATAGCTATAGCTTCTTTAATAGAGGAAGATCCCATAAGGACAATGTCATCGATGAACTGCTTGTGGGAGCTTGGAGGGCAGGAGGACAAGGGGAGAAGGCCAAGAATCTTCCCTTCCAAGACCCCTTTAGAGAACATTCTCCCAACGCTTTCAGCCATGATAGAAAAAAGGATGGGGGAGATAGGGTCTCCTTGGTGGAGACCTCTTGAAGGAAAGAAGAGATTAGAGGTAGATCCATTCACCAACAATGAAATAGAAGGGGAGCCAATGAGTTGTTGAATAAGACCAATCACTTTCACAGAGAAACCAAAGGTAGACAAAAATTTGGAGAGGAATTTCCAGTCCACTCTGTCGTAAGCCTTAGACAGATCCACCTTCATGAGGAATCCATTCCTTTTCAAGACCTCCAGTGAGTGAATGTTCTTATGAACTGAGATAATAGAATCTAGGATTTGCCTACCAAGAACAAAGCCATTTTGTTGTGGGGATATTAAGTCTGGGAGAATCTTCAGAATACGGGTCGTGAGGACCTTAGATATAATCTTATAGAAAGTGTTACATAAATTGGTCGGTCTAAAACTATCAACATTATCCACTCTTGACCTCTTAGGAATGAGGACAAAAAAGGTGGAATTAACTTCTCTCAACAGAGAACCAGATCCAAAGAACTCTTTAACCGCATCCGAGATGTCTTTCTCCACTATATGCCAGAAGGTTTGGAAGAAGAAGGGAGGGAATCCATCCAGACCTAGAGATTTTTCTCCTTCAAAAGAGAAAGCAGCTGCTCTTATTTCCAGAGTTGACAACATTTTGTCTAGCATCTTATTATCCTCTCTTGACAGAATACAAGGGATCGATTCCAGCATCAAATGTTGATTGTCCTCGGAGAGGTCAGGGTTGACTTTGAGAAGGGATGCAAAATAACTAGTCATTTCTTTCTTAATATCCTCTTCCTTACTCAGTTTACCCTGATTTCCATTTATGTGATCTATTCTTTTAGCAGCCTTGTGCTTCTGGGAAGTAAGGTGGAAGAACATGGTATTTTTATCACCCGCACGGAGCCAAAGAGCTCCAGAACGTTGTCTCCAAAAAACCTCCTCCTTAGAGATAATATTGTGGTAATTTGCCTGAATTTTATTTTCCTTGACTTTGTATTCCTCCATCAAGCCCTCTACGTTAATAATTCTTTGAATTTCTTCAAGTTCAGCTTGGACCAGACTTTTATTTTTAAATATATCTCCAAATTCTTCTTTATTCCAAACCTTGACTCTGCTTTTGATGTTTTTAAGTTTTTGAACCACTCTGTACATCGCAATTCCCTCCACTTGGATATTCCACCACTCTTCACTATGCTTAGCAATGTTAGGGTGTTGCATCCATATTTTTTCAAATCAAAAAGGATAGTTCCTCATCCCTGAAATAGGATTCGCTTGAATAGATATAGGAGAGTGGTTAGAGCCAACTCTAGGAAGAGAAGACAACAAACAGTCATAGAGAATAATCTAGTCCATAGTCAGAAGGGACCTATCCAGCTGGACTTGAATCAAATTATCCCCAACTCTTTTGTTAGACCAGGTAATGTTGCTACCTCTAAGTTCAAGGTCCAAGAGGGCTTGGTTATTGATGAAATCCATGAGAGCTACTCCACTATCAATCTGAGATGAGATACCACCCATTTCTTCAGAGTTTGTTAGGGGAGTATTAAAGTCTCCAGCCACCATCCAATAATCATTCTTAAATTTGCTTCTCTCTGCTTCCAATTTGTGCCAGAATCTATCCCTTCCAGTTTTTGAGTTGGGAGCATAAATGTTAGAGAGGACCCAAGTGAATCCATCTCGAATATGGTTGAATCTTATAGAAGAGATATTGCCTTCCGATTTGATAATATCCCCAAAGATAGTGTTAAGGTTCCAAAAGGCAGCAATACCACCTGAAGCTCCCACTGAGCTACACCCAGTCGCTCCACAATTTTTAAACAATTTTATCTTTTCCACTTTATCTCTTCTCATTTTAGTTTCTTGTATAAGAATAATATCTGGTTTATGATCTATGACTAAGTTTCTTAGTACATCCTACTTGTGGGGGCTATTTAATCCCCTGATGTTCCATGAAATAATCTTCATTTACAACTTTTGGGAGCAATCCTGGATGGTCCTTTGTCGCCCATCCGCTATACTTTGTCTACTCTTCTGATCTCGAGTGAAGTTTTTTTTAGGTCAGCCTCTCAGAGGTTTTGGAGTACCCACATCCACTTTCTTAGCTCTAGTTACCACACCTCCTTAGGGCATCCCAAAAATGTTGTTGGTGTGTTTCTTCTTACTGTTAGAAACCTCACTCCAAGGGTCCCCTCCATCTTCTAAAAAAGGGTTAGATTCTTCAATCGAGTCTGCCTAGCTAGTGTTTTTCTTAAGGGTTTGAGGGCTAGGGATATTGTTGGCCAATTTAGCACCTAGATCTATTATAACATCTAAAGGAGAAAAGGTATTCTCAATACAAAGGGTTTCCATACCTTTTTGATCTCCAGCAATTTCTCCTTCTTCGAAAAAGTCCTCTGGCTCAGTTGTCTTTCACAAGGGAGTATCCCCACAGCATGTTTGGTTAGCATCCCCCAATGAAGCATTCATCAGACTAGCAACAACATCTTTCCCTGTATATATCACTAGGTCTGTTTATGAGGGAGCTGGGGGGTTAGCCAGAGGTTTTTCCTTCCAGATCTTTTTTGGTTCCTTCAGAGGGAGATTTTTTGCTTTTTGAGTCTTGAGAGGGCACTCTTTCACCCTATGACCTGATTTCTTGCAGGTAAAGCACACAAAGGGGAGGGATTCAAACTCTACTTCTTGCGACCAAGATCCAAGCTTAGATTTAATCACTATATTGTTTAGAAGATCCGCCATCTAGAGGATGTTAACACAAATCCTGGCATACACCCTTCTCGTTTTAGCCACTGTCATAGGATCAATCGATAGGAGATCTCCAAAGGAACTAGCTAATCCTCCCAGAACGTCTTCGTGCCAATATTCAAGGGGAAGCCCTGGGAATCTGACCCAGACTGAATCTGAGACAAAGAAAGCCAAATCGTTTAGAACCAGATTAGGGGACCACTTATGCAGGGCAAGGGAGAAGCGGCCTAGCATCCAAGGGCCCCCACAGAGAATATGAGAAAGATCTTCCATGTTGGAGAACTCGAAGGAAAAGAATCCTTTAGCCATTGCTGCGATATCGACTTGCCCTTTCAGAAACCATTTCCTCTTAGCAAACAATCTGACAGCTTCAATATTAGGTCTTCTTCTCACAAACTTGCCTATCAGGGTCATTTCCATTGCCAAAATGGAATGATCGATCAGAGGATCAGGGATAATAATAGAGAATTCTCCTTTCGTCGGGTTGGATATCATATTAACCATAGGAAAGGAAGATTTCCCTGTTGGTTTAATACCAAAGAGGCCCGCCCACTTTCCCTTGGGAGCTGACACTCCAGCTTTGCAAGATTCTTGAGCCTATCAAGGACCATCAGAGGGGCCCTTAGTCAAAGTACTCTTAGGGACAGAAATCTTAGTTGAGTTCAACCCATTTTGGTCAAAATCAACCTTGATATCATTATGCTAGGGAGGGAGCCCACCCGCTGGAAGGAGAATAGAAGATTCCAGAGTAGGTACTGTACCTATAGGAGCTGCACTGCCATGGCCAGGATTTGAAAGTAGGTTCCCGCTCGAGAAATTCTCTAGAGGTTTCCCGCTCGAGGTTTCCGCCATTTTAAATCAAGTTCAAAGTTAAGGTTGGTATTTATTTAAGATTATGGAGTGAGGTTTGAGTTTAATAATGTTTAAGGTTATGTTTTAAAGGGTTGGCATTTGATTTGATTCCATGTCATTTTGATTTATTTGGATTAAAAGGACACAAATTTGATAATTGCAACGTTTAGTTTCTTATATTATTTCATTAGGTCTATGGTTAGGGTTCAATTTTCTTTAGTGTTCAAACACTCTTATTTTTAGGGTTCAATTTTCTTTATTGTTAAGGTAAGGGAAAAGTTTGGCTTAGAGTTAGTGTTTAATTTGGTTTGATGTTAATTTAGTTTTATGATTAGGGTTCAACTTGATTTAGGGTTTTGATTACAATTCAATTTGGTTTAGGTTTAAAAATTATTTTTATTTATTTTTAGGGAACTAAGTTTCAAGTTATTGTGATTTAGAGGTGGGGTTTAATTAGGATTGAGGTTTGGATTCAAATTTGTCTACTATCAGGTTTAAGATTCAATTTGATCTATTTTTAGTTTTAGGATAACTATTTTTGTTTAAAGATTATAATTACATCAGGTTCAAAGTTAAGGTTGGTATTTATTTAAGCTTATGGAGTGAGGTTTGGGTTTAATAATGTTTAAGGTTACATTTTAAAAGGGTTGGGATTTTATTTGATTCTATGTCCTTTTGATTTGTTTGGATTAAAAGAATGACAAAAATTTGATAATTTCTAGGCTTAGTTTCTTATACTGTTTCATTAGGTCTAGGGTTAGGGTTCAATTTTCTTTAGTGTTCAAATATTCTTAGTGTTAGGGTTCAATTTTATTTATTGTTAAGGTTAGGGTAAATTTTGGTTTAGAGTTAGTGTTGAATTTGGTTTGGTGTTCATTTAGTTCTATGATTGGGGTTAAACTTGCTTTAGGGTTTTGATTATAATTCAATTTGGTTTAGGTTTAAAAAAAAATATATTGTTAAGGAACTAAGTTTCAAGTTATTGTGTGTTAGGGGTAGGGTTTAATTTGGATTGGGGTTTGGATTCAGCTTTGTCTATTATCAGGTTTAAGATTCAATTTGGTCTATTTTTAGTTTTAAGATAACTATTTTTGTTTAAAGATTATAATTACATAAGGTTCAAAGTTAAGGTTGGTAGTTATTTAAGCTTATGGAGTGAGGTTTGTGTTTAATAATGTTTAAGGTTACATTTTTAAAGGGTTGGGATTTGATTTGACTCTATGTCCTTTTGATTTGTTTGGATTAAAAAAATGACACAAATTTAATAATTGCTAGGCTTAGTTTCTTATACTGTTTCATTAGGTCTAAGGTTGGGGTTCAATTTTATTTAGTGTTCAAATGATGTTAATGTTAGGGTTCTGTTAGGTCTGTATAAAAAAAATTCCCATCATGTTGATTCATTGTTGAAAAAAATTTCAAGCCAGGTCCTGTATGGTCAAAACCCTTGCAAATTATCTTCAAAGTTGTGGTCATGGATCAGAAACCCTAATTTCTAAGGCAGGTTCTATTTTATTGTTACTTTATCCGGTCACTAGAGATCTTTTTAAATCATGTGTCTTTTTAACGTTGGGCAGGGCCATATATTTTTTTCATCTATAGACTTGGTACCTTAATTATTTTATATTATCCTAAGTCTAAATACTCGCAGCTTTTTAAAACATTATGTCTTATGTTGTGCAAGTTCTTTTTGATCTAACAGTTGTCATGTTTCCTCAAGCCAAAGATGTGGTTGATCTGTCTCACAAGGCAATGCGACTGGTTGCCACGTGTCTCTGGCAGGTCTGACATCTATTTTAAAAATTATGATAAATTCCACATAGTTCAAATTTGATCCAACGGCTGTCACATTTCCTTCATCTGAAGATGCAGTTGATCTACCTCACAAGGCAATATGACTAAGTGACACCTATCTAGTGGGACCAAATGAAGTTAGATCAATCAGAGTAAAAGGTATACAACTTAGTTTGATTTAACAGCCATCGCATTGCCTTAAACTCAAAGCTATGCAGGATCTATTTCTTAAGGTAAAGTTACTGAATGACATTTGTCACATGGCGGGCCCGGTGCAGTGTTAACAAAGTAAATAAAGGTGTTGCAAGTTAAATCTAATCTGACAGTTATCATGTTGCCTCAAGCTTAAGATGTGGTCAATCTATTTTTCAAGGGAACATGACTAGCCACCACGTGTCTTAACCGAGAGTTTGAAGCTGCAGTTAGAAGAAGGATGGTTAAGTAGTCTGCAGGCAAGTTAAGTTTGATATCACAGTTGTCATGTTGCCTCAAGATGAAGATGCTATTGATCTATCTATCAAGGCAACCCAATTTCCCACCATGTGTTCTCTATTGATGGTGATTATCATCAACTAATGCTATCCGTAGGATGTAATGGTAAGTGCTGTGATTGACGGTCAGGTTTTAAAATGAAAAAGTAAAGGCTTTTCTGAGTCGTTTGGTCATGAACTTTCAAATAAAGTAGAAGTAATGGCAAAGTGTGTAGCCATCACAACAAGAATTAAATGCTGAAGCCTAGTGGAGATGCTGTATAAGATTTCTGTCAAATATGGGAAATCCAGAAGTAACAAATTATTATGAAGTAGAGTTGAGTGGTATAATTTTGTTGTCTGTGTCCAGAAATTGTAGAATGGGTAAGTTTCTTCTGAGAATACACTCTTGAGCACCTATGAATTAAATTAGCATTAGATTTTGGTGTGTGAATTTATTATCTAGATACTAATTTTTTATCTATCTGTCTAGAAACCCTAATTTCAAAATACCACCCAGAAGAGAGATTTCATGAGAGACTGATTACCTATAAAGAAATGTATATGAAGATCTTTTACAACATTTAAATGAATCAACTAATGATGCTTCAAAGGTTAATAAATTGATGCCAAAATCACTTCATTTGAAATTAGGAGAGGGTTTATATTATAGAGGTAGATGGGCCCGAGATGCCAAGACTAGTGTATCTAGTTTGGATCTTTTTAAGCTAGTCTTTAGTTACAGAAATGCTTTCGCTCCACACAACAATGTATGACAATTTGATGTGGGAAATTAATGGTCCCAAGTGTTTTCATGGACACAAACACGTTGGCTCAAATTTCAAAGAGGTATGATAGTACTTCTAGGGTTGTATGGGATATAAATGATAGATCATTAGTGAGCATCATAACTCAAGAACTAAGTGAAGTCTTCAAATTGAATGATCCCTCTGTCTAGATGGAAGAAATTGATATTGATCTTTTCAAACAAGTATATGGATCTTAGAGAGATTACCTCAGGAATGGCCCATTGAAGGAATAATTTAAAAAAATAGGAGGTTTGATTGTGGTAGGCCCCAATACACCTAAACCTTTCAAATTGGACTATTTTAGTTCAAGAGCCAAAATAATGTACAGTGCCCTATGTTATATTTTTGGAGAAGATGAAGAAGTAGTAATGCATATCCATTACATGTTCATGATGGTACAAATCCTTCACCCACATCTGGCTATAATTTTTTATTTTTCCACCCATCTTGCTGCATTGATTCATCAGGATTTGATAGGAATAAAAAATGCAAAGGTATCTAGGCCATTTGGATGGTATTCCATGCTCATGCACATGATCTTGTTTAAGAATGTTGACTACTTTGGGGATGCGATGGATTTAATGAGATTCAAGGATGATGAAGAGATGCCAGTTCAATTATGGGATGCAAACATGTCATGGGATAGAAAGGAGGCCAGTTACATCATTTTTTATAGGTATTTTGCCTCCAGGCTCAGAGCTTTATTGTTCACAAAAAACCCTAGGATCCCTAAAGGTTTATTAAATTTGTTCAGACCAAAGGAGTTTGCTCAATTCTTACAGATAACACACAATTGGGGTGATGTTCTTTTATACCCTATATCAACTATGTTCAGAGTATAAGGTTTCAGAGGAGTGCCAAATATACTTCCTTACTAGGTTTCCCTTAAAATAGGCATTGCAGAAATACTCAGACAAATTGGGGGTTTACAAGAAGATGCATTGATAACAAAAGGGAGAGGTACTATTTTCCCTACTATCACAATTATTCATCAATTTGTTATTACCAAAGGGGGATGGGCACAACTACACCAATACTTAGAGCCCTATCATATGACAACATCAATATGAAGGTGTGTTGATATTGAAGTTTTTCTCAGTGATATGTTTAGAAAATGAAAAAAATGTCTGATTTTAGATCATCAATTTAAATTTCTAGAGGACATTATCAAGAATGAGTTCAATTTGCAAGAACAAGAAATTAAAAAAGAAAAGTGGTTGGTTTACAAAAGGACTCTTGACTTTGTCTAGCATTTTGATAAAGGATATGACCCTTTGAAGGAGTTCAATCCTTGGAACATAAATATTGATACATTAATGACAATGTTTGAGGACATTATGTAGGCCTTGAATGAAAAGAAAGAAAAGGTCATGGAAGCAGAGCCAAAAAAGGCTAAGGAAATTCTAAATAGGATTGACCCTGCTAAAGGTGTTCCACCAGGTAGATATGTCTTACAACAGAAGAAGGGGTATAGGATGGTAATGCCAAGGACAGAGGAAGCTCCTATCTCAAAAGGAAAGAGACCCCTAGAATCAGATGCCCAATTATTGCCATCTCCCAAAAGGCAAAGGATAGAAGAAGGGGAACAACAACAGGAGATAATTTACTCCCCTTCCCAATCTCCCCTACACATGGATGAGCAAGCAATTGTTGAGAAATTAGTACAAATGGGAAATGCAGGGCATATATTTGTAACATCTTAGGAGATGCAAGAAGGGATGCTAGAGGCTCCTAAGCATGTAGAGATTGATTTGATAGTGGCTTAGTTTGCTGGTAAGGAGTTAGATCCCATCACTAAGCTAGTGATGAATTTTTGTCAGATGATAAGTTTGTTAAAGCAAGAGCATTTGTTCAATTTCTCTGGAGAATTCACATTAATGAATTCAAAGAAACATGTCATTAAAGGCAAAAGGATCAGCCTGATAAGGATAAAGATGAAATTGAAAAGGAGGTAAAGTAGGAGATGATATCTAAGTTTGATAAGATTACTCCTGAAGAAGGTCAGGAATTGGTTAGGAAAGAAGGAATTATTATTCTTCTAGAATAGGATATTGATGATGCTATAGTTTTTTATGCCATCAGGAAGGAGACTAAACCCATGCATACCAGTGGATTGTCCACATGTGTCAAATTCAATGAAGACCATGCATCATTAGTAATGTGGTCAATAAAGAAGAAGGAGAATAAGAATATTGATGGACATGATCAAGCTGAACATTCAAGTAGATTAGTAGTAAAAAGAGTTGAAGACACTTCAAGGGTAGAGGTAGATAGCCTCACATTAGAATCTACAAAATTCAACATGAAAGTGGTAGAAAAGATAGAAGAAGAGATTAAAAGCCTAAGAAAAAAATTTGAGCTAGTTATGAAGGCGTATAATGATGAAAGGATAAAATCCATAGAAAAGGATAAGAAAATTTCTATACTAAAAGGAAAACAAGTAGCTCAATTTTCTCCTCAAAGGATGATAGCACAGGATCCACATCAGCCTGCTACATCTAGTCCAATTATAACTTATCCTCCTTCTCCTATGCCTTCAAGTCCTACTATGCAAGCAGACTTGGAGAGAGAGAGAGAGAGAGAGAGAGAGATTGTTGAAAGGACCAATTTAGAAGAATCAAGAAAGAAATGGGATGAAGATTACACAACCTTTAGAGAAGCAAAGGTATGGATACAAAAAAGGTGTTCAGATAAGATACATGCCACATTTATGTAATGTACTTAGGATTTGAGTCCTGCTGCCATCTGTAGGATTTGAGAAACATGCAAATCCACAGAACCCGAATACACCTGCATGCAAATGACTTGATACAAAGATGAAGCACAAAAATGAAAAAGCAGAACTCAGAGATGCTCAAAAGAAGAAGCACAATATTATTCTCTCAGTTAATGAAAAACATTACAATGTTCAGCCTATAAAGGTGAACAAACCCTAAAAACAGAAAAGCTAGGTTGCACAATATAATTAATATAAAGTATTAATTATATGCACCTAAGAGATAGCTTAAGCGAAAAAGAGTAAGTAAACTAACTAATTACTCTAACACACCCCCTTAAGTGAAGCTCAGGAGGTAAGCTAACCTAGCATAGCTAAGAAAGCAGGAAATGGGTCCCGGCAACAAGGCCTGATCAGGTACCCAATACAAGAAAATCTCTGTAAACCGGAGACAAAGAAGAAAACCCAGT
>MU225991.1:87434-114650 GCA_018584345.1 Thuja plicata
AAGAAGTCTCAGTCGGAAGAGTGGGAACTATGAGACAAGCCTCTGATCCATCGGAACATGTAAGGGTGTCTAAATACTCAAGCTCCTCTAAAGTATCATGATCAAAGGGTGTATTCTCTCTCCAGGAGATGGGTATGAGACAATCTGAAGTAGGATCCTCTAGGAATGGAAAGAGATTAGGGTCTCCATAGATCTCCTAAAGACGTGTCCAAAGTGGGTGAGGACAATCAATGTCCGATATAGCCAACACAGTGTCATGATCAACACTAGACACTATAAGTTCTACTATGTGATCTCTAATAATACCCCATGTTATTTTTCCCTCTGAAGTGGCTGGTTCAGGTATGAGATCATACAAATAAGGCAAAAAATTAAGCCACCTACAATGTGTAAGTATACCCTTTGCCCATGACTCATAATTACCCCGTTCCAAAATAACAACTGAAGGGTGAGTAGAAAAACCCATGATAACTCTTCTAAAAGGAAAAACAAACTGAGAAATCTGACCTTATTACATTTAGATCAAAACCTGGTGCACGGAGGAGGGAAATAGAAGATGCAACTTTGACACTGAAAACAAGAACTCAAACGGCCGAATCAGCAAACAAGACTAGCACCATTGCGTCCGTCTCGGAAACACCTTTCCGACGATATTTCATTTTCTGAAAACGGACACCGTATGCCCAAGATATGGCCAAAAAACCAAGTGCCCCTCCGAAAAACCACTCTCTGGAAAAACACAGAGACGGGAAAAAATTTGACGTCCAACTGACCTTCATAGTCGCCGGAAATTTTTTTTCGGCCGCCGGTAAAATCAGAACTTGCCGGAAAATTTTTGAAAACTGCCGGAAATTTTTTTTTTTGGCCGCTGACGTCACAGGTGACGTCAGCCGGAGGCAAGTTGGCGGGCCGGTGGCGGCCGCTATTTTGACCGCTGCGTGGGTGGTGCAGGAGCAGCCCCCGAGAGGCTCCCGGGCGGTACCGCTGCACAGCCCCTCCGGTGGCGCTGCGGCAGCCGGTGGGCGGCGCGCCGGCAGGTGGGCCGGGCGCGGGCCAGGCTGGGCTGGTGGCGGCAGCGGCGGGGTGGCGCTTCGGCGGCGCGCTCTGGTAGTGCTTTAAAACACACAGAAAATGCATTTTTTTGATTTTTTTTTCTTGATTTGCGAGCCGTACAGCTCTAGGAGGCCAAAATTTTTTGCCTGTGCTCACGGAGGCTAAACTAGTTGAAATTTATACGATTTTGACTCTCCCGGGCCTTCTGAACGCAATGGCGGAGTCCGTTTCTGCTCAATCTAGTCCAGAAGATCGTGCCTCCTCCAAAGTGACAAAAAAACCCCAAAAAGGGCTGTGGCTGTCGTCTTCGAATCGTGGCTTCAAAGACCTTCGATCAGGCAGCGACAGGGTGGCTCTGATACCATGTAGGATTTGAGAAACATGCAAATCCACAGAACCCGAATATACCTGCATGCAAATGACCTGATACAAAGATGAAGCACAAAAATGAAAAAGCAGAACTCATAGATGCTCAAAAGAAGAAGCACAATATTATTCTCTCAATTAATGAAAAACATTACAATGTTCAGCCTATAAAGGTGAACAAACCCTAAAAATAGAAAAGCTAGGTTGCGCAATATAATTAATATAAAGTATTAATTATATGCACCTAAGAGATAGCTTAAGCGAAAAAGAGTAAGTAAACTAACTAATTACTCTAACACATCTACCTGTAGGGAAAGAAAATTATTAGCATACTGGATGATTTCAATGTAGACAAGGATAAGTGGGACCTAATTATGGATAGATGGAGAGGAAAAAGGGAAAAATTGAAGTACTTATATTCCATGTCCAAGGAGGAGAACAATGTGGATATTGTGTTAGTGGCACGTATAAATGTTTTAAATTGCTAGTGGACTTGGACATAAAGAGGATTATCATCTTAAAAAAGGTGGAGACTTTGAGGAAGGAATATTCAAAAGATCATGATGAGATGTTCCCAAATATTTTCAAGAAAAATGGTGAGATAAAGAAGGAAGCCTTATGGATGAGATAGATGAATGAGGAGTTGACAACGAGGACCAATAGTGTTATCACTTTGGAATACACACTTTTATTTGTCCAAACTGTTTAAATTATTAGCAAGGCCAAGTCACTTTTTGAATTTTGGAAAGAGGAAGTTGAGAAAGGAAAGGTTAGTTGGGATGAATTGAACAGCAAAAAAGATGAGGTTATCATTTTCCCTTGGCCAAGTGGCGAGGTGTTGAACTCTTGCAACGATAAATATAACGTAGCTAACCAAGGAGAAGATGATGTGGTGTAGAAACAACAAGTGGTAGTGCTTCCCAAAATTTTGAACAAGACATGCAAAGACAAAGGACCATACATTAGAAGACCAAGGCAATAAACTCTAGGTGGCAACTTCTGAACAATTTCAAAGCAGTTGTAGAAACGAGGCGGTTAGAAGACAAAATACTTAGGAAAATCTTATAACAAAGTGGTTATTATTTCACTTGTTATTTTGTCTTCTGTATGAGTCATGTATTTTGTCCTCGTTCCAATTGATCTGTAGCTTGTTGCAATACTACTCTATAAAAGGATTCCCAAGATCATTGGAACGGGCTGGAAAATCGTACATTGTAAGAATTTTGTAAAGTTTTCAATCAGGGAAATATAACAAAAATGGTACTAGACTAGTTTCAAGATTAGAAATAAATTTGAAGGTCTGTAGCATTTTATTCAGATGGCTATCTTTGACTCATTTTGTAAGTAGAAGTATGATTCTCTATACTTAATACAAAGATCTTGTTTCCAATCTCTCCTATGGTGTTCATCTGATGAGTTATGAATTTTCCAATTCATTAGAATAGATCTTATTTTTGTAAATGTAGCTTTTTTAGAGTTTTGATCAAGGATCAAATTAAATGATGCTCTAAAAAAGCTACATATACAAAAATAAGATCTATTCTAATGAATTGGAAAATTCATAACTCATCAGATGAACACCACAGGAGAGATTGGAAACAAGATCTTTGTATTAAGTATAGAGAATCATACTTCTACTTACAAAATGAGTCAAAGATAGCCATCTGAATAAAATGCTACAGACCTTCAAATTTATTTCTAATCTTGAAACTAGTCTAGTACCATTTTTGTTATATTTCCCTGATTGAAAACTTTACAAAATTCTTACAATGTACGATTTTCCAGCCCGTTCCAATGATCTTGGGAATCCTTTTATAGAGTAGTATTGCAACAAGCTATTTCATAAGTAGTATGGGTGTGGGATAATTATTTTTATGGTCTAGAATCTTTTAGATTTATTAAATTTTGCATACTGTTTCTATTTTGAGAGTTTAGCCCAATGTAGAAGGCCATGATCATAAGATAGTAGTTCTCATATTGTTGCATTTCTAGTATATATTTTGGTCATGTTTCTACAAAGACAAACATAAACTTTGATAATTCTTGTATCTTTATAAGTTTGTTATGCTCTATTCATCTCATGCTCCATTTCAAGGTTGATGTTCAACGGATAATTAGTCAATTATCTAGTCTCTCCCGGATATGTTGAGCCTGTGTGAGATTCCTGCTTGATTGACATCTTAAGGAATATTTAAAGGTGTTAAATGGTGTCCCCCCTTGGTTTTTCAAAACCTAAAGTGCAGAAGTATGGTAGGCATGCTTGTCAGTGGTCCTTTTCATTATATTGATAAATAGTTGTAGTTGACTTCTCTCTAAGATCCTTTCATAAAGTGAAAAGGTTGTTGTCTAATCATTACAACATAAAAAAGAACCAATAGGATCAATTTGGTTTATTATTAAGGTTAGGATGAAATTTGGTTTAGAGTTACTGCTTAATTTTGGTTTGATGTTCATTTAGTTTTATTATTAGGGTCCAACTTGCTTTAGGGTTTTGATTACAATTAAATTTGGTTTAGGTTTAAAATTTATTTGTGTTTATTGTTAGGGAACTAAGGCTCGAGTTATTGTGTGTTAGGAGTAGGGTTTAGTTTGGATTGGGGTTTGGATTTAGCTTTGTCTACTATAAGGTTTAAGGTTCAATTTGGTCTATTTTTTGTTTTAGGATAACTATTTTTGTTTAAAGATTATAATTATATTAGGTTCAAAGTTAAGGTTGGTATTTATTTATTTTTTACAAATTCTACAACATAGATTCAAAATCCTTCCATCGAGCTCAATAATTTTTTTTCACTTCGTATTTTTATTCTTAATGCATTCACAATGAACTTTACAGAATTGACACATCAGACGCTATGGTGCATTGAAACATTTGAAATCCCTCACTGTGCCACTGATTGAACTTAACTACATTTCATTTGACTTTCCACCCACATCACTACTCGATGACGTGCCAAAGGAGAAATGAACTCCCACGACACCATCGTGTGCTACGTCACAACGAATTTCTACATAGAGAGAAATCACTCGCTAACATGTTGAGACCAAAGGAATCTTGCTACACGCCATTGCATAGACCTATCTTTCATATGAATGTCACCCACATCACCGATGGTCCCTTGTCTCCGCCTCATGTTTTATTATGTGGGACCCAGTTTTGGCCCACAAGGAACTAAGGATGTTACACGTGGCACTCTAATGACTGATGGATGCACTTGATGGGGGTTATGACTAGTTTATGATCACCATATGGATCTTATGTGTATCAATTGAAGTTGTGTGACTTGACGTGCTCATTGAACTAGGTGGAGATCGACACTTAGATTTAAAGATTTAAAGGACTATCGCATGATAATGTCTATGTAGGAGCCATAATGCACAATACACTAAAAACCAAAATACACTTATTTTGTTTGCATTTATTAAAGATTTAAAGATTTAAAGGTTTGTTTGCATTTATTAATTAAACTAAAAACCACAATATATTTATCGCATGACTAGTCAAGTTGATAACTAAACCTTGCGACATTAATTTCGAAATGATGGTTGAGTTAATTTTCAGATTGCAATGAAAAATTTGAGAGTTGTGCAATCGAGAGTTTGAGGAACATGAATAGAATTACAAAGCAAGTGTCTAACGCTATTGGGGGTGATTTTCATGAACTTGTAAGTTTTTTTCTCTCTGTTATCGAGAAAAAATTTCAGTGGGGTTTTTTTTGGTTCTTGCTAATTGTTGAATTGGATTTAGGAGAAATGAGTCAACATAATGTATCTATGTCTACTTTTGGGCCTGGTTCTGGTAAAAAGGGGCAAAGTAGGGCTTATCAACAAGATTTTGTTGACTTGTTATCCAAGACTACCAACACGCTATCTACAAATGATCATGAATGGAGGGATTATTATGTTATGTGTATGAATCCAATCACTAAAGCCTTATGATGGGCTTTATTTAATTAATTTTTTAATAATAGAATTAAGGTCCCTTCCATATCAAATCCATAGGATTTGAATGTGGCCAAGTTAATAGTATAAGATGTATTTATTGATGTAGAGTTCCTTAGGGAATCAGCCCATAGATATTGCCTATTAATCAAGGTTATTAGAAGGGCAGACCAGAGAACCCTAGTGAGAATCGATAGATCGAGTTTAACTAAGGCTTTTGGGATCACTGGTGCTAATAGTACCCAAATTGACTTTGAGAGAGAAAATATGATGAAGCCCATATGTGGGTATTTAGAAAAAAGGTGGTGCCTAGGTTCATGCCTAGGGTTAAGAGAAATACTATCTAAATTCTTGATAATGTAATAGAGCCTTTTCCCCTTAAAGATTTCCAACATTATTTTGTGTACACAGTTCAATGGTATTGCAAGGTTCTAGGACTTGATGGCGAGAATACTGTTCCAATTGATATAATGTCCATGGTGATGGAAATCTAGAACCCATAGGTTAATACGTACCATGACTTTATATCATGCTTGGTGAATGCCTTATATGAAGGCATGGTTTCTATCCAACATTACCCTATAGTGATTGATTCAAATATTACTCTTTATTGTGTCATTTGATTTTATATTTAAATGGTGATAATATAGATAAAAGGTTGTACTTGGAGAAGGTTTTACCATCTGGAGAGAGGATGCATGTGTAGTTTTGGACAAGAGTGTGGGATATGAGTCACTCGGCCCCCAATTTTGTATATTTTTAGAATTGAATTATTGTCCCCATCATGAACCTCTTAGGGAGGGACAAAAGTAGGCTAAGTCTTTAGGTGAGAAAGTTATTAAGGCCAACTCGAGAGGTTTCTGATAGGCCCTTTGATCACAAATGAGGTGATTTCTATTTATTTGATGACTTCACTATGTTTAGTGTTTATTGTCGCCTTTAGCCTCCTCGTATATTTCCATTTTTT
The DNA here is from genome assembly GCA_018584345.1 of Thuja plicata. Classification (NCBI taxonomy): domain Eukaryota; kingdom Viridiplantae; phylum Streptophyta; class Pinopsida; order Cupressales; family Cupressaceae; genus Thuja; species Thuja plicata. The sequence goes on from MU225991.1 coordinate 93,760, forward strand.
GTACATGATAGAGTTGTTTTTATTGAGATTTTATAGCAATTATTATTAGTTGAGGGGGACTACTTGCATAATAAGAGAAGGGGTACTATTGTGCCCATATTTATTAAATTTTTAGAATTCTCCATTGGCAAGAAGGTAGGTGAAGAGATCAATACCTTCTTGAAGCAATTCAAGTTGGAGACTACTCCTCACAGGTTCTATGATGCAAAGGGTTTTATAAGTGGGCATTTGCGCAGATGATACCTTGGACAAAGCTTCCCCCTCATGAGCCTTTGGACGATGAAGATGTAGTGAGAAATGTTTTCTTCAATAAGGATGTTTTAGAAATCAAGGAAAAATGGAGGATTTGATGATGTGTGAAATACGACTGACTCAGGTAAATAATGATTTCCCTAGATTTTATCCTGATTTATCTCCTCTCTAAAAAATTGAGGAGATGGTGAAAAATTATGATGCTCTGATGGCTCAAATACCAACTCTTTCACCTTAGCAGCAACAAAGAGAAATTATAGTTACAAGTTAAGAAGTTGATTCTGACACTTCCTCTTCTACTGAGGAACCCCCTCTAAAAATGACAAGGACTAAGACCCAAATTGAGGAGTATACCTATAATTATGTGGCTTGTTGGTTCCCAAATTGATATGTTGGATATCCTATGAGCTTTCCTACTCAATGGTGGGATTATCCAACTATCTTGGCCAATGAATGGGAGTGATCAATTATAATATTCCTCCCCTACACTTCAGGCTCTGCAGAACCAAGGCGGGTGAGCCTATACCTCAACCAAAGTTCTTGGCTTAAGGATTTTTACAGCAGATAAGAATTTTATACAATAAATTTGGGTGATCTCTCAAGATAGCAAGTGAACCCTTGAGATGGATCAAATTGTGAATATCACAACTATTAAATATTTGAATTCCGTGAGAATGGTTTAACAATATTTCGTTAAAAGAATGTATTATTTGATTTGAAATAAATACTGGTGACTACTTTTTGCTTATAATTTTCTTGAACACAGACTTCAAATTAAGGATAATAGATCAATGTCTTTCTTCTATTGGGCAATAAAGACAGTTCCTTCTTTAATCCTATATACAACTAAGTGAGACAGAGAACACCACCTGAATACTCCTATCAAATACCCTTCTTCAATGTCTTTGATTATTTTATTATGCTAAAATCATTCTTATTAAATTTAACCCAAGCTTAATGAGCCCAATAAGATAGAATTAATAGTGCCTAATAATTCTAATGATCAAATTGCAGAATAATGGGAATAATTTCCAAACATAAAGTTTGAAGAAGCTTTATCTTCTGGAGATAAAATTACAAAGGACTGATCAATCAAGAACGATCAAATTCATAACTCCAAATGATAGAAAATACTAATTTATATTAATGCTTCATAAAGTCTTCTGTACAATAGATCACTTGCAGAAAGTGCAATAGAAAATAATAAGTTTTTTACACTGTTGATGATTTTTAGCTTTACATTTTACACCACATATATATCTGGATGAATGATTTTCACACCCCTTTATGGTGAAGAGACACCACCCTATGTTTTTGATTAAGGTAAAAACATGTTTTGAAGGGGCCCCAAAACCCTGAACAATAAGGTCAAAAAAGATATTCAAAGAAGCACTCTAAAATGGAACAAAGTAAGACCACGACGAGGGTTTTGAAACTGGCTCCCTCAACCAAGACACAAAAAGGATACTATAAAAATGATCTAGCACCCAAACAAGAACAAACACTACTAAAGAGAAATTACATAAGAAAACCAATAGCCCAAGAACTTCCAGAAAGTAGCAACACATCTGCCAGCAAAGGAAAGCTCAAACAAGTTATTTCTTCCCCTTATGGGAATGAAGAGGCATATCAAAAGATGGTGGACGATTTTATTTTTTCTTTCCCTTTACATAATTCCACCCACCCTCCACATCCTTAGCCAAATCCAGCATAGAATTCGAATCAAGATTCAGGACTCCCAAAACCTGAGGCTGTCCTAGGAAAGGGCCAGGATAATCCAATGAAGTAGCATCGAAAGAAGACACATTACCTTTTCTGAAGAAACCATTAGGGAGTTTCCAATATGAGGATCAGAAGCCCCACTACCCACAGAGCCATGAAGATCATATACAGGGATAGCTCCCAGGGAGGAGCCATCAGCGGACCCAAGAGGCACACCAGGCGCATCTAAATCCTGAGAAGAAGAGACAACCCGAGAAAATATTTTGATAGAAGATTCCTTCACAATAGAGTAGTGTTGGGAAGAGGCCCCCTTCCACCAAGAAGTAGGTTTTTTAATATTTTCCAATCCACACTGGTCCGCCAAGTGACCAGTTTTAAAGCATCTCCTGCATCTAAAGGGGAGGCCTTCATAATCCAAATTTTGGATCCATGACCCTTTAGGGTGCACCAACTTGATCTTTTCTGGAAGACCTTTTGACGTATCCAAATCAACCAGGATCCTAGCATAAGTTGAGTGAAGAATATTGTCTGATTCCTCATCAACCATCAAGAAGTCCCCAAGAGCCTCACCCACTACCTCAAGAAGAGAGTTAACCCAAAAATAAAGAGGGAAATGAGGGAGCCTTACCCAAGTAGGAACCTTGGAGAAAGACTCAGTAGAAGCGTCAAAATCTGGATGCCAAGGCTTCATCATGAGCATACTCCGATCATTCCAACTAAAAAAATGATCACATAGTATCACTTTCCTATCAGCAGCCCTCTCAAACTTGGCTATAAAAAAACCCCTTTCCATTGGGAGAATTTGAACCATTTTAGAAATGACTGGTTCCCAATGTCTAGATATCCAGGCATGCAAATCTAGAAGACTCGGCCAGAGACCCTTAAATCTGTAGATAAGACCCCGATCCTCAAGAACTGAAGAAGCATGATCAATGGCTTCCATAACCTCTCCATCCATAGGGAGGATTAGAGAGTTAGAGAGAGGGAAAGGGGCAGCAGAATGCTTTCCACCAGCCGAGAACTACTTAGAGGCAGTAGGTTTTTGCTGAGAGGAGCCCCCAGCAGCAAGAAGATCTACAACAGGCACCAAGGGAGCATTTTCCCCAGCCGCAGCCACCAAAACCCTAACCTGCCTAGGAGAACCAGGCATAGCATGGGAAGAAGCCACCATGACCCTCCCTATAGTAGCCGGATCCACCAAAGCATCCGCTTTCTCCCTCGCAGCCGCATCCAAAGATTTTGCACTATCAGTAGCGGCAACAGAGACGACAGGAGGAGCAAGCTTTGGAACATCAACTAAAGAGTGTGATAACAGAAACACTTTCAGAATCCCGCCTGCCTGAGATTTCTCGAGCCCAAATTCTAGTTCATTAGGCATAGAGAGACATGCATCCTTGCCATTGACAGCTCCTCCTGACATAGAAAGAGCAGGAAGCGTTTGGGCGGGAGCGGGAGCAGATCAAGCAGCAAGAGCCATTTTTAAAATGTTTGATCCCTAGGGAGTGTTGTGTTACACAAGTTCTCAAATTTTCCTTAGAATTAAGTGATAGGTAGTTGCATTTCCCACCTCTCTAAAGTGATCATTAGTTTGTACAAGACTATACGTGAGTCACATGCAACTAATTGAGTCTGACAAAATCTATTGACAAGACAAATTTAAATTTAAAAACTTCTTTTGAAAAAACTAATCAACAAACAAACTAATAACTACCTATCTTTTGGATTTTGATTTGGTCAAAAATCCAAAATAAATTGTACGAATATAAGATTATTATTAGAGAGTAAATTTGATTTTCCGAACTGGGTCTATTTTAGATTTTCAATTTTTGATCATTTTCATTGTCTATCAACATCATCTTTACAACAGGTTGAAATTACAGCATCTCTGAAACCTTCACTTACAGAATTTTGATTATTCTTGTCACAAAGCTTCCTTCCTCAATCCCTCAAATTTTAATTGAAAAGTAATATATTTTTGTATCCCATTTCATGTACTCCATAATATCATCAATTATTGGGCATGGATTTTAGGATGCCATTTTTTTAGAGTTTTATCACTATATAGGACTCCAAAGTTTGCCAAAAATTTAGAGCTCCAATAGGCTCTTTCTGAGGACATATCCTCCCTGTGAGCATAGAGAGATCCCAATTACTTTGGAGAAGAAGAGCATTAGTTTATTATCATCTTCATAAAATATTTTTCTGAACTTAATTTGGTGGCCCCTGACCCCTAAAATGAATAGTATTCTTTTCCTCTGTCAAAGACCTGATTCTGATAATGTAGTGATATGAAATTTTTGAAAACATTTACTTCTCTTCTTGCATCCTTTTCACAATACTTCTCATCAACATTTCTTCTCATTTGATTTGAAAGGCAAGTGTTGTTTTTATAGTCTCCTTTGACCTTAGATAATTTGCATTTATTTTTCCTATGCCTGTCACATCTTAGAAACCATTTTATATTGTACCTACCCTTTAAAATTTTTATGATTTCAACCTTATTACCATATGTGAGTTTGAAAGGATTCCTATGGTAATATTTGAAATTTCTAATATCACCCTTTTACTGTCCTTTTTACCCTTTGGTTTATTTTTTGTTATTGAATTCAAAGTTTTATTTTCATCTCCTTTTGGAAGTGAACTCCTTTTAAATTTTGCTTCAAGATAGGTGTATCCTTGTGAAAATATATTAGGACTTACATGTTTCTTTCTTTCCCTTTTAAAATCTCTTTATGTTTTGTAAATATTTCATTTTTATCACCTAGGGACTTTGGACATATATTATCTTCAGAAGTATTTTGTAGAAAAACTTTATCTATTCCTCCATCACACATACTTTCATGAGAGTTTCCCTCTGGTTCATTAGGTTTTTTATCACGTAAGAGATCATCAAAGTTCACATCTTCACTGAATGTGTACACTTGAGAATCATCATCTGCTCTATTAATAATATCAAAATCTTCATCCATGTCATCCATTGAAATTTCCTCTTGTATATGCTCTGTATGCAATGCTATTTCATCCCCATTGTTTGAATGTAATTCTATTTCATAAAATGGATTAAACATTTCTTCATATTCCTCTGGAGCTTCATCATTTAAAAAACTTTCACAATCACTTCCAGACACACCTTTTCTATTTTACTCACCACAATATATGTAACCTCCTAACATATCATTTTCCTGGGAATTATCATTTTCTTCATCAAATCTATCCTGAATATGCTTTAATCCACTAGTCTATTTACTCTGGAAAATTGAGAAAAATATTTGGAGCATTTCTTTGAAAATGTCTTTGGTATTCCATATCTAAAAAGTCTGAAATTTCTTCTGAAATGAGAAAATTTTCTTCCTCATTTTTACATTCCCTGCAGTCTATTTCCATACAAGTCTTGTCAACAATGGATTTGTCTTCAATCTGATCCAAAATTTCTTCTTCATCTAAATTTGGAATTTAATTAGGGTTTTGTTTCACTTCCATGTATTTTTCTTCACATTCATCTTCTTCTTTTAATATATGCACAAGGAGCTTTACAGAAGGATCATCTATTGTGATTCCCAACTCACACATTTTATTTATTAATTCCTTGCAAAGAGGCATAATGTCTGAAGGTATTTTTCGATAAATGTTCACCATCCTTATCAACAAATGTGCTGAAGATTCACCTTCATATCTTTCCAAACTGAAAAATTCATCCAAGTAAGACACATAGGGTTCTTCTTCCATAATGTAATTTTGATTTTCACCTTGTTCATAACACATGTTATCTTCTTCTTTACTTGTATCATGAAATTCATATAGGAACCATTGTTCAAACCCTCTCCATGATGATATGCTATGTGTAGGTAGTGATTCATATTCTTCTCTCGCATTATCTTTTAAAGTCCTAACAAATAACTTCATCACCTGATCTTCTAGACACAAATCTTATAATCTTCTATGAATGCATAAAATGCATCCAAATGCTCAAGTGCTGATTCATCCCATTCTCCATGAAACTTTGGTACAAGTTGTGAAAGTTTAGGGAATAACTTATTAGGAATACATTGAAATCTTCTGAGATTCAATGACCTGATGCCATCCAAAATAAATGGTTTTCTTTGAAACGGTTGTTTATTTTGGTACATTCTAAATATATGAATTTGTAGTAACTTATTTCTTTATACATTAGGTTCTTGTTAATAGAGTCACCACCTCTTTTAAAGAGGAAAAATTTACTTATCTCCTTCTGGGTCTTCTCCGTCAGTAGAGTCACTGATTGAAATTTTTTATTGAATATAGTTGCCACCTCTCTTAGAGGAACATATTTTTTGTTGGTCTTCTGGGTTCTTCCTTCTGGTAGAGTAAACTTCTATAACCAAAGATTCTGGAAACCTTATTAACAGCTCCCCAACAGATTCGCCAATCCGTTGATTCCCAAACTAACAAATTGGAAATCCTATGAGCTTGCCTACTCAATGGTGGGATTATTCCTCCCGTACACTTCAGGCTCTGTAGAAGTAAGGCAGGTGAGCCTATACCTCAACCAAACTTCTTGGCTTAAGGCTTTTATAATAGATAACAATTTTATACATTAAAGTTGGGTGATCTCTCAAGATGGCAAGTGAACCCTTGAGATAGATCAAATTGTGTATATCTCATCACAACTATTAAATATTTGAATTCTGTGAGAATGCTTTAACAAGACGTCATTGAAAGAATGTTTTAAAATAATGTATTAATTGGTTTGAAATAAATATTGATGACTACTTTCTGCTAGTAATTTTCTCTAACAGAAACTTTAACTTAAGGATAATAGATCAGTGTCTTTCTTCTATTGGGCAATAGAGACAGTTCCTTCTTTAATCCTATGTACAACTAAGTGAGACATAAAACACCACCTAAATGCTCCTATCAACTTCCCCTCTTGAATATATTTGATTATTTTATTATGCTACAATCAGTCTTATTAAATTTAACCCAAGCTTAATGAGCCCAATAAGATAGAATTAATAGTGCCTAATAATTCTAATGATCAAATTGCAGAATAATGGGAATAATTTCCAAGCATAAAGTTTTAAAGAAGCTTTATCTTCCAGAGATAAAATCACAAATGACTGATCAATCGGGAACGATCAAATCCATAACTCCAAATTAAAGAAAATACAAATTTATATTAATGCTTCATAAAGTCTATGTACAATAGATCACTTGCAGAAAGTGTAGTAGAACATAATAAATTTTTTACATTGTTGATGAATTTTACCTTTACATTTTACACCACATATATATATGGATGAATGGTTTTCACACACCTTTAGGGTGAAGAGACACCACCCTATGTTAAAATTTAAAAACTTCTTTTGAAAAAACTAATCAACAAACAAACTAATAACTACCTATCTTTCGGATTTTGATTTGGTCAAAAATCCAAAACAGATTGTATGAACATAAGATTTTTACTGGAGATATTAAATTTGATTTTCCAAACTGGGTTTATTTTAGATTTTCAATGTTTGATCATTTTCATTCTCTGTTGACATCATCTTTACAGCAAGTTGAAATTACAACATCTCTGAAACATTCGCTTACAGAATTTTGATTGTTCTTGTTACAGAGCTTCCTTTCTCAATCCCTTAACTTTTAATTTAAAAGTAATATATTTTTGTATCCCATTTCATGTAGTCCATCATATCATCAATTATTGGGCATGGAATTTAGGATGTCAATTTTTTTAGAGTTTTATCACTATATAGGACTCCAAATTTTGCCAAAAAATTAGAGCTCCAACATGGCTGATAGCGATGATGATGAATTTGATCAAAGAATAAGGGGGCTCAGGGAGAAGCTTAGGTAAGGATCTGGTGGTGGTTTGGAATTATATATGGATCAACCATTGGGCAAATTGATAGATGATAGGGAGATTGCTTCTCAATAATTCTTAGAGGATGAGAATTTCATACATACTACGAAGTTCAAAAGTTTCTTGATGAAGTTGAAAGGAAGATAGGTCAATAGGTTGATGGATCAGGAGGGAGAAGCTTCTAGATCAGATTGACAGAAGGTTGCGCTTGCCACTTGGAAAAAATTTGATCCTAATTTAGTTCAATTGATAGTTGAAGAGGCTAGAAAACTTGTTATGGAAAGTGGTATGGTATTGCTTCCAGGGTGGGATTTGCAGTCCACTTTTATTATTGATCAAATTAGGAATCAAACTAACCCTATTTTCTCCTCTGAGCATGAGTATGGTGCTTTCTTTAGAATGTCAGGTTTTGAGCCCAAATAAAAAAACCTTGATATTTGGGCATTAGCTCTTGATGCACATAAGCCCCATATGATTATTATCGGTGAAGAAAGGCAAGGTGATTCCATCATTAAGATTGTTCAGAACACTGGTCAAGTGGAGAATGCAGACATGCTTAACCATGTGTCAATGATGAATAAGGAAATTTTTGAGGACATAGATAAGAATCATAAGGCGATGTATATTGACTTGGTGAACATGTCTAAGAAGTATGAGGAGGTCCTGATTGAGAATGTAGAATTGAAAGAAACATTACAGATGTATGTTTCAAGGTTTTGTCTACTCCCATCTACAGAGCCTATAGATGAACAATCGGTTGTAGGTAAGGTAGCTGTCTCTCAATATGTACATAATAGGTTGGAGGATTATGCTAGCAGGATTGAATCTTTAGAAGAGGAAGTGCAAAAGAAGAGTGTTAGTTTTCTCATGCAGGTTCTTCAACATAGGGTTGACAATGTCAATTCTAAGGTTGATGTTTTTCATGCTTCCTACTCTTTTTTAGTTAATCTAAGAGGCCATGTGATGATTTTATTTCCTACTTGGAGCCTTTGTTCACTGCGTGGTCAACAAGGCCAGTTATTATGATCTAATTGGATGTTGTAGCAAAATACAGGGATGATTTGCCTCCTATTATCGAGGACACCAAAGAAATGATCAATTTGGTAGTTTCTTCATAGGCATACTTCAAGGGGAAGAAACAATTAATCAATACCAAGTTAAAATAATTGGTAGGCCTTGACCATCCTCTGATTCCACACATTTTAGATAAAGATAGGAACATGAAAGAAGTAGAGGATTGGAAATCTGATGTTTGTCTCCTCTGCCCACGTGCGGAGACCATGATTTTTGTTGATAATGATATTGATATCCCCGAGTTCAACGATGTTTTGGAAGTGATGATTAAGTTTGATATTAGTTTTAGCAAGTTCACCAGAGACTCTCACGTTGTTACAGATTCCAAGTGGGCCAAATCTATGTCACAGATCGATAGTTTGAAAGCTTTCAAGTTCCCAAGAGAGAAACAAGTAAACAAATGAAGTGATTTTACCAAGGGAAAGAGAAAAAAATTATACAATGAAAAGGCTCAGCATCTCCTTTTTGGTTCTTTGTTTTGTTGATCTCATTGTGTGATGACAGGGCCACCAATAGACTTCAGGGAGGCTAAGCAATTATCTACAAGGACATCTTGCCAGGCTCACTTATGCCACATATGTGCCACATTGTTAGGAATAAAACTACTAACCAACTTGAAGGTGACAAGCTAATTTCAGTGCCCTCATTTTGTTCCATCTGTTTTTCTTGTTGGATTTACTTACAACTTGTAATGGATACATCACCATTTGGTTCAACTATTTTTTTGCCACAGTTATGCCAGTTGAGATTTCTATTCCAGAGAACAGAGTTTGAATGTCTCACAAGCTTGTCTACTTTTCTAAGATAGGTTTGGAATAGAATCACTATTTTGATTTGATTCCAACAAATGATATGAAGCCCATTACATCCCTCAAGTTATATAAGGGATTATAGGATCATTTTTCGAAGGTTCCCAACTTTTATATTCATAGAGAGCATAATAGAAATAGTGTTAAGTATTAGGGTTTTATAAGTTGATATTATGAGACACGTTGGATAATATGGTATAACGAGTTCACTATTTTACAAATCCATATGATTAGTCTAAGTGTATATATGTTGTATTAAAATTCTCATATGAGTAGAACATAAAGTATTTTCTTGTTCATCCTACTATCATGTGGATGTGAGTTTATCATTATCATGCTTTCCTTGAAGGAAAGGATTAAGCATGCTTGAATTGATAAATGTGAGAAGTGTATGTATGGTATAAATTTGATGATAATTTTAGTTGTGTAGGATTACATATATGTTAAGCATATTCAATATTCTTAATTGTGTGTCTCTGTGATAAGTTAAACATAAAGTTGGATGTTTCTTATAATTTTTTGAGTCTGTTGTCATATAGGTGAAGCACTGGTCTAATGCATGTTATAATATTGTTCGAAGAGCACAATAATCTATAAATCTAAAATTATTTTACTCTGTGTTGTTGATTTCATGGTAAATTATTTGCATTCTCACTAAGAAACTGGAAGCTATGGCGAGAACTCTGTTCTATGATTGTTCCTGCAGCCATTCGAACTCTTCTCTTTGACCGTTCCTACATCCATTGGAACTCTATTCTTTGACTGTTCCTTCAACCAAGGTAGAATAGAGTAACTTCCTGTTTGTTTTCTAAGAACTACATTTATGTTATTTGTTTAACTCCTGTTTACTTGTGGATTCATGTTTATTACTCATGGCATTTCTTTTCAAGCATTTTCCTTCAGTACTATTTCCTTTCCATGTCTATGTTAGTATGACTACTAGTGAGTCCTAGTGCACATACAATGCTAACCCATTTCAAGTTCACATCCCTAGGTAGAAAAATAAATGAGCCTTCATGATGAGTAAGATAACTACTTAGGATGGGGTCTCATGGAAGGGGGCTTTCTTCAAGGAAGAGATTAAATCCTTTTAGATGCATTATGGTGATTTGGGGAAAACAATAGTGATTTTGTGAGTATAATCTGAGGTGATAAATTAGAATATTTAGGCCTCCTCTTTTTATAATAATATTCAAATCAAACATTTGAGACAATCTACACTCTTCAATAGGTAGAAAAAGTTCACTCCCAACAGATCCACTACCTCAAAATATTAGAAGAAGCACTAGTATTTAAACATTCCCTTATTGTCCTTTTCATAGTAATCTCTGACCAACTAGTGGCAACTAGTAACATAATATATGGGATATGGTCTGTATTCCCCAAATCACTATAGTGCATCTAAAAGGATTTAATCTCTTCCTTGAAGAAAACTAGTAAATACATTATACACTCATGAAATTATCATGAAGACAAACTTGGCTATTCTGAATAAACAAACTTATGTAACAAAAATTAAAAAGAGTAAGAGACAATCTTTGAATGATATTTTCAATTAATTTCTTTAGAAGTATTCATACATTTCATTTAATACAAGACTTTGTCATTCCTATTTCTACAAAAAGACCTATTACATAAACTATTATACTTGTCCCTGTATAAATAATTTTCAGAGCCTGTAAGATTGGCCTTAATATTCATTTTATAGACACAAGGAATGCAACAAGCTATATGCCAGAGTATTCCTTTTATATTTTGTTACCAATTGCCACTAGCTGATCATAGGAGATATTCTCCCAATGAAGGTTGTTACCTCTGTTTGTGTCCTTGAGTGAATCCAGAGGAGGCCATGGAGTGCTTATTATTGTAAGGCCTGTGATCCAACCAGGCTTCTGAGTCACATCATTATCACCCATGGGTGATTATAGAGGCAGAAAATGCCAGAAGTCAAAATTCTCACCATATTCCCTTGTGGGAGATGGCTTTGAAAATACAACAAAAGGAGAAATAAATGACTCCAAACTCCCATCTTTTGTGTCTACACCCAAAATTTACTTTGTCTCCACCTTAGAAAATGGAACCAAAGTAGTAATCTGAGAGATAAGAGGCATTTGCAAGCTGTAGACAAAGCTTTCAACTCTGTATAGAAATTTTGGTATCTCTACGATTACCGAAGGCAATTTCAATATCTCTACGATAACAAAATATATTATCAACTAGTTACCACCACGATTCTTGTATATCTCATACAATATGGCTTCGTATAACCCCTTCTTGTTACAATAAAATCCCTCTATAGCCTCAAAAAACCCCATCCTTAGGAATCAAACAAAGAAACACTCCCTTCCAATCGTGAACAACCCAAATTTAGACAACACAAATAACTCATTATGCATTTATCCTTTCCTGTATTTAAGCTAGGGATCACACCTGCCAAAAAAGAAGCAACAACTATCCCAATATTTGCACCTATCCCCACACCTGCAAGACTTGTCATTGTCACCTCTTCCCTTGGTTATAGCAAGTTAAACGTGACACTCAAAAGGTTGGGTAGTAAGGGAATAGTGTTTAGATAAAAAACTGTAACATTCCATTAGTCATGACGTCTCTTCTCAGATTCTTCCCACCAAAATTTCTTTCTTTAATATATTGTCATAAAGTTTTGAGTAACCCACATACAGTGTTGCAAGGTTGCGACTTACCCAACCTCGGTTATAAATTCATTTCATCGCAATCTCGCAACCATTTTGTATAACTACAATTTAGGTCTGCGAGGATGCGAGGCCAGAGGTCTTCAACATGTGTCAGTACCTCGCTCAACCACGACATGAAACCATACCAATTTGTTAACCCCGCGGTGACGCAGTGAAGAAAATCCATCAAGTGCCACATGTAACATCCTTGCTTCCTCATGGTAAAAAATTGAGTCCTACATAATAAGCCATGAGGTGATGACAAGAGATGACCATAACATCTTATTCTTCCTCGCAAGCTCACGACCCTTAAACATTCCCTCATTAACTGCTGCAAGGATGCAACAAACCACTATAGTTATTACAAACATCCACTCGCGGGGTCGTAGGTCTAACTGACAGTCTTAAAAAATTTCTGTGAGGACCTTCAATTATTGACACATGGCCCACCATCGCTTCTCCGCAAGCTAAAGGTATTAACTACCTGAATAAGTCGCGAGGATGTGACAACACATTTATTACCGCCCACAGACCGCCACACAACCTCATAACCCCTAGCTATCATCTGTCTTAACCCATGAGGGTGCGATAAACACTTTAAGAACATCTTAAAGAATGTGCAAAATAAACAATACAGTGTTAGGATAGGACATAATAGATATATGACCATAAGATAAGAGCATGAAACAATGACCAAAATATTTTGACATTAAATCAACAAAATATCCAGGAAAATCAAATATGACGGGCTAACAAATGGATACTTTAACATAGCGCCTAATTGTGTTCCTACTCATTCAACAAGCGTCGATTTAGGCGTCAATGTAGATGCTCATATCAGAGCAAATATAGGTGTTGCATAGCGCCCAAATTAGCGTCGGGCTCTTCTGCTCGACGCAAAATATGCCATCACTAGTGTCGACCCAATGAATAGTGCCTATGTTTTGAAAAAAATAAATAAGCAATATATTAAATAAGCGTTTGGAAGCAAAAAAAGGGAGCAAAAAAGGGAGCTAATGACAGGGATTTGTTGTAGTGTTAACAAACTAAAAAATTTGCCATGACTGCGAGGGAAAAAAACCAAAGCAAATAGAGGCGAAGAAGCTCAGCCCACAAACAAAAAACCTTCAAAAGACCCCAAAGAATGTTACTCCTAGAGTGATTTTGTTGTCATTAGTTCTATTCAAAGTCATATCGGTGAATGTAACTGAAGTAGGAAAGTCAATATAATGAAGGAGACACAGTCGGTAAAGGTAACCGAGACAACAACCAAGCATCGAGCAAGCTACATATACCGAGCACTCTTAGACATTGAGAAGTAAGTACAAAGTTACCAAGTAAGCACAAGTATGTTACTAAGTATTCTAGAGCTGACATTTCAATTGAATTTAGATACATTGTATTTGGACACCAAGCAGGAAGCGTTGCACATAATTCAAGGTAAGTGTTAGTTGAATCATTGGGATTCCAAATGCATGATTAAACATGATCACGAGGTAGATCCACCAATGAAGTTTTAGAAGGCATATGACATTGGAGATGTAACCAAAGTTTAACCACTTAATCTCTACTGTTGATTCATGATGCCCTAGATCTGGTTAACCGCCTAAGTCACTGTTAACTGCCTGCAAATTGTATAAGAGATCAGTTTGAAGAATGAGCAAGTTGTTGATGTTGCTGTTACTGAAGTTGAAGAGTTGATGAAGATGTTGCAAAGACAAATGAAGGAGACATAAGCAGAAGGAAGCATAGCTTATAATACTAAGCTACCGAGTGCAGAATGAGGTAATAGAGTTATTGAGCATAATGAGTTTGGACAACATTTGAATGATGCATTCTTATTAGATAGTTTTGTCCTAAATTTTGTTGTTTTCAGAGTTGTACAAATCCCGCTTGTGGGTAGGCCCTAACAGGTCTTTATATTTTGTAAATCCTTTAACTAGGTATATCTCTTAGATTAGAGATTGTTAAATCCTTTAACAAGGTAGACTGAATAAGTCTCTTGTACTCTTAACCGAGTATAATACTCCTAACAGGGTAAGCTACTAGAGGTAGCTAACATTCTTCTGGTAGCTTTAACCAAGCAACCTTTATACTGCAGTAGTGAAGGATTGTGGGTGTCAACCCCACCACAATTTTTTCCTCTAATAAATGATTTTTGCGTGATCAAAATATTTGTGTTATGTGTTGCAGATTTTATGATTTGAGTTATTTACTTTATGTTCATTTTATGCAATGTATTCAACTCGGTAATTGATCATTGTGTATGCTTAAACATTTTAAGGGTACTAATTCACCCCTCCCCTCTCAGTACACACCTTTCCTAAGTTATTCCAATAATTCCAACAAAGAATGCCAAACCAAAGTGGCTACACCCGAATCCAATTTGTAGATGACACACTTCCCACACTTGAATCCAATTTGCACACGACACCACCAACTCCACACTCCCCGCACACGACACATTCTCCAACCCTAAAAAAACCACATAAACCTCCAAAGAACCCCCACACAAATCACCTAAAACAGATAGAAGAAACACAACTAGGGTTTCCCCTTGCTCACAACTGCAAACTGATTGCTTTTCTCTACAAATCACCCTCCATCATCCTCCCAATCCTAATCTTAACCTTAATTGAATCCTAATCTTAAATTTAATTTAAAAATGATTGTAACCCTTATTAAACACTAACATTAAACCTAACCCTAATTAAAGGTTAGCCCTAATCTAACCTAAATATTATTGAACCTCGACCTAACCTTAATTAAACTTGAACCCTAATCCTAACCTTATTTGAATAGTACTTATAATTTAACCCTAACCCTAACACTCATTCAAAAATTTATCCTATAAAACCATAACATTGACTAAATAGTGACATTTAATTAGTGTTAGGATTTAATTAAGGCCACAAATATAATTCAGTCTCTAATTCTAATCCTATGCATAACCCTAATTGAATATTATTATTTAATATAATTCAGTCTCTAATTCTAATCCTATGCATAACCCTAATTGAATATTATTATTTAATATCTTCCATGCTGCGCAACTGCTATTAGCTTACATATTTTATAATATATTTAAACTCTATTAGAAGGCATTATTCTCAAGGTGCCTATTTGCAATATACACAAGCTAGTTTATTTTTCCCATTACAAGTGGCTCTGTAATAGACATAAGAGAGGTAAAATATTGGGGGCTCATATAGCCGTTAGAAGTGGAATACGTTAGAATATGTTGAGCGTGGGATAGAAAGGAGATGTGGAGCGTGGGCCATCCCAAACGAGAATGACGAGACGTTGAGACGGCACATTGGCATGGCGGACGTCAATCCATCATTCAATCTGCTTCATAATCCAGATCATTGTTCCTGGCAAACGCTGGATTTTGCGAAATTCACTACTTTTTATTCTCTATTGCTATTGTTCCCCTCAATTTCTTTCCTGCTACGCGTTCCAATTTGTCTGAGTAATTTGCGCCAGCATTTGGTCTCCTGTTGAAGATGAACGATCTATTGAAGGTAACGTGAGATTGTTTAGAAAAAAATTATATGTTATGCCAAATCTTTTCATCAGGGAATAGTGAGTAGCTTAAGAAAATTCGTATCTTAGCTGGGCCTGATTCCAGACTCAAACCCATCTCTTGATAACTATGTTAAACATATTCAGCAGGCAAAGGATCGATTTGTGTTTACTTGATCCGCCCTATGCCACTGCACACTGCACATGCGTCCATGCTACACTAAGACAAGAGCTAAAAAGCTGCTTTAATATACTTTGAAAGGCCAAATTATTACTGAAAACTGGAAATTGTCAAGGACATGTTAAAGTATTCTAAGACAATTTTTAGCAGCTCAAAAGCTGTTGAATCAAGGCATGCTGAATAAATGTGATCAGCAAATGGAATAGATTGCGAGTGAAATAATTTGGCAAGGACTGTAGATGCAAGAGTTCGTGCACCTAGCCGAGGTTCATTGTTTTCGCTACGGAATAATAGTTAGAATAATTCTATTTTTCTATTTTTGTTATGCACATGATTAATATAGGTTGGACTCTTACAACAGACTCCTGATGTCATGGACATACGCAAATTGTAAATACTTGTAATATCCTTAATACAAAGGAACTCAGTCCTTTCCAATAAAGAACATTATTGTCTGTCTAGATCTTGGAGCCAATTACTCTTTTCCTTGAGCTTTCTTATCCTTGATCTGTTTTAGCATAATGTTATGCCCGCTGCTGAATGGTGCAGCCTCTATTAAAAATCGAGCATTCTCTCAACCTAGTCATTCTGAGCATTTTGGAAAAAGCTGTTCTCCTTATGCTTGATATTCTCGTCATATTAAAAAAAGCTTCTCTTCTAAGACAGTAACCTGTAGAAGCCCTGTTACTGGTTGAGGAGGCCCTGACATGGGCATCTGCAAGGCACAATATGTGCTTCTAGAAAGATAGTGTCCACCTCATTTGATGAGAGGATTATTTTATGAGCATAGTTGGAGCTCCCTTACCCATTTTCCTTTGGGCTGTCGATCTTCACAATAGATTTGGCTGAATTAATAGCGCGTGATGTGCTAACTATTTATGCGATCAATGCTTTATTTAAGCATTCACCAAGAAACAAAGAGGTAAGTCATGGACTTGTTATATGATAGTAACACAAGAAGTATTTAGCGTTTGGAATATTCTCCAAATATTCTCGTTCCCGCATTTTCTTAGGTGGGATGCGATTTAGGGTCTCATGATATTTAGTGGTTCTTATGTGTAAGGCTTCCTAAGTGTTTTGAGTTTGGGCAATCTTAAAAGCTACTGGAGATAATTTATCAGACTACAAGTTAGTAAGCAATTAAAGATCTTGGGAGTTTATGAATTTCAGTGGTCATTATTTTCACATGGGACAAGATATTCATTGATTTCTTAAACAATACAGTGAGGGTTTGATAAGGTTCGTCGCCCATGAAGAAAAAAACCAGTACCATCCTGAAAGAGTCGGAAGCTATCTGAACCATTCTCAAGCTACAGGGGCATTCAAGAAGTCATCCCAAAATTGTTGCGAACCCAAACCTGAAAATGCTAGCTACAGTCATTACCCAAATATAACTGAATATAGATGTGGAATATAAATCTGTATGTTTTTTCCCTTTAAGAGAGTACTTGTGAAACCTGAAATTAGCATAAATTAAATCTATTCTACTATCACGAATACATAGAACAACCTAAACTCAAAAGGGAACCACACTTGTGTGGAGAAGCCACATCCCTTCAGTGCAATTCTAGAGGAAACCTTCCTCTTTCAAAGACCGTTCAGAAATGAATATTTAGGTTCTTTTAATGGAGAGCCTTGGGGATAGAGAGGAAATGTGCTGGCAATAATCTTCCTGGGCTGAGAAGTCGCCCTCAATGTATAGCGAACTGATCAATTACTCTCATTCTGTTTAGTTAAAACTTAATACTGTGTAACAAATCCTTAACATGCTTCTAACTAGGTGATAACTGTACCTTTATTTTAGGAATTAATCTGTTTATTTGATTATGTGTACAGATCGTAACTAAACTTGTAAGGCAGAACAATCTGTTCTTGATTTTACGGGAATGTCTTTGATTACTGTTGACTGACGTTGACTGACTGTTGGTTCATTAGAAGTCCACTTCTCTGTATTTGATTGGTCCCCAATCATGAACTGTAATATTGGGTGCCTCAAGATATCTGGTCAGGCATCCTTAGCAGGCAATTTTTTTGGACAGACACTAAACTGCATGACAAGGATCCAGTCAGGAAATTAATATTAGTTTGCCTTCATCATTTGATTGGGAGCAGGGTTGGAGAAGCTAGTAGTCACCGTCCAATCACCTTCTTCAGCCAGGAGACATGGAATGTATTGTAGATTTTGGTTGATTGAAGCAACTTGAGTGTGTAGGCTACCAGACTGACTTTCAAAAGAAGTGTAGAGGCTCAATAATATTAGGGTGACCATTCCTTGGAAACTCTTTTCTTGAGATAAGTCTGCTTGTGTGGTTGAATTTTGACGAAGGCTCGATCACTCACCTCAAATTCTCTCCTATCCAATCATGTGCTGTTTGCAATTTCTTTTTGGTAGCCTGTAAATTTTGTTGGCTCTCCAAGATGAAATCTTGCATGGATGGTACCTTGGTTTCTTATTGGTCCCAATTAATTAAGGGAGACAGGTCATAACTGTAGAGCACCTTATGCTGAGTCATGCCTATGGACATTTGTTAGGCGGTGTTGTTCCAGTTTCTGCTAGAATGAGATGTCTGAGCCAGTCTCTTTTCAGGTCAGCTACATAGTTACAATGATAACCCTCAAGTGTCTTGTTTACAATCTTTGTCTGACTGCCAGTTTGAGGATGTAACTGCTGCTCAAGGATAAGATTGTAGGTGAGCTGAAATAATTCTCTCCAGGAATTGCTAGTATACTTTGGATTATGATCACTAAATATGGTTCTTGGTAACTCATATAGTTTGTAAGTGTGCTCCATTAAAATAAATGCCAACTGATATGTCTTGTAACTAGAATCGATGTCAATGAAGTGGGAGTATTGGTTATTCTATTAACTATAACATAAAGGCAATTCTTAGTACTTACTATTGACTTTCAGTAACTAGTAATGAAATCTATACTGAAGGGCTTCCATTTTTTACTTGGAAATTGGAATAGGAAGGGACTGAAGTAGTACAGTGTTATGCACAGTTTCATCCTTGTTCTGTTGGCACTGTTGAAATGATGACATGGACTCTCATACATCCTTTAAATTCTTCCATTTGTATGTCTTTCTGACCCTTGAGTAGGCTTTGAAAAATCTTATGTGTCTCACTTATGGCATAGTAAGGTTTTTAGCTATGACTTCAGGTTTGAATTTTGAGCTGGAGCTTATCATGGAAGATCAGTCCTTTTGAGAATGTATAATTATTGTCCTTGGTGTGCTGCCTATGGATCTAATAATGCGTCCAATTCATCATCCTTTGGATATTCTGCTTCAATCTTATAATGACATTCAAGTAAGACCATGTAGACAGCATTTAGGCCTGGAATTCAGGTAAGGGCATCAGCTGCTGCATTCTTATGACCCTTGCGATATCATGTATCTCAATGATGGCATAGAGTGGTTTTTACCTATGACTTCAGATTTGAATTTCGAGTGGGAGGACTACTCTATCATTATGGAAGATCAGTTCATTGGAGAAAGAATAACTATTGTCCTTGTGTGCTGCCAATGGATCTTTTAATATTGCAGCCAATTCATCATCCCTTAGATATTCTGCTTCAATCTCATAATGCCAATCAGGTAGGACCATGGAGGTAGCATTAAGGCCTGCAATTTTGAGTAAGGGCACCAGCTACTACATTCTTTTAGCCCTTGCAATATTGGATATTGTTAAGATTTAGGATAGCTGCAAATGTAATAGCACTCTATTTTGTATGTGTTTTTCAAATGCAACAATCTCTCTTCCTTTTATATTGAGAATGAGGATAGGAGAGACATGTCCCTTCATGGGACATGTCTATTCATTATTATGAGATTAATATAATGACAATTGATTATGTAACTACATAAATATATAATACACACACACACATGTAATATCTCTGGATAATTATTATATTAATTTCTCCTAATACAATGTTAGATATATATCTATATATATTATATCTCACACAATAATATATATATATATATATATATATATATATATATATATATTATTGTGTGAGATATAATATATATAGATATATATCTATTCAATAGTCTCATAGGATTTATCTAACAGAAGCTACAAAACATCAACACTCCCTCTTAGCTAGGGAAGATAAAATCCATCAAAATGCAATTAAAAAGATCCATTACTTTTAAGAGAGAAGATATCACCTCATTGTGATATAAAGAGATATGGTCTGACCAACAATATCAAGTCTCATGATATTCACCATAACTCAGATAGTATTTTAGATATCACCTCAATGTGATATCAGAGATACGGTCTGACCAAGAATATCAAGTCTCATGATATTCACCATAATTCAAAATGTCCTATATGTAATGTGCACATGTACCATTACCATAGGAACATTTATCATCTATCATGATCTGTTTCAACCATCATAAGATGTCTATCACAATAGAAGGTCATGGTCTGTTTAAGGAACTTAATCCACCATGCAAGATATCATCTATCATGATCTGTTTCAGCCATCATATGATGTCTATCACAATAGAAGATTTCCATTATTTGATATCTTGAGTATTGGCCTATCAGAATGTCAACACATGACATTCACCAAATACTCTGAGTATTGGCCTATCAAAACATCAACATATGATATTCACCAAGTACTCAATAAGGTACTGGCCTGTAGAATATCAACACATGATATTCACCAAATACCTATCATATATCTATACAAACAACTCATAGACCGTCAATTTAATGACATCTAACACTTAGTTGTTGCTTTACAAGATATATCTATACAAACAACTC
>MU225991.1:118379-139590 GCA_018584345.1 Thuja plicata
TTGTGTGTATCTGAAATGGTGAATTTTTTTTTTTTTTTTGGTAATGATGGACATATTATTCAAGCCATATATGAGCTAGGTCTTTGTATTTGTATCTAGTATGGCAGGACATGTAGCAGGGCAGGGGAGGTGATGTGTCTTGCAACTTTGCCCAAATCTCCATGCTACCATCGAGATCTAATTGGCAGATTTTGGAAACATTTGCCAATGTTTTTGTTGCCTAAATTGTTCAGTGACAATAACAAGTAGTTGACAAATTTACATGAGGAAATATGATAATTGATGAATGTCTACATTGGGAGTTATTGGATGATCTGGGATGTGCCTTAAGCATATATGAATTGTTGAAATGATTTCACAAATTTGACCACCAAATGTTTGATCCATCTATGTTTTCTCTATTAATATATGAAGTTTACAAGTTGTTTGACACTCTAAAGAGAGGGAAATGTCTGCATAAAAACTACATAGCAACATACTGTGAAGGGAAACATTTGGGGTCTCTAGTGGATCTATAGTTTACTGTTCTGTGTTTGATTGTATCTTGAACTATTATTAGGACTGTAATTTAGTTGTATACTCATTGTTCTTAATCAAATAGGAATGTTGGTAACAACAATTGAACATTTCAAATATTGTTTTGGTTAATTCTGTTGGGACATTCCAAACTGTAGAGCATGTCCCTAAGTTATATATGTCCGTCTCTTGAGTATATTATGTTCTGATTTCTTCATTGCAGATGCAATATGTGTATATATACCTCTAATGGCCTTCCAGTGCATTCATTCCTTGACCAGATTAATTCTTATTAAAGCTTTGTGAACTGAGTTTTGTCTTGTCATTTAGCCATTCTTTTTAAACCTGTTTCTCTAGATTCCTTGTGGTGGTAGATTATTTGTTTATGCTCTAAAAGAAAGATGGTCTTCAAACTTCTATAAGCTGGAAATTTTGGACTAGTAACTAAACACTCTTGGAGTCTTCAATTATTTAGGAGGCTTGAATTGCAATCACTTTGTCATTCTACTTATTTTTGCTTATTTAACAAATTTTGGCTGCTGGTGTAATTGGGGCAACCATTTTGATTTGGAGTTTTGTTTCACACATTTGTTCCTTCAAAAGTTTCATGTAAGCCTACGCCTGTATGGGTAGGACCCGCCTTGTCTAAGACCCACAGAGGTGATTTTATTGTTTTTTGAACTATTTTCTGGATGGTTGTTTGCTCTGATCATAATTCGGATTCCTAATGAGCAGGAATGCTTCCATTGTCTGTCCCCAAGCCATGCTTGGAACATACCTAGTAAGTGCGGGGAAACTTTTAGCTTTGAGTCTCATCAGCTCTAAAGGGGAATCAATAGAAATGCCTAAAAGAAAGAAAAAAATATTCTTGTTGTTTATAAAACGTTTTTAGAATTATTTTTGCAGATCCTTTACTGTACTCCTTATTGGCTTATTTTCAGGATTCTTTTGAGCTGCCTAGAATGGGGGCTTCGAAAGATGAAAGAGATCTTGAAGCAGGGACCTCCATTGCAACTAATGCTTCGGATCTGGGGATGTCAGAATTCTTTAAACAGGTATAGGCTTTATTACAGGTTTTTCCTGTTTATAAGCAACATATCTGTGTTGAAAATGCAGTGTTTGCTTCATTATCATTGACTAAATGATCTGAGTCAAGTCTTGTCAGTAAAAATGTTATTATAACGTAGTGGGAATTAAAAAATTATTATAATGTAGTGGGAGTTTTTCTTCCAAATTTGCTTTAGAATTCAAATGATTTTGTGAAGGTGATCTATCTCTAATAAAGTGAAATTTTTTCAAATTGTTTGGAAAGGATGTGCCTATCTCTAATTGTTTAAAACTATTCCGACTTACAATTTGTTTGTAGATTGTTTACAGATTTTCATTTAATTTTTCAAGCTGTTGTCTTTTGCTTATTGTAATGTGTTAAATTTTTCTTCAGGTCAAAGATATTGAGAAGTTAATGGAAAAGCTATCTAAGCAATTGCAAAAACTTCAGGTACATGTTTTATCTTTTGGTAGTTTCTTTTGAATTCTCCTAGTTTCTTTTGAATTCTTCTTTCTTCTACAGGGCAATGGATGATGTGAATCCTGTATAATAAGCCCTGTGATTTTGTGTTCATTGAGTGATTTGCATCATAAATTGTAGCATGATTAATTGTAGCTTACAACACATGTTTTTAGGTCTTGTTATTGCGCATGAAGCTTTTCAATTCTCCTGGAGCACAAAGATTTTATATCCACACTGGAAGATGCAGTTATCACTGCTGTAGGAAGCCATTAAAGAGCTCACTGTGAAATAAGTATTGGAAAAGGCAACTAGTAGATGAGCTGGAATATGGGTATGGCTGGAGGGAATGGTCGGAGGCTGCAATATTCATATCTAGAGCAAACTGAAAAAGAAGATTTTATTTTCAATGTCCTCAAAATGTAGCTCAAATGAGCATCTGAGCCAACTGATGCTACTACATAGCTCCTTACAAGCAATGCAATATCTAGCTCTTCAAGAGAAATAACTTAGAAATTATTACTAGAAGCCAAACAATGGAAAAGCAAGAGTTACCACTTACCGTAGATGTCACTTTGGGGTTTGAAATTGGGTCTTCGCAATCAGAACCTAACTCTTTAATCTTGCTTGAACAAATGAGTTATTTTAAAATGAATCTATAGCTCAGTAGTAGAGTTTTCTATCCATCAGAAGACCATGGGATTAATGCTAGCTTGTCTAGCTTTTCCAATAGCTGTTGTGCAGTGGGTTCATATTAAAATCTATTTTGTAATTTATCACATCTGTATATATAGCTGTAGATTGCAAACCCCATTTTGGAACCTAGTTTTTTCTGAAATGAAATCATGAGAGACAATGTTTATGAACCCAGTCACAAGGTCTGTCCAGGGAAAGGTACGCGACTTAAGAATGTCCAAAATGTGGGTGGATGTTTTTGTAATGCTCCCTTTTCTGAATGTAGCCAAGTTGAAACGCAAATGCCCATCATTCGTTTTCCAGGAGCCTTGAGAATTTTCAATTTCGCACTTGGAAAGTGGCATTATAATAACTCTAGATGTTCATAGTGTTATAAACGGGGCCACTAATTATAACAAAGAGGGCCTCAGGTAAAGTCAAAATGTCAAATAAGATGGTTTCTTATAATTAAATTCATTTTAAATAATTCCTCTCAAATATCAATCAAGGGCCATGATGGAAATACAAAGAATCATGACTTTTGGAGGGAAATGACTAATTAATAGAGGCCAAGCAAAGGGGATACATTTATCAAACATTCTATTATCTGATTTCTACTTCTTGTTGGAGCAATGAACTTTAGTTCAATTAACTTGAGGATGAAAATTCTAGGTTTAGAATTGAAGGACAAAAACTCACATTCCCTCGGAGTTATTTTATTCAGATATCACCATTGTGCAAATCATAAATTACTGGTTTTTAGAGAGTGCCATCATATGAGGAGCAAGCTACTTTTATTGCTGATCGATTGCATTTTGTTGGAAGGCGGTGACATCTTACACTTATTTTTGAAAGTAGGCAAGGTGAATTTTCGAGGGTTACATATTTCTATCACAGCTTATGCAGTCAGAGACATCGTTGATAAGGGCGATTCTCATTTGGCATGATTA
This sequence comes from Thuja plicata, assembly GCA_018584345.1. NCBI lineage: Eukaryota > Viridiplantae > Streptophyta > Pinopsida > Cupressales > Cupressaceae > Thuja > Thuja plicata. The sequence continues at coordinate 122,028 of MU225991.1, forward strand.
TTATGGACAATCAGCACTTACCCAAGGACAACTAAACATTATTCAGCAGCAATCAAGGTTGATTGAAATATTGTGAACCCTGTTGCATTAGTTTATGACCATTTGCAGCCTTAAAAGGGAAGATCGAACTTAGGTAACAGGTGCTGATTTTTCAGCCTATCATTATACCTTGGTGAAGTCGCATCATTTTGAAAGGGAATTGCTATCAAATTTTGGGTCTTTGTGAACTGAACCCTACCAGAATTGAGCTGTACAATATCACATTTGCTGTACGTTACCTGGGGACATGTTCCCGGCCTTAAAACCCCCGTCCCCATACTGGAAACGATCTGGGGACTTGGGGACGGCTATGGGATGTCCCCTCCCTGTACCCAAAATTTCAAAATCAGGTGGGGACGTTTCCGAAACTCGGGGATGCCAGCAAAAAAAATGGGGATGTTTATACGTTCTAGGGACGGTTGGGGATGCCTTAGCCGTCCCTGACCATCCCCAAGACGGACAGGCATCCCCGATGGAAGAGAGCGGGATTTTTCACAGATCTTTTCATTCAGCATAATTAGTATGTTGTAAATGCAAACTTTGGCTATGTTAATTCTCTGTGTAGGTTGTCATTAACTCTGATAATGACTTAAGCTAAATGGAAGTGGTTACAATATTTTATCTATTTTCAGCTGGTTAATCAGAGCACTGTCCTAATTCATCGTCTTAAGAATTACTGCAGTCATGCAGCCATGTTTTGTTGGATGGATGAATGGCCAAATCCCTATGACTTAAAGTCATCTATGTTCATTCATGGGCAAATGTGGCTATTAGCTTTGCTAACCATGGCCAATTTGAAGAGTCTGTTCATCACTATGCAAGAGGGTTATCAATTTAAAATCTGATAATAGTGGACAGTATTTACAGATCTCTCTTAGCATTTACAGTTATCTTTCCTTTAGTCAAAGCAGTTGGTATGGCAAATATTTTGATTTGTTCAGCTTTGACCTGGGTAACCTTCTTCAGATTATAGTGTCAGGGAATGCCCATCTAATATTATCTTTATGCTTCTTTTAGAGATATGTTTTTGTTCATTATTATATAACTGTGGCTCTATTGCAGAATTGGCAATATCTCCTACAGTAGTAACTTTAGATTCTTTAGAACAACTTTTGAATATGTTTCTCTTGCAACAGCGCTGTTGCAACTTCTTCAGCACACAAATATGATTTTCTCTGTCTGGGGAACAACAAGTAGGGAAAAATGCACTTGGCAAATCAGAATATTAGTATCAGTGTTATTAGTCAGACCCAGCTGTTAGAATTTCTCTGTTTTGTCACTGTGTGTGTTAGCATCTCATAGCGTTGGCTGGTAATGTGTGTGGATGTGAAATATGCCGGAGATTCTTCTAAGAGCTTGAATCAGCATCAGGATTTAGGTATCAAGTTTCATTTGCTCTGAACAGTAGGGGTGGGATGTCCTTTGATGGTTTACTGTTACTGGGGATTTCGAGCTATGTTTAGGGGCTCTATGAAACTTGATTAAGAGAATCCGTGCATTGTAATACCCATTTCCCCTTCTCTAAGTCAGTCAATTTTGAATTCCTTCTTTCTCAGCATTGGACTATTGGGAATTGAATTTTTGGAGATTTGCTGCTGCTAGTATCTCAAAATGATATATACACATTCTAGACATTGCAAATTTACAAAAGACTAATGATAATAGGCAATGGTTATAGATGCTGCTTTTAGAAAAGACTCTTAAATGGCATGCTTTATCCATGTTTTCATATGAATATAATGTGTATATGCATATTTCACTATATATTTTAAATTTTCCCTATGTTTTATATAGCCGTCCCCTTTGCCGTCCCCTTGCCATCCCCAAACTTGGCAAACTGTTCCGGAAACTTGTCCTCTTGGATATCTTTGTTAATCAGATTTGGAGGTTATTATGATTGCAGATCCAAATCCCAGTATTACATATTTACGCCTGGTCAATATTGAATCTTAATTGGGGTTTATTATGACTATGTTGTGCTGTATATTTTCTGGAAAGATGTAAAAACAAAAAATGTAAATGTGATATTATAGTTTTGTTTAGAAATGAGAACTTATCTAAATATAATAATGCAGAAACTTTTAAAGCAGTTCCATTACTCATATACTTGAAGATAAGCTTTGATTTTTTCACAGTGGAAACCCAATGTAAACAAAATCAATGTTGATAATGTACATTGCACAGGTATGTTGAGTAGTTCAACAAGGAAAATTGCGATGTTACATTTTGTAACAAGTACTGCACACAACAAATGACTAACAAGTCAAAAATATGTTTTGAGTTCACTAGAAATAATACAGTTGAGACAGGTCCTCATTTTCATGAAATTGAAATGCAAATGTCTTCATCTATGTGCCATGTACTAAAGAGCGAAATGATAGTTCTGTACGTTTAAGAGGCGTAATTGTGCTAAATAAATTTATATCTATATCCATACTAGATATTCAGGTTCAAGCACTCACAGTCAGCTGTTACTAAAGCTATCCTTGAGGTTTGCCCAGTGAACACCTTGTGCATTAAGGCTTGGTGTGCTTTGTCAATCTCTTGATGGTTGCAGGTTCCCCACTTACATAAGAACAAACAAAATTACAAACTGGGTACCCGATTGCTGAAAGGGGTACATTCCGGCACTCTATAACAGTGGCACTCATTCTATTAAAGCCTATATATATTTTTTTGACTTTTACATGGATTTGTAGGTACTTATGCTACAAAAGATTGAAAAATCAGTTGGGCTCTTTGTATATGTGGGTGCATGTTTGGCCATTTCCCTAGTCTTGTGCAAACTGATGACCACCTGACTTGTGGGAGATGTCACACTGGTCTATTACCTGCTCCCAGCAGTAGTCTAAGAGCTCACTTGAAGTGCAACAGTTCTCTAGGTCTCCTGCTAGCGCAAATGCATTTACACAGATTAAACACAATTATTTATGATCAAACATTTATATCAACTTACATGGCATTGGAAGTCCTAAAGCTTGTTTAGGTTTATCATTACAAATCCTAGAAGGTTCAAAACAATTACTATATATTCAGTTCAAGTCTTAGATTCATGCATATTACAACACTTTATGCAATGTTTGCAAGAGTGTACTGCTCCATCCCTACTATATTCCCTCTGCAAAAATCTCTATGCATCTATCCCATGCTTTCTACATATCTCTAGTATATCTATTTTATGCCCTCCTACCTTTTATTTAGTTCCTGCCTTTTGAACATGTGGTGGAGAATGTCCCTTGAATGGATGGCAGCAATTAGGCACATAATACCTGGCCTCCATTCATTCACTTGCCCCTCTTCGCTATGCCTATCAATATCCCCTAATACTAGTTCAATGGAGTTTATCCCCATCAGTATCCCCTAAAATTAGTTTGCTTGTTTATACTCAGACAAGTTAGTTTTGTCAACAACAGAATGGACATTATTGGTCATGGCCAACATCTATAGACGTTGAATTCTTTTCTAAGAATTCTTTCCATCTCCCATTTCTAGATTTAAGTGCAAGTTTGTTGGCTTCAACTTTGTTGATGGTGTTCTTCTAGTTGATGATTTATGATAGTGCTTTCTTTAATTGATTCAAACAACAATCATGAATGGCCTATTGATACTCTAGCTCGTTGGCCAAGTCACCTTTCAACTTTCAAGCTTCTTCTTTGATAGTGCTAAATAATCCTTCATCAACCACAAACTTTTTTTGAAGTTGAATCCTTGCCTCTTTTAACTCATAAGCAATTGTTTTTATGCAGTTTTATCCTTTACAACACACTGATACAACCACTTGTTCTCTAAGTCCTTTTGAGGATGAGGCCATCCTTCTCCACAAAGCATAAGAATACATAATTGGTTGTGGTCTTATTTTGTTGGAGTTTTTGAAGTTGAACCTCCTTGTGGCCTTTCATCTCAATCCATCGAAGTCTTGGACTTCTTTTAGCCCGAGCACTACCATTTCTTAGGTGTTAGACGTCCTCTCTTTGTTTGAACATACTTTTCATGGCAAAGTGAATAATTTCAATTGGCTTCTCCCTAGTTGGGTCAAAGTCACTCTCAAGCTTTGGCCTTAACCAATGAAGTAGTAATAACATGCAGTAACTTTTGGAAGTTGGTAGTGGCAAACTCTTGCAATAAACTTGGCTTGCTTGCGCTTGCATGCAAGTAGCAAGTTAGTTCCCTAATTTGGGTGTTAAGTTGGACATGGAGCAACTCCTTTGCTTTTTACTAGTTTTGCTTGGTGTTTCCATTGCCATTTTTTTGCTAATGCCATAGTTGCTTGAATCTTCAAAAGAACATTTGGTTGATAGAATGCCATTGTAATCTTGATTGCTTGGTCCAATGCATGCAATGATAGATAAAACATAAGGTCTTTGGAATGGATCTCCATTATCTAAGCAAAGTGCCATTGTCCTCAAATTTGTTGCTAGTCGGCCTAGGGTGAGGAACTTGCCGAGTTTCCTCAATCACTTTTCTTGTAAACTAACCTCTAGCATGCCATTGTTCTAACTTCTAAGATTTTGGGAGGTTATTCATACATCCCATGCACAAGTTTTTCCTCTCTTGGCAATTCTTGTTTGGGCTCCTAATGATTAGTTGCAACTTTTTATAGTTTTAACCCTGATTCTTTCATTTTTCTAACCTAATGACTCATGATAATTTGTAGGTACTTTAGAGTGCCTTCGAGTCAACAACCCTTGCCCTGTTTCCACATTATGTATTTTTACTAGACTCATGATAATTTGTAGGTACTTTAGAGCGCCTTCGAGTCAACAACCCTTGCCCTATTTCCACATTATGTATTTTTGACTAGGCCTTGGAGTACCAAAAGCTTCTTTTTCCTACCATGGTTGGTTGCTTTGTACCTATGCTGGTTGGTGGTTCCATTCCTACAATAGATCCTTAAACTTCCATTTGAGGCTCATCATCACTTTTTTTTTTCTAACCATGTAGTTATGTTTACCTCTACCTTTGGCCATACTTGGGACAGATTGTTCCTACTCTCCCATTTGAGGAATCGTCATTTCCTTTTCGGGAATTTTTTTAAGAGGTTGCTGCATTGGGGTAGCTTCAGTACTTAGCCCTTCTAGAATGCCTTGTGTTGGTTGTCACTCCATAGTGTCTTCTTTTCTCAACTCGCGTCCTTCCACTTTTTTCTCTAGTGGATTATGGGATGTTGGTATCAAAATGCTGAATCCTTTCTTTAGTTGTAGGTTGTTGAGTTTGTTGGGCTTGAATTTTGAAGTCTTTCTCTAGCTTGTTCTTGATCTCTTTGTAGTCATTGCTTTCTATTCCTGCATAGGTCCTCTAGATGTGATTCTTGTTTTGAATACTTGATAACCTTATGCCTTCCCTTTTGGTTGTAGCTGCTTATTTATCTTTTTCATTTACTTTCTAGATTGTACAATCTTTTCATGACCGGCTTGGGCTCTAGTAGGATTCTCTCCTGCTTTATACTTGGCATTTGAGGCTGCAATGAGCAGGGTGCTTGTTTTAGCCTTGTCTTGTAATTTACCTCATGCACTATGGCATTCGTTGAGATTTAATGTGCATTCTCAATCTTTGTGTCCTCAACAAATACTTCTGCATCCAAAGAAATCATCCTTTCACCCAATTATTTGATCCAACTATTCATGATTCTAAAGTTTAAGCTTTGCCACATTAACCTTTGTGGGTGAGGCAGTTGGAACCTAGTCTAAACATTCTTCAGTTTACCTCGCATTTGCAATACAAGGGAGCTTCATGGAGATAGTCCAACCTGAAACGTCATTTTTTAGCTTTGTATGAGCACAAGTGAAGTTCACTGTCACCATTGACTTGAGGTGCCCTTTGTAGGCAAGCCCAATTCTTGGGGGTAATGTCCATTCAAGCATGAATTGTCTAAACATTCTTCAATAAACCTCGCATTTGCAACACAAGGGAGCTTCATGGGGATAGTCCAACTTGAATTGTGTTTTTTTTAAAATTGTTATGAGCACAAGTGAAGTTCGCCATAATTATTGACTTGAGATCCCCTTTTTAGGCAAGCCCAATACTTGGGGTAATGTCCACTCAAGATTGAACTTACTGGCTACCAAAGTGTAGTGTGCATCCTTCATTGTTTGTACCTTTGGGTCATTACCGTTGTGGGAATATACCTACCCATATACGTACAATGGATCCTCTTACCCTTCCATTATTAGAAACTCTTTCAGGTATGGAACCTTGACTTCCTCCCACATCATTTCATTATAATTAGTATAGAGATGTGCCTCCCCTTGACATGGTTCTTCTCTTCCACCTTTATAAGTTCCTAGCCTATCTCCTACCAAGGTTTTGAAGGCTAGTTAGATCATTTCATTGGAGGCTGAGTTAAACTTGGCCGGGACCGACAGCTTTGCACTGGTTACTCGCACTGCCAACCTTGTCCCAATGTTATTTATTGTGTTTGAACGTTATCTTTATCAGCTAGCATTTCCATCCTTTATTCCATCTCCAAGGCACTTCACAAAGCATCCATTCTATTTGAGAACATAATTAACAAGGTGTTCCTGTTAGCCTTGAACCTTTTCTTCAGTTTTTTTGTTTTGTTTCTCTTCAAGGAGAAATACAGGACCTGTCTTCGTAAGGAAATAAAGTCATATTTTTATATAAGGAAAAATAGTTATTCTAATTCTGAGGAGAATGTGGCGCACTAATAAGTCTCATGTTGCTCAGGTCTTTGGTACAAATAAATAAGGATCTTAGTGAAGTTGAGTATAATAAAATGGATGAACTGAGCATTGTCATGTAGCACATCTTGGCAATGAAAATTAAATATTGAAATAAGCTAGCTTGGTTTTGTAAATCCATAGTTGTTTCCACAATCTAAACAATGGTATATCAGACTTGTAACCTTTCACCCTATTTGGGAAATCAACCTAAATATAATACTCAGACTAAAATATCTTGGAGATAGCATTGTTATGTCCATGTGGGTTAGTCTGGGTAAGGTGATTTATAGTTAATTATCAACAAAATGCCTACCAACAGATAAGGATATTAATGAAGTTGAGTGTATTAAAATGGATGAACTGAGCATCATTATGTAGCATATTTGGTAGTGAAAAGTGTATATTTGAATAAGTTAGCACAGATTTGTAAATCCTTCGTTGTTTCCACAATCTAAACAATCGTACATCAGACTTCTAGCCTTTCACCCTATTTGGGAAATCAACCGGAATATAATTTTCAGAGACTAATATATCTTGGAGATAGCATTGTATATAAATGTGCATTAGTCTGGTTAAGGTAAATTATAGTTAATCATCAACAGAATACCTTTAAAAACTAGAGCTGATAGTTAAGGAAGAAAATCAAAGCCATCTGCCTGATGAGAAAGTGCCTGCTAGAGCTGCATATACAATTAAACGTGTGAGTTCAATATCCTAGCTCATTGTATGGTGGAAGACTCATGATATTATCATGTAGTTTGGATGTGCTGTCTAAAATTTGCTCTCTTTGTATGCCTTTTGCTCCTTTCTCTGATGATTCATCTGGTTCTATGCAAGTTGTCTGCTATCTACTTAGTTTCAGAACAGCAACTATTAAGACACTCTGTTTAAATTAGTCAATCAAATGATCACTTATTTTCTGTTGTTTCCTTGTTTGTTGTTCTAGTTGAAATTATATTGCAATAGTAATTTTTCTTTCTATATTGGAGTCTATTCTAAATTAAGTGGTATGTTTCCCAATGTTGCAGGAAGCACATGAAGAGTCAAAATCTGTTACAAAGGCATCTGCCATGAAAGGTTGAATCATAATACATTTAGTCGTAACTGTCATGTGGAATTTTCATGCATTGTAAGATAAATATAGACTCTTAGCACATATTCTAGTTGGAATATGAAATCTGATGTTAGGGTTTTGCAGCAATTAAACAGCGTATGGAGAAAGATGTGGACGAAGTGGGGAAAATTGCACAGAATATCAAACATAAAATTGAATCTCTTGATGCAGATGTACGATATGATAGATATCATTTTGTTTGGCTTCTACTGTGCAAATGAAATAACAAAGAAGAAAATACATCTTTTTAGTTTTCTTAGCTCATGTATAGATTTTGCTCACATGGTATGTTTTTAAATTTATCAATGGTCAGTAATCATTTCTATCCTTTTCAATTGTTGTTTTACAGAATCTGGCCAACCGAAAGAAGCCTGGATGCGAGAAAGGCACTAGTGTTGATCGGTCTCGAATGTCAATGACTGCGTAAGTCTGTTATGCATGGAAATTTAGTTGAAGTTATATTTATGATAAATGCCCGATAATTTTTGTGGTAGCTATTAAATCATGTAGTGGTAAACCATATATAGGGGACTTGGTGGGCTAGTTTCGACTGCACCTTGTTACCTATTAAAATTTCAGCCATCTTTTAAACCCTTTAAACTATCTTTTTCATCCAATTGCAGCACTTTGAAAAAGAAATTGAAGGATCGCATGTCAGATTTTCAGGTAACTTTAGAGTGTTTGTAGATTTTTCTATAAAGACTTGAACACATTTTGAAATGAATGATTTCTCAATTCTCCTATGAGCTTATTTATGAGTAAATCTATTGTGAATTTCCTTTTTTTTTTCTATTCATTTTGACATTATTCTATTAAAGTAATATTTTGAAGTTGCCAGCTTTTATATTTCTCTAAATTTGTGCATATGGTGCTACAGCACAGCAGTCATTGCTCCTCTGTAGGAACCTGATGCCAATAAGGCATATGGTTAGTTTTGAATAATTGGCTCTTTTTCATCATCATTTACATACGCCATGAGCATGATGTCTATTGCAAAAAGAGATATCTTGCAACAAAGAAAGTTTAGACCACGTTTTCTGTATATCTTTTTTGTGTAATCTAATTTGGGGCTTCTAGATAAATGAAAACATATTTTTCTAGTGTGTAGGCAAGTAAATGATTGATATAAAACAGCTGTGTTGATCGAATATAAATGGTTTGTCTCCTTCTACATCCTTTTTGACTCTATATAGGTAAGTTTGCTAATTCAAATCTTTTTTCAGACTCTAAGGCAGATGATTCAGGATGAATATCGAGAAGTAGTTGAACGAAGAGTTTTTACAGGTTTAGTTCAACTCTGAAGTATTTATCAGGTTTCTTATTTCTACAGAGCAGTGATGCAATTTGTACTAGGGAATTCTATTTTTGTTTTTATTAATTTCAATGTTCCAATCTAGCTTTGACAATTTGCTGTATTTATTGATATAGTTTTTTAATATTTTTCTCTTATGCTTTGTGGCAGTTACTGGAACAAAGGCAGATGAAGATGTGAGTTAATGCATTATGGGAGTATTTTGCTAAAATTGTAATTTATCATACAAATGTGCAGCTATTTTATGTGGCTTGGTAATGTATATTTTCTGTGATTTATTGTCTAGACAATTGAGCGTTTGATAGAGACAGGAGATAGTGAGCAAATTTTCCAGAAAGCTATTCAAGAGCAAGGCCGAGGCCAGGTTGGTTTTTGATTACTTATTGTCTTTATATCAACCGAAAAGATCCTTGTACCAGTTTGTGAATGAAACTTTGTTTACTGCTCCAACGTAGATAATGGACACGTTAGCAGAGATTCAGGAGCGACATGATGCAGTAAGGGATATAGAGAAGAAGCTCCTTGACTTGCATCAGGTATTATTATCTAGTTTGCACTATGTTTTCTAATGTCATGTTTTCTCTTGTACCTCAATGTTTCTTTGAAAGAATTTGATAGCATTTTAATGTCATTTTGGGACAATACAAAATGAAACATTGTGTTAAAATTTTCCTTTGAATTAGAAGGGAAAGCGCCCTTGTAACTAAAACCTTAAAATAAACCCTGTAACTTATAAAAGCAAGCTTTAAAGGCATTTTAGTTGCAATGTCTAAATACTTGCCTTTTTTCTATTGGGTATGGGCACAAGGCTACAACAACTCTTCTACACAAGATTACAGATTTTATTATCTTTATTATTATACTTGACAATGGCTGTGATATGGAATATGCTAAAATGCACATAACCACAAAGAATGAGGAGAAAAAGAGCCTAAAGGATCAAGATTCAATTGTCAGGCGATGAAATGATCAAATCTATGCTACTGACAATGAGTTTAACTTGAAGGCCAACAGATTTACACAGATAGATGATACTCATGAAGATGGACACAGTTAGGGCAAAATACAACATGCCCTTAGATGTACATACTGCGTACTGTCCCCAATTGCAATCTGTAGTATAACACCCTGTATGTATGTACATACTACGTACTACAACACCCCCATGCAGCGAAGTTTTGGTATATTGATTTAGATAAAAGAAAATCTGGATTATGGATGAGATGAATTCAGCTGAGAGTAGATTTTTCTTATGATTTTCAACATTTTTTAGCATGGAAAGGGTATGTGGAAATTTTCAACAGTAATTCCCCTAGGGGTGTGCTCTTTATCTCTCCACGTGGTCATTTTATTATTTTGTATTTGGATTGAGTGGGAAGGGACTCTAAATTGTTTAAAAGGGGGGATAATGCTGTTAGTTCATCATGTTAAGTATTGTTATCAGTGTATAATAAAATATATGTTTTTGTAGCCAACTAGGTTATGTTGTCAATCTTTTTTCTTTTGGCTTATGTAGTGTGTTTATCATATTTTGGTTATGTATGGTTGGGTATGGCAGTTGTGTCTGAATTGACAACTGTTTGATTTTCAATATCATAAGACGTAATTTAATGGGCATTTTAAAACATTTATGTATCTTCAAAGCAACAGGGAGTATATTTCTGAAATTTAGCACATTAAATTTAAAAATTCATTATAGGAAATGTTATTTTGCTGTAAAATTCCTGGTGGATACCATGCCACAATACTTTTTTGAATAATATAATTATTTGCTGACATAAATCTCAACTTAAATTGCTTGTATTTGCCAGATTTTTCTGGATATGGCTGTGCTTGTAGAGTCACAAGGAGACATGCTTGATAACATTGAAACTCAGGTTTGATGTCTCATTTCATTGTCTGCTTTCTAGATATTCCTTATTCATTTAAATGTATGTTTATGCTTGCTTGTTAAATTTAATACTAAATCCTTTGTTCTAATGATTAATCTATGTATTCTCTGCACATGAAGAGGGGGAAGAATCACCGGAATGATTGTAAAGTCTTTGGAACTGAATGTCTTATAAGCTGAATGTTTTTGTTGGTCCAGCACTGCCTGCTAGCATGAATTCATAAACTACAGGCTTAAACACTCCTATTTGAATAAACAGTGTGAAAACCAAACTCCCTTCCCACTTAGCATCTCTGTTTTCCCCTTTGCTGACTTGCAGGGTTGACCTGAAATTTATTGGCCCATTCTCCCAGCAAGGAGGTCATGGGCTCCTTTCCAAAATGATCAAGCTGTTATGCAACCATGGATAAAAAGTAGTTTCCTATCCAACCTTTGCTTCACAAAAGGAAAATAGATGCTATTCAAAGATTGACCTGCCTCAATTCAAGAGTACACATTCCCTAGAAGAAATAGAGGACCGACATTGGTTGGCAAGGAAACAGACCTCATTTGCAGATTTGTTTGACCATGTCCAAAACCAGACATTAAAGGAATGAATCTGTAATCAGTGGAAATCAGCTTGCGTGTTCTATATTCTGATACACATGAAAACTTTATTTAATGGCTGTCTTCTCTGCTAAAGATGAAAAAGATGCAATTTTTCAGAGTGGGGTTTGGTTCCCAAATAAGGCAGGCCTTTCATGAAGCCTTGGATCTCCCGTTTTCAGCCTGACTGATGAGCTCTCAAGCTTAATTCCAGTCTAGGTCAGACTTTCTATCTTGCTATTTTTCTATAAGAACTCCTGTAAGGAATGACTTACTATTCAATCAGCATCAATGAGAAACGAGGGAAAACTATCAATTCCATTTCCTCTCAATCCAACAACTATCAAAAAGACTGAACTCTTCCGTCGTTTTGTTTTCAGGCTCAATCCAAGCTACATTTAGGGGAAAACAAAGGGGTAAGAACAAGATATGGCTCTTTGGGCATACCTTCTTGAGATTCTATTCCCTTGAAAGGATGAAATTCATTAAGAGCTTTAAATTAATACAAGATAGAGTGATTGAAGACTGATACATCTCCTTAAGAGCATCCTCTAACTTCCTCAAGGTGTAACAATGTTCTTCACTCCATTCACTTGCTTCTGCAATCTCTCTGCACTTCTCCAATGTATTCAAAACAAAAAATTTACTCTCTAGCCACAGAATTTGCTACTAGGCGAGAATGGATTAATGAGAATATAGGACCATAAAGAAGAATGCTGTATGCATCTTTCTTCCAGTTTTGGTATATGCACCATCTCCCACCTCCTCTCCCAAGAGCTACCATCACATGTGGCATTAAATTTCCCAAACATGGCTTTTTCGTGAGCTTGTCATGAGTTATTGTAGCTGTCACCATGGGTATCCTAGTTAACGACGCTCATTTCACACATGGGAGGAGGTCTTATTTTCCATTCCAAGAAGTTAGTTAGTCTTAAAAGTCATGTACATGGGAATGGGCCTGCATAATCTCTTTCAATGGTTGCTATAAGGGAGGCTCACGTCAAGAACAAGAAAGACAAGGACTTAGAAACGGTGAAATCATGTCTATAAAATAGACAAGCTAATTCATTATGAAAAAGAGGATGCTGAAGAGAATTCTGGTGAAGATAAGAAGTCTTCATACAAATCTGATCAAACAAGCTAAAGAACATGGGAGGAGGTCTTGTTTTCCATTCCAAGAAGTTAGTTTGTCTTAAAAGTCATGTACATGGGAATGGGCCTGCATAGTCTCTTTCAATGGTTGCTATAAGGGAGGCTCTTTATTTCCTAATGTGACAAATTTTAATTTTCCTTCGTTTCCCCCAAATCAATATTTAAAATTAGTACTCCACCCTCCTAGGCAAACGATAAGTGACTGTCTCCTCGTAGAGCATTTCCCATTGATCCAAGGGAAGGTTTCATAGTCCATGTCATCCAACATGGAGTATGAGTAGTCAACTAGCTTGCCACATCATTGCCTACCATGTTTAAACTAGTTTAGGGGTTATTTTTCTATTTGGAGGGGACAATATTGTTTAATATAGTTATGCTGTTGGAAAGTTCTTGGAATGCATATGTTGTTAGCTTATCACAATTTCTCTTTTTCTCGAAGTGTTGCAGGTCATTTGTTACCCATTGTTAAAGTCTGTACTCTGAGACCTAGAATAAGTTGTCACTAGTGTATGTAGTTTGTAGATGCAACTACAAACATCAAAGCACCACTTTCTCAACACAATACTAAATAAGGCGAAAAATTCAAACATTACTATTGTGATTAAGTCCATCTAGTTTTCTATTTACCTTTCTCGAACTGCGATGGCTTTCTCTGCTTTGCTTGCTCCCGCGTGACCATCTTCCTTTGGCTCGACTTCTCCTTGCAAGTGTGCGACTTCAATGGACGTGCTCAGAGGTCAAATCCTGTTGTGGGGTCATTGGCGGACTCCGTGGTTTCGTTCGGCAAGGGTTTGGCTGCTGCAAATAATCTTGTGGGCCCTAATGCGAGTTTTCAGTGCTTTAGGGCATCATCTATCCCCTCACAGTGCTGATGATGATGGGATACCTGCTCTCCCCCATGCTTCCAATTACAAAACTGTGTATAGTCGTGATGCGCTTGAGTCAGATTTCCCTTCCTCTCGCATTGGTGTTTTCAACAACTCCACATCACTCCATCATTCAGACTTAGTCCCTGAGAACTTCATGGATGCGTGGCAATTTGGGGGTGGTGGTTTTCATAGATGTGCCAGTGGGTTGGTTTCTTTTGAACCATGCCCTTCTCTTCCTATCCGCCTATCGTCTTCAATTCTTGAGATTCGCTTAGAGGATTGGACCAAGGGATGGGAAGATTTTTGTAGGATTATGCCCTAATATGCAAATTCACAAAGGTTTGGCCAAAATTAAGTGATTTGCTTTCATGGATTACTGAGTAGTGGAAAGAATTCATGGAGGGTGAAATTTGGATTTATCTCTGTGCCTAGGGATTCTTCATTTTGGAATTTGCTCTCAGAAGGATAAAAAGATGATATTGGAGAATGGTCCTTGGATCTTCCAAGGTGATTTTCTGTGTATGAAATAATGGTTTTCCGCCTTTGATCCACGCATAGAAATCTTCTCCACAACTTATCTCTTGGTGCAACTACCATATCTTCCTCTTCAATTTTGGGAAACTGCCTTCGAGCCATCGGGAATAACCTAGGGAAATATCATTGCACCTCCAAGGAAACTAATGATTTCCAGAATACCACATATGCCTGAATTTGTGTTGAAATGGAGCTGTCCAAAGGCCTTCCTGCTGAAATACTGTTGAAGATGGGTAGTAGAGGCTGGATGCAACCGGTTGAGTATGAGAAAATTGCCTTCAGATGCAGAAGATGCTTCTTAACTGATCACCTCACATCCCATTGTCAAAAACAACTTGTTGTGGGGAATCCGACATCTCCTGGTAAATCTTCTTGGTGGGTTGGGGCTAAACCTCAGCATTATGTCATTCCTCCTACCTCTAAAGAGTTGAATCAAGCTCAAGCTCATGTTGAAGATTCAAAGGCTCTTTCTCCTTGTCCTTCTGGGGATCGCCCCCCTTCTTCTGTTATCCACCATGATAAGGGCCCCATTGTGGAATCTCAGTTTTCACAAATGACACCCTCACTGACAGATTCCACCTTAGCCTACTCTCCAAAACTGCTGTTAACTTTTGTGGTGACGGGCATCCAAGTTGGTGTAGAAACTGAGAGTTTCCATCCAAATGATTCTGGATGGACTGAAGTAAAAAGGAGAAAACAAGTTCCTCAACATCAAATGCTCTTGAGGTCATCCAAGAAAGGGGGTAAGGCGGCAACTTAATTATTTTTTAGCTTGAAGGTAGGGTGTTCTGAATGCTTTGTGCCTGCAAATTTGTGTATGCACTTGTGCTTGTTTTTTTATTATCATAGGCTTTGTTATTGTAAGTGGCTACAGTAACCATTTTGATCTGGGCAATGTGGCCTTTTCTGTAATGGTTCCTAGTTGGGGACCGTCTTTTTGCACCCTTATTTTGGGCAGTTGCATTTTTTTGTTCAATTAATATAATCTATTTCCGCAGCCTTGGCTGTGCATTACTGATAAAAAAAAAATCCATCTAGTTTCTAAATTGAAAAAAAAAAGATAAATATGCATACAATGATAAGCAGATAAATCTGAAAGGTGATGTATCATTGTATATCGAGTATGTCATGAACATATGCTACTATCAATCATAGTTTGAAAACTCAGACTCGGCATGAACTTGACAGCCCAAAATAGGACTTGGACTCGGGACTCCGCAAAAAACTTGGCTAGGATCAGCAAAGAAAAAACTAAAAAAGGGGGGTTTTGATTTTGTTTTGGTGTTTCCTAAAATTTTTGCGAGTCCTTTCTAAAAACTCGGGAGCCCTTACTAAAAACTTGCGAGTCGTTGACTTGGACTCGCCAGGGACTTGACTCACGAATTGGTGGCAAGTTGACTAGGCCAGCCATAGGACTCACGAGTTTTGGCGAGTCCGCGAAGTTTTCTAACTATGCTATCGATCACCATGAGAAGGAAGTAATCGAGTAAATCTAGTCATTAGTGCATCCTTGCTAATTGAATATTATAAATCTTCTCAAAAACATGCCCACCTAACAAGGATGAAATGAAATGAAAGATTGTAATAACATCTGCGAGGCTGAAGCAGCCCATGGGACCCCCTAAAATAGCACACACCCCAGAATAGGGTGCCAAAACCTTAAGCAATTTGCAACTTCTCTAAATCTGCTCTTCGACCGTGAATTTTGATCACTAGGTTTGCTGTCCTGTCTAGCTGTGTTTCTTCAAATAAGGTACTTAAATTGTCCGCTTCTAAAATACCCACATAGTTGGAGTGGATGTCATTGTATGCTGGGCACTCCATGATAAAATGTTGCTCTGTCTCTACCACTCCTATGTTGCAAAATAGACACATTCTCTCTAATAATTACAACAAATTGTATTAGAGCACCAATTACTTGATAGTTGATACTATAATAATTAATAAATAAAACAAGATTCCTAATTGTACATCCCTCTATCTGGTAGACTCCCAGGGTTAATTATTCAGTAATGTAATGAAGCAAATCAGATTTGAAAGATGCCTTCCCCAATATTATATATAAGATATGGCACAAGTACCATCTTTGGACATATTTGCTTACAAGCCTATAATCAGGTTTTACTTAATATGTTTGGGCCATGTGGAGCCATATCTTGTTTTGGGTTATAAAAAGAAGATTACAAAAGCTATAAAAAATGAAACATCAGAAAATAATATTTTTACTAAAACAAATGTCAAATATATAAAAATTAAATCACAAAAATAAAAGATTATGTTGCAGGTTTGGGGTTCCAGTTTGCCATATTTTCTCCCCAGGTTTGATATGACTGGGTTTGGCCATATGTTGTGTGTGTGTTACTGGGTTCACCCATTTTAGGCCTTCAGTAAACTAGACAGGATATGGGTTCTGTGAGATACACTGAGACAAATCCACAGTACTGGAGAAGTACGCTGGGCATACTCGGTGCAAACCCGGGAAAAAAAAGGAACTTTTCTTTTGTGAAAACCTTTGGCATACCCAGGAAAAACCCTGGGCTAGGGAAGACCCTGGGTTTATGACCAACAAATTAGTGTAAGCTATGTCAGTTTTATTCTCATAATGCTTTTTTTCAATTGCAGTTAAAAACTCTAATTTTTCTTCTCATAAATCATATATATGTCCACAAGAGGGTTCTGTCAATGAATGAACTTGTTTCTAACATATATTCTGAGCAGTATCCATGACATATTTTTGCACCATACATGCTGAATTCGTATCCTATACGTGCTGCCTGAATCTATCTTTTGTAGTTTGCATGTTAGTCTCCAGGTTATACTATTCATTCAGTGACGCCAATTGATATCCACAGAGGAAATAAAGGTTTGACAATACACTCGAATGGCAGATATTCTTGTTTGGTTCTTTAGCTTTTCCTTAATAATATTTGTCATTGGCTGATTGCTTATCTATATGTAGTATTTGAATGCTTTGCAAATTTCTAAGTTGCCGATTCGGGTTCGGGGACGGATTCGGGCTCGCGAATCCGGTTCGTGGATTCGTGAAAAAAAAAATTTGCCCTTTGGGTTCGTAGGGATTCGTGAGTGTATATATATATATATATATATTATATATGCATTATATATAAAAATAATAAGAGAAATATACATAATTCTAAAACAGTATACATTCTAAAACATATATATCATTTCATAGTATGAATCTGTATACAGTATACTTGATCATTGATCTATGTTCACGATTTTAAAGAAAATCAGCTCATTGAATTACTGAATTACAAAATGCAAATTCAAAATATAGTTCATAACTTCATTAAAATTTGAAACATGATTCAATGTTCATCAATCATGAAAGTGTTCATCAATCATCAAATGGATTATCAAAAA
>MU225991.1:161376-196070 GCA_018584345.1 Thuja plicata
AACAGTGTGTTTGTAACCTTTAATAGGGTTGGCTCCTAACAGGGCTCACTTCAAAAGAGTGAAAATTTGGGGTACCGGTCCCAGTGGTTTTTCCCTTAACAGGGTTTCCACGTTAAAATCCTTGTGTCATGTGTGTATGGTTTATTACTTTACTGTTTTACATTTCACATATGTATTTCTGGATTTATCGGTATACTCTACATATTTACTGAGTGTCGGTAAATAAGTTTTACTACTTATTGGTAATCAAGGAGAATAAGGTCAGAAAAGGAAAATCGACAGACAGTTAATTATTATAAGTATTTCATGACATGCATCTTGTAAGGGACTTAATAATCTGAGGTTTATTTGATTGGTGGTTAAGATAAGGATAAAATTTTGAGGCCACTGATTCACCCCCCCTCTCAGTTATTACTAACACCTATGTAATGGTTTGCCAACAATGACAACCATACTCTGTAAGATCATCATCAATGTTATCTATCAACATTCTCCCCCTTTGGCATTGATGGAAAAAACTTGTGAAGATTTCAAAATTTTCAAAACAACTATTACTCCATATCTGATTACATACTCCCCCTGAATCTGTAACTCCCCTTTTGTACCATAGAATATATAATTTGTATACTTTCTCCCTTTTTGATCTACTTTATACTCCCCTTTTTTGACAATTAATGGCAAAAACTATGATAAAAAATTGTATGTACAAGGGTGTTCATACCTTACAATTTGTCAAATACAGTCTTGAAATGTACCTTTGCACTGGCAAGCAAATTCTCCCATGACTCCTTTAGTGTTGTTAAGGCAATGTGATGACCATTTAAGCCTAAAGCCAGATCCTCCACACTGTCAATTGTACTCATGTTTGGAGTACCTATCAGTACTTAAGATATGCTTGGATAGTGTCCATGTGTGGAGTTAGAAATCCTTGTAATTCCAGCAAAGTCAATTTTATCCTGCCCTCTTCTTCCTTGAGTTCCATTTTCTTGTGTGTCAATGCTTTCAATTTTGTAGTATGATCCAACATGGAAACTGTTTAATGGGTACAATTGGTTGACCAATACAGAAAACTTTGTTTCCAGCTCTTCCTTCATTGTCTTAATTTCTGCAGTGAAGTTGGTCAGAATATATATTTTGTTAAAGATTTTTCCAACTTCAAGTAATGATTCCTTGAGTTCCTTGACCAATTCAAATAGCAAAAATTTCTCAAGAGAAATCTTCTGCAGTAGTTTCTCCATCATCTCCTTTTCCAATCTCTTCTCTGCTCGTTTAATCATTTCCTCTTGCATGTCATGATCTAGACTAGTTATTGCATCAACTTATAAGGTTTTGAGTTGATCAATCATAGATGCTTCTTCATCAAGTTCTACATCAAGAACTAGATCAAAAAGTATAACAACTACTTTACTTAGTATTTTCTTCTTGAACTTCTTCTGCTTTATTTTGTTGTTTTCAGCCTTTTCCACCAGCTTCCTTGAATATAGTATCTGTTCTTTTGGTTTGAACTTGTTAACATCCTTCTTCAAAATTGCATATTCTGGATCATCTTCTTCATCATCTTCTTCATCATCTTCTTCTTCATCTTCTTCCATTCTCTTTCTCTTCTTCTCATCGGTATCCCCAGTGTTGGTTTGTGAAGTACTAGTGGTATTATCCTTTGGTGTCTCAACTCCATCCTTAGTACTTTGCTCAACTATACAAGTGCTACTTGTTTCCTTGTTTGTCTCTTTTCCTTGTTCTTGATCTTGTTGTTGCTCATCTTATTTTTATTGATTAGCTTCACCTTCTTCTATATCCTTTACCCGTTCTATTGTGTCCTTTGGTTGATCTGTGCTCTCAGTCACCTATTCTATTTCCTTACTCATTTCTGTCTCATCAACCTTGTTTGTTTCAATATCGACTATGTTGGTGTTTTAAAATGTTTTACGCTTTATAAGCTATCAATATACCTTTAGATGGATTTTGAAGAATGGTTAGTTCCAAATATGAGAAAATCTAAGGTAACTAGACCAACTATAGGAACAAGACTGCCCTTTGCACTTTTGGTTCTGCAAGACCAAGGTGGGTACACCTAATCCAGCTCAATATTCTACACTTTTACAACTCTTTATCTGGATTTAAACAACAAAAAATGGTAAGAAAGTACTAAATAATAACCACTCATTCATTGACTCTCAATTACCGTGAAGAACATACAACACTCAACCACAAAACTCAAAAGGATTCTGAAATGATTTTGATTTAAGCTTTTCAAAATATAGCCAAACCTAATCAAACATGTATCACTATAGAAGGTACTAATTCCTGATCAGTGCTTTATCCATTGGGCAATATCTCTAATATAGATGCAAAACACAAAAATCAACTATTATCAAAGGTTCAAAGCCATAAATAACAGTAACCCAGACCAAACACTTCTTAAAATATCCTTGTGCAAACCAAATGAACCTCTGTCTTATCTAGAGCAATATTTAATTTAATCCTAGATCAAAACTAAGGAATAACAACATATACATAGATAAACTCTATGCAATGAATCAAAAAATTCACAACTCAAGAAATAGGCACAAAGGAGAGACTTGAATATGGAATATTTGTATTAAGTATGAAGAATCATGCTCATGTATCAATCTGGTTCAAAACATACACCACTTCAATAAATGCAAAAGAATAGAGGCTTTCTATTCTATATTGACACAGTCTAGATACAAATTTGCTATATTCCTGACTGGAAACAAGTATGCACCTTAATGCTTTTCTATACTTCCCAATTTTCAAGCCCTTTCTAAATGATCTTGGAAATCCTTTTATAGAAAATAGATTGCAACAAGCCTCAGATCATTTAGGTCAAGAGCCAACAACCAAAACTTTAATAATTCACGTGAAAGACAAAATATGCAACAAAACCAACCACTGAATTATTACAAGATAATATATTATTGGACTATAGGACCTTTGAAATAACTACATAATTGTTCTGATTGGCCAAGTAAAAGCTCTGTCTTTATTCCTTTCTACACAAAATCTGATTTGTGGCCACCAGTCACCTCAGGATGTTGGAGAACAGTCTCCTACTAAAGGAATAATGAAATGTTACTGTTTGTTTTAATTCATCCGGGGTATATCTGCCCTCATATGAAATCTAATTTTCCAACCACTAAGACTTGGGAGAAGATCCAACATTAATGCAAAAGAGACAAGGAGCCGTCTAAGGGTTTTTAAATGATCTGCAAATCTAATCAGAAATGCTAAACCATAAATGCAACATAAAATTATTCCGAGCCATCAAATTTTTACCCAAACAACATCCCATAACTGCATAAATACAACCCAAAAAATCAGATTTATCTATCTACTCTCTTGTAGCATGAAATGCAAAGCCAATGCTTCAAAACCCTCTGGAAAGTATTTAAAAATTCAAATATTTGTTCTCAACGGTCACACCTAGTGTGGAAAACACCATTGATGACCCACATTAAATCTTAAATCCATCTTCAAACTGTGGTCGTCGATCTCCTTAAGCAAAAGAGTAAAATGACACAACTAATGTCTCCTCGAATGTCCACCTAGTAACACCTCACGCATTTGAATTTTCATTATCAACGCAGACAGGTGTCACCCAGGCGTGATCCCGCGAAGAATAACCAACGAGAAACTTTGGATCAAGGCATCATTCCAACCACACGATCAAAATTGATCTAACTATCATTTATCCACTTTGAAAACCCATACCCAGGATCACATAATACAACGTGTCAATCAGGCGCGATGCCTTGAAGAGTAACCACCATGCATCTTTTATTCCAGGTAGTATGCCTATCGTTAGATTGAAAGAGATCTGACCTCTCTTTATCTTTTGGCTCCACTTGGGCAAGATCTCTGATGGACACTTGGCAACAAAGTGTGATCCCTTGATGGCTAAACAACGTGCAACATCTGATCTAGGCATCACGCCTATCGTCTGACTAAAATGATTTGACGCATCTTTAACTTCCCTTAATTCTGATCTGGCCCCACCACTTTCCATGTGTTGCATAGGTGTGATGTCGTGAAGGATATCTTTCGTGCAACTTTTGATCCTGAAAACACGCCAACCATCGGATGATTTTAGATCTGTACTGACTATAACTTGCCACTAACTTTAGAAAGAGAAGGGCACCGTGATCTGAAAGTGGACACTTGTTTCCCAGGTGCGATTCCGCAAAGGACAAACAATTTGCATCTTGTGATCACGGGATCACGCTCGTCATTGGATAAAAAACAACTTGCTAAAATCTACAAAGCACGAAATACTTCGGGGACTTTAGACATAGGAAAACATTAATACGAGCCCCACTAGAACTTAGGATATAGAATAAAAA
The DNA here is from genome assembly GCA_018584345.1 of Thuja plicata. Lineage (NCBI taxonomy): Eukaryota > Viridiplantae > Streptophyta > Pinopsida > Cupressales > Cupressaceae > Thuja > Thuja plicata. The sequence goes on from MU225991.1 coordinate 165,738, forward strand.
ATCCCCATGCACGAAAACATTAGACACATGGGAAAAGAACTTAAGTGGCTCTCGAAAAAGGTAACATCATTTTATAAAAGACATATGAGACTTAGGGTTTTAGACCAAAAAAGAACCAAGGGATTGGAACCAATAATAAATAGGGCTTAAGAATAGGCTTGAAAATTTCAAAAACATGAGTAGGACTCAAAACCATGGAAAATTTTACAGTCCTAACATTGGCTCTAATTGGGAATGTATGTCTCTTGCAGGCATAACACGATTCCAGAATCTTAGAGTTAAGAAGACCACCTATGGAAAGGAAACTACCCTACAAAACACATAAAACTACAGAAACATATTTACAACCTACTACTCATGGATATCGAGAACTTCATGAGAAGTAGAATTTCAGGAATTGTCTATGAACTGGCAATTCCAAAACTTTTCCAATAAAATATTTAAGAGTGTAAGAATCAGAACCCCACTTACTGTCAATAATATATGGTCCCAGCCAAATAGGATAAAACTTACTATGTTTTCCTTTATCCTCTAGCCTGACATTCCACATTAGGACCAAATCATCGCGCTCAAAATTTATCACAGTGGTTCTTCTATCATATAAATCCTTACATTGAAGTTGCAACCTGACATTTTTATAATGTGCCTCTCTTCTTGATTCATCCAACTGTATCAAGTCATCCATCCCGATTCTTATCTCATCATCCAATTCCTCATCATAAATTTGGATAAACTTGTACATCTGTAACAAGTTATTTTATGGAAACCTAGCATGTATACCATACACTAGGTCAAAAGGAGCACAACCTATAGCTTTCTTTATTGTCACTCTATCAGCCCACAATGCTTGTTGCAAATTTAAATCCCAAGCCCTTTTATTTATTTTTATCTAGCACTCTATTCAAAATCTTAATCAGGCTTTTGTTATTGGATTCAACTTGACTACTCCCTAGTGGTTGGTATGGGGAAGAATAGGAAATTTGAGTCCCATATTGCTGGCAGAAAGTACTAAATTCTTCAGATCTAAAAATATATTGCATTATCTACCACTAGAGTTTCTAGATAACCAAACCTGGTGAGGATATTCTACAACATAAAGTCAATTACAACTTTACTAGTGGCTCTTTTAGTGGGAATAGCTTCAACCCACTTAGTAAAATAATCAGTTGCCACCCGAATCCACGAGTGAACTCCACTAGATTTGTTAGGGATTTGTCCAATAAAGTCCATTCCCCACTTTTGAAAATGTGCCTCAACTATAACAAGCCTCAAAGGTAAACTTCCACAAAATTTGATCTTACCAACAAATCTTTGACAAGCATCACATTTTTTGACATAGTGGTGAGAATCCTTAATCATGGTAGGCCACCAAAAACCAGATCTCAAAATCTTATGTGTACTGGTCTTAGCCATGTAATGACCCCCCACACACACCATTGTGCATTTATTCTAATAGGTCCATGGACTTGTTCTGATCTACACATTTGAGCAAGAATCCTTCATTACTTCTCCACTACAACTCACCATTCACAATAGCATACTTAACAACATGCAACTTAACTGTTCTCTTTCTATTTTCATCCATCTCAGGAGGAAAACATCATTTTCTACAAGTATCCAATGATATATTTGTACCATTCAATACAATCCATAAAAAAATGTAAGGTCTTTTCTCTTCTTCCAACATGTTTACATGATTAGCATCTAAGTTTCTCTGAGCCATAAGTTTTGCAAGTCCTAGGCCTCTAACCAACTTTGTGATCTGAATATCAATATTAAATTATTGGATTCTATTTATCCATCTGCATCTTTTTTCCTGAAACCTCCTATTGCACCAAAATGTCCTTCACAAGAGCGCTAGGCAAATAAGCGACTATGGTCGCTCCCACCAAATAACATCTAAAAGCCTTAACAACTTTGACCAAAGAATATGCTTGTTTCTCCATGATATCATATTTAAATCCTGCTGCTTGTAAGGACTTGCTGAAAAAGGAAATGGGTTGTTCAAAACCCTCTGGATTCTTTTGTAACAATACTGCAGCAACAATATTGTATGAAGCAAAGGAGAAAATTTTCATAGGCTTTCTATAATCAAGTGTCCTCAAAATAGGGGAATCTTTGAGAGCCTTATTAATGTTTGAGAAAGCCTTAGATGCTTCTTCATTCCATTCTACCTTAGCTCTTTTCTTCAACATCTTTGAAATAAGGATACTAGTTTCTGCAAAATTTGTAACAAATCTTCTCAAGAAATTTACTTGTCCAAAGAAAGACTAAATACCCTTGACATTCTTGGGCTGTAGTACCTTGTCAATGGCAGAAACCCTTTTAGGGTCAATACTGACTCCATCTTTAGACACAATGTGCCCCAAGAGCTTTCCCTCCGTGACCCCAAAAAGACATTTCTTTGGGTTAAAAGAAACCCCACATTCCAAAGATTTTACAAAAATCTTCTCAAGACGACCACGATGTTGATCTTCCTTTGCTGAATAGGTTGTAAGATCATCTTGGTAAACTACTAAGAAATTATTTATAAAATTTGCAAATGCCACTTACATGGCTCTCTGAAAAGTTTCCCCAACATTTGTCAAGCCGAAATACAATCTAACATATACATAGGTACCCCAAGATGTGGTAAATGCAGTCTTGAATTGCTCTGATTCCTTGACCATAACCTAATTGTATCCTGAAAATCCATCCAAAATTGACATCAATTCAGATCCAGTGACTCTCTGTAGTATGGCTTCCATATTAGGCAAACCATAGTTATCCTTAAATGAATTAATGTTCCAATTTCTGAAATCCACATAGAGTATGATGTCTCTATTCCTTTTCCTTACTGAAACCAATTTTGATACCCATGTTGAATGTCTAATGGGTTTTATAATCCCAACATCTCTCATTTTCTTCAATTCTTCTTGCATTTTTGGTGCCAGTGTGGGATTAATAGGTCTCAACTTTTGTCTGAAAGGCTTTGTGCCTTCCTTCAAAGGAATCTCATGTTGAAAAAGATCTTCTCTATAGGCCTTTAAATCATCATAAGACCATGCAAAAACATGCTTATACTTCATGAGAAGATCAACTAACAACTTTCTAAGTTTAGGAGGCAACCTCTTACCAATATATACATTTTTAGGAGCTCCAACTGTTCCTAAATTTATTTTTTCCAAATCCTTTGGTTTGTTTACAGTCTTTTCATAAAAGGACTTGTCCTTATTAACAAATTCTTTCTCAAGAACAACCAATCCCCTTGGAACTCTATTTGATTTCAGTTGTAGGATTTCCTTACCAAAAATAGAATCCTTACTATCCATTGTTTCCACCCAATGTTTCCACACATCCACTGAAATCCATCTCCTTGTTTCTTAAGTTTTCTTCACAATATAAGAATCTCAGAATATCCAAATCATCTTCAAAAACCTGCCAAATTTTAACATTGTCTGGTATGGAAGGCCTAGATTGAACCTCTATTTTTGAGATTCCTGCAAATGTGATATCTTCTGGCCTCAAATAAATATTGGCTAGCAAATATGCCATTTTGTTTTGGCTTCTAACCATCCAGTCAATACCAAATGCATCAAAATTTTCCAACTCATCGCAAACAACATTTCTGTATTGCTTTAATCTTTGATTCTTTGAAGCATACTTGGATCTTACTTGAGATATTACTAATTCAGAGTCTCCAATTACTTTGAGATTTCTTATTCTATGCTTTGAGGCCAACCTTAATACAATCAACAAAGCCTCATATTATGCAATATTATTTGTACATGTAAACAACAAAGTGAAAGAGAATTTAATGGTCTTACCACTAGGAGTTATCAACAAAACTCCTGCACCAGCTCCCTCTTTAGAGATTGCACCATCAAAATACATAGTCCATAAGTCATTTTGGTTTGAAAAATTATGCTTTTCCTTAGATAAACGCACATGCTGAACTTGTCTTTCAAAATTCCTATCTTGCACTTGGAAAATACCCAATACCAATGTCCAAGAAACAATTCATACTATCATCTTCATTTTCCTCAATCACGTGGGGACTCCTAATTTCCTGAGACACTTTAACATGTTCACCAGAAATATTGAAAGTTGCAAAGGATAAATCACATTGAATACTTCCTCTCATTGAAGCACTTCACTACCTAGATAGCAATATTGCCATACCGAGGAGGAATATGAACAACTAAAACACTCATTGTCAGCATTATGTCAGCATATGAAACCAGTCTATAAGGAAAATCTTTAATAGTACCAATGATAGGTACTTCTCTAGAATCCATTTCCTGACATCTTCCATGGGGAGTATCAAATTGCAATCCCATAGACTTCATTACCTCTGTAGGCATAACAATGTTAGATGCTCCTGAGTCTATCATGCAAATTTTTAGCATCTTATCATTGATAACCAAAGTCAAGAAAAAAGGATCCACAACTCCCAAGGGAGTATTCACATTCTTAGTAATCAGATAAATCTGAGGGATCTTTGAAACAATCTCTTCTGATTCTTTCCCCTTGTTTTCAGATTTATCTTCTATATTTCCCATTTTCTCATTTGCTTCTGGTTTCTGAATCTTTGTGGAATAAATGCTATTTACCCATGTCAGGGCCTTTTCTTTATATTCCCCAATCCTCATCATTTCTAATAATGGAACCTTCATAGTAATCTGTGACAATAGTTGCCCCATATCAACATGGGTATATTTTATATCAGAGAACTCTTGTTTCACAGTAAACACATTTCCATTCTCAACCTGAATGGCCAAGGTTGGCTCATTTCTCTTTGGTTTCTTATTATCCTTTTGAAGGTGGAACACTTATTTCTGGCATCTTTTTTTTTACCTTATACACAATACTTGGACTATTAATCTTATCCTCTTTCCTAACCTTTATCCTTCTGACACCCTCAACATATTTTCCCTTTTCTTGTGGCTGCTTAGTGTCTGCTTTGGTTTTCTTGATGAAAATACTAGCTTTTTTTCCATCTGCATTACCAACTATTCTATTTCTAAAATTATAATTACTCCTTGCTTGAGTTACCATGTCAGTAGTGATTTGTGCCACCTCTTCATTAGAAGGTCATCTTAATACTATGGGTTCCTTACCCCTTTCAACATTAAACCTTATATCATCAATTTCCTTTTCTTCTTCATCAGAGGGAACCTACTGATGATATACTTCTCTTCTGGTTTGTGAGCCAGACACATCTTGATATTCAGTCTCATCATCAGAATTTTCTTCACTCCATAGGTGTGAAAAAGTCATAGCACAACCACTATCATCATATAGGTCATCTTCCTCCTCTCCTTGTTACTCATTTGCAGATACATTCAAGGAAACAACACAATAATCAAGATTATGTGGGGATTGACAAGCTATACACCATGAAATATCATCACACATGTTAACAGAGTTTCTTTGCAAAGGATCAGGGGTCTTATCATCAGTTTTATCTTTCTTTTGTGGGAGAATAGGCTTCCCATCCTTCCACTAGGTAGCATATGGGAAATTTTGCATCATTGGCTGCCGATTAAAAGTGCTAAAGGATGGATTATCATTATTTGGAGCCCTATTATTATTATTCTCTCCAGGATTCAAATATTTTAGGGCATTTAAAATCTACTTTAGACTATCCTCCTCCTTAGGTTTCACATTAGAAGGCTTATCTGATTATTTCTTATTGAATCTAGTAGGATTCCATTCTTCCCTTCTACCCACTTTCCTTGATACTCTTCTATTATTCTCAATGTTAACAGGTGTCTTATAAGATTCTCTACTGTTTCTAGGATTCTTGTCTCTAAGCAGATATCCCATATTAGCATCAAAGACATTTAAATAGGTATCAAGACAAACCTTATCATCAAGCCTTGTTACTGGGAAAATCTTATGCATGACCCTTTGGAATCTTATATTGAACTCAACAACATCCTCATTTGGATTTTTCTTTGTATTATTGAATTCATTCAAAATGAATCATGTTGGAAATATATTGAGGCTAGGTGACTGAGAGGGGGGGGGGTGGTGAATCAGGAACCAATAAAACTTATTCTCTTTTATCTTTTATTAGATTGTCTAATCTAATTGCATGCATGGAACATAAAAGCAATAAACACTCATAAAACTTGACACAATATTTGGTTACCCAGAAACCTTCCAAATAGAAAGTAAAACTGGGTTGGGGATGATACCCACAGGATTTAAAATTGCAGTAATAAATTTGTCTGATTAAGGCTTACAATTGACCACTTCTGATGGCCTTCCCTATTAGGAGCAATAAGGACTATTAGGTCCACCTTGTGAAAGGAAATATATAATACAATAAAGTATGCACTCTGTTAGGAGATTCGATAAGGACTGTTAAGTCCACCCTGTTAAATGATTTTGTTGGTACACCTATTAGGATGAACCAGTAAATGATCTGCTATGCAACTCTGATTTTCTGAATAAGATTGTCTAAAATAATACTGATCCTAAATGTGGTAGATAAGTCTCTGTTGTTCCTTTATATTTTTGTAGCCTTCTAATCAATCTGCCACTTCATATTCGCATATCCATACTCTTATTTCTGCTATTGCTACTACTCTTCATTGGGATAAAAAAGTACCTTATATATATCTATCCAAATCAATTACCTTCATAAGTTGGCTACTTAACATATTTAATAGTATTGACAATATGAACTAAGTTGGCCCAATGCTGATACTCAGGTCCAGTAATCCACTCAAGTGATATACTGACACTCGGGTGACATAGTGAATTGGAAACTCTGGCACTCGGGTAACACTGGGTGCTCAGGTCACATTGATCACTCAAAGATGATAACTTGGGTAACACTGGTGACTCAGGTGATATTGTTTTGAACTTACTGCTTGGTTGACACTGTAACTTCCCAGGTTGCACTTCAAGCTTCTGGCTCGGTCAACACTATATCCATATAAATGACTAAGTGTTTTGGCACTAATTAACATGTCTTTCCATAAGTTCTACAATCTCCCCCTTTGGCATTAGTGACAAAAACACTTATCATATCCAAAAACTCTGATCAAACTGCTAAGTCAAAACTCCCCCTTACCATGTGCTAGGGTAATTTCTTGGGTTTGACTGCTGCTCTGCAACTCAGTTACAACTGACTCTGTTTTTTATTTTTTAAAACTATTTGTAACTCTGATATATATATATATATATCTTCTTCTCTGTACATGTATTTCCTCACATATATATACAATTTCTAACTTTCCCCCTTGTATACAATTTCTAACTTTCCCCCTTGTTTTTGACACAAATGCCAAAAAGCATATCTACAAGGTAATTCCAAAATAGGAAAGGAAATCACAATGTACCTTCAAAATTTGAGACAAAGTCTTGTCCTAATTGTCTTGCAACATGTTCAGGATGTGCAACTCAATCTAAATTTGTGCAGACAACTCCATCATAAGCTCTGCAACTGAAAATTTGTTATCATGGATGAGTGTCTTTGCATGAGAAATATGTTTCTAAATGAAATCCATATGAGGAGGGATTTCGCTCTGTATTGTTATTAGGGATTCCCTTGTTCTTGCCTCTTCCCTTAGTAGCTCTGCTTACAGATCAATCAGACACTTGATATTTACAAAATGTGCTGAACTTGAACTTGGATCAAGTGCCAACTGGCTTGCACTTGCCTTCAAATCAGTGTCAATCTTTGTCAACTTGTTCTTTATTTCCATGGTAAATTTGGAAGCGTCACTCAAATTTAAAAATAATGCCACAAAATTATTCACAGTGGTTTCTAGAGAGCTAATGATAGTTGTTAGCTTCACCCGATCTATTGCAATCTTACTTGCAACATTCTCTAGAACCTTATTCTCAAATTTTCTTTCTGCCTTTTGCAGTAATTTCTCCTATCCACTAAGATCATGATTAAAATTGTGAACTATGTCAACAATTTGGTCCATTATGGAATCATCCTCATTGACTTCAATCTCTAGTGAATCCATGAAAATACCTTTGATGTCCTGTAGAACTCTGTTTCTTTTCTTCTCTGCTCGGAGCTTCTATTGTTTTGCTCTTTTCTTCCATATCTCCCCAAGGATGTCCATCTACCTGACTGTCAGATTGGAAAGATCCCAATTTGGAATCACAATATCTTCCTTAAGGTCAACATCATCAGTTATTGTTTCCTTTTCTTTACCCTTGACCTTAAGATTAGGTGAAGGAATGATTTCCTTACCTTTTCCAACCTCATCCTTGTCCTCAATGTTCAGTTGGAGTAAGTCATTAACTTTTGATGTACCAACTGCAGAATTAGTGCTAACTGTAGAAACATTCACAGTGTCCTTCTGTGACTCAGTTTGGATTGGCCCAGTAGTAGGTAGAGCCTGATGCTCGATTCTTACTAGTCCTGATGTAGACTGTGTGAATTTTTATTTGCTCAGAGATAAGATTTTTTGAATAGGTGATTGGGGTAGGGATGCCATCACTTCTACTGCTATCTGTTCAACATTAGATTCTTCAATGGTCTGAACCTCATGTATCTCTTCATATTTGACCTATACATGAGGGTATATACTCTATTCCTCTATCTTATCTTCTCCCTTGTCAACAAAAATTGTCTTCCATATCTTTGTTGTAGACTGCACTACATCTTCTTGCTCAAAATTTGAAAATTCCTAAACCTTGGAGTGTGATTACTCTCATACTTACTCATAACATCTTTTACGCCTTTATCAGTCATAGTAGGCATCAATTGATTAAAGGTTTTCTTTCTGATGTCCTTTTCAATCTAAACTACATTGTGCCATTGAATGCTGATTGCCTTGAGAAGGTCTTCAGTCATATGGATTTTCAATTCAGATAGATCATACTTCCATCTTGCCATTTTCTCTACTAATGCATCCTCAATCATCTTCTGCTCGTCTTTGGTTCTGGAAGCATACTTCAGTGATTTGAGAGATCCCATACCACTACTTGCTTTCAATTCTTCAATCTTCTACTCAAAGGTAGGTGGGGGATTCTTAAATGTGACTGTATCTTACTCTTCATCGTCTTTAGGTATTGTCAATTTTCTTCTAGATCTTCTGGGTTTTCTTGTAGTGAAGATAGGGGTAGATATCTTTGGTGTTTTATTGGGGGCCAACCTCTTCCTCTTCTTAGGAGGCTCTTCTTCTACCCCTTCTTCTTCTTCTTTCTCAGATTCATCTTCTTCTACCTTTATGTCATCTCCTTTTCTTTCAGTGATGGAGGAGAGTCTGATGGCTTGCCATACTTCTTTTCAAACTTCTCTATTCTCTTCTTTCCTCTCTTCAATATTTTGGGAATCTCAATCTCCAATGATATTCTTCCCTTAGATTCTTCATAAGTACCAAAATATGGTGCTTTAGGATCAACAAGTTCATTTACAAGAGCTTCAATAATGTCTCTTGTCTCATAAATGTTAACCTCATATGTAAGAGGCTTCACCCATGCAACCCTAGGCTTGACTGCTTGAATGTATACTTTGTCACAATCAAATAGGAAGCATATGTCATCCTTATAGTCCTCTACCAATTGTTTTGGAATTTTGTATGTATTCTACATTTTCTCTCTGAAGCTTTCAAAGTAAGCATCCATGATGCTTTCAAAGTTATCTCCCAATTCTGCTGTAAATTCATTTATCTGATAGACTATAGGTCTGTCCTTTTTTCCATATAACTGTGCCTTTTGAAGGAAAAAAATTCTCAACATAAAAGAATATGCAGACCAGAAGTGAACCAAACTTAGACAGATTGGTCTTGGATGCCCAGATGCTCTCCATGTTTTTTCTCAGTTGGATGAGATGCAACTCAGCAAGGTCAAATGACAGATTATTCTTGACCACTTTGTATGCCAAGTCCACAACCTCACATGGTACACTATCTTGTCGGCTAGAACTGTATATCTTGTGCACAATCACATGAATTACAAACTTCAGTTCCATGTCAGTGAACCCATTCAACTTCATACCTCTTCCATCTCACTCAGCAAGAGTCTTCTTGGCTAGGTTATCTCGAGTTGGGGTTTTTGTCTCTTTAGGTTTGTCAAGAATTGGGTACCTTGTTACTCAGTGTACCATCAACTTAGTGATCTTTATTGATTTCTCCAACCAAAGATGCATGTTGTGAACACGGCTTAGAAAAAACCTAATCCACTTTATCTGAAATTTCTTCAACATATGAAAAATGTGGGTTAAACCCTTGACTTTGAGGTTCTTGTGTTTCGGCTTTAGATTCCCATCCACACAAAGTGTCTCATATGATTTGTTCAGCTCCAATGTGCCTAGCTGTTGAATGTTGCAATGATAGAAACTTTGAATGTCTTAAATCAACAATACCTTAGGAGGAATTTGGGAATGGGCTCCCATCAGCTATGTCTCCTCTGCAATCGCTGGAAGTTTAAACTTTGGTGGTTCAAAAACAAAATTCATTACTAACATCTCAGATCCCTTCTTAACCTTATTGCTAGATGAAGATGCCATAATCACTCGGAGGATTGATGAAACTTCATTGCAACTAAAGATTTCAAACACAATTTTGCTCTGAAATTTCTATAAGCTCTTAATCACTCTGTACACTGTAAACAATAACTCTTTGATTTCACCATTTGTGAGAAATTTCACCATAAATTTTTCATTAAATGCTTCGTACATGGTAGCTTTCATAGCTCAGGTAGTTCTCCCAGACTTACTCGGAAGCTCGGCGAAAACTAATCTTTGCATCTTTGAAAACCATACAACCTGACTTAACTTGGTTAAGCCTGAGTAACTCGGATGTAACTGAGATCCTGACTCGGTTAGAACCATAATGTGTCCTAGTGCATCAATATGCAGATTTGGACTTGCTAGTATATCTGGAACTGATGTATGATGGATTGTATGCACAGTTCTATTTATCTCCTTGCATCTTTATTCAAAGATGGTGGATCCACCCAGCTCACTGTTTTGGGTGCCATTTGATCCTTCATTGTTTTGGTCTGAATTCTTAGAAGACTTCCTTACCCACTGCTGACTCATCTGAGTTCTGATTTCAAAAAAAATTTCTTTGCCTTTCTCAAAACCAGTATCCACTTTTTCTCTGTTCATACAATTCTTGCTCAGATGACTGAGTTGTTTAGACACATAACATGTCTTAGTAGGATTCCTTTTTCTGAGCTGAGTCTTTGCACAATTTGTACCAATATGCCCATATTCACCACAATGACAACATATGCTCCATTTTTTGTAATCCCAACCAAAAATTGCTTTAGCTAGTTGTTCAACAAGGTTCCATTTATTAGTTTTGCACTCAGAAGACTTATGAACTTGTTTATTACAATTGAAACATTCTCCTTCAAACTTAGGTTTCTCAGTGTATTCACTTTCTCTATGTCCATGTTTGTTGCACCTATAGCATTATCCATTAAAATTTGACTTCCCATTGCTTCAACACTTATTTGCTGTGTGCCCTAGCTTACCATAATGATTACAAGTAGGTTTCTTGTTCTTTTGAGCTCCTTTCTATGAGGATTCACCTTGTTTAGTATAACCTAATCCAGCCTATCCATGATGTCTGAATTGAGTTTTCTCTATCAACTGATCCATGCTTACTTGTGAATTCATCATACTCTCATTGGTTTTTCTTTCAGTATTGAGATCATTTTGCAGTATTTCATTTTCAATCCTCAGATTGATGACTTCTTGATTTATCATATCTGCTTGCTGAAGTGACAAATGATGGAATTAATTTTCTTTTTCCTCTAATCTTGTACTTAGAAATATTTTATCTTCTTGTGCCATTTCTCTGTCATTTTCTGCTTGGTTCTTTTGTTCCATGACTTCACATATTATGACTAAATGAATTTCTTGTTCTCTTTTTAACTTTCTAAATTCTTCATGTAAATTGAGATTCTTTGCAAGTAGGTCTTCAATGGCTGCATCAGCTTCTTTAGAACTTCTTTCTTTGCATAAATATTCAATTCTTTCTTCTATGTAACTTTTTTCATTCATCTGCATTGCTATATCTTTTCTTCTTTTCAGGGAATGAGAGAGATGCTCCTTGAGTTTTTTGATTTGATCCATGACCACTTGTAGATCTATCTTTTCATTTTCAATGGCTTTCTCCAGTCTGTATATTTCCATTGCCTCTGATCTTTTCTCAAGCTGTTAAGATTCTGATAAGAGAACCTAGGCTCTGATACCAATTGTTGGAAATATATTCAGGCTAGGTGATTGAGAGGGGGGAGGGTGGTGTATCAGGAACCAATAAAACTTATTCTCTTTTATCTTTTATTATATTGTCTAATTTGATTGCATGTATGGAACAAAAAATCAATAAACACTCATAATACTTGACACAATATTTGGTTACCCAGAAACCTTCCAAATAGAAAAAAATGGGGTGGGGATGGTACCCACAAGATTTAGTACTACAGTAATAAATTTGGCCGATTAAGGCTTGCAATTGACCACTTCTGATGGCCTGCCCTGTTAGGAGAGATAGGGACTGTTAGGTACACCTTGTGAAAGGATTTATAAAATACACACACAAGTGAGGACAGGTTTATGCCAACCCTTCCAATTCACTATAAATAATTGCTTCCTTGTAGGCTATAACCTCAGAAGCTAAAATCGGTTTTGTTCTTGGAATTTCAACATCATTCCTTGAACATGCTTGGGTGTGTGTAGAGCGGAGCCACTTGAATCTTTCTTGCGAGACTACACACATTTGAGTACTCATAGGGATATATGCCTCAATTTTTCCTTGTGCAATTCTATGGGAGACAGTTTCGAACGGATTGCCCCATCATAAACAACAAATTATAGTCAAAACTACCTGATTCATCCCTGAAAGGGTGATAATCTTTGTGCAAGGAAAATAGTAATTGTCCCAAGATACTCATCATTTCATTCCCTCACTGGCGTTTGGAGTCGTCTAATATGGTATCATAATGAGAGCCATTGTGTGCTTGGTGATAGTCATATTCTGATTAGCATTTGAGTGTGTACCTAAGTCTACAAGTAACTATTGTCATCCTATGCTTAGACACTAGGGATTAAGGATGTGTTTGTTCACCCCTAACAATGAAAAATTGCTTGATGTGCTTAAAACATCACTAAAAAAATAAATCCTTCAAACAAGCAACAAAATTCAATCATTAAGACTACATGCTCTATTTTTCACTCACTAGAACTCTCAGAGAACAATCTACAATCAGAAAAACTTAATGTATTCCGAGACAGACTTAACAAATTTGACAAAACTTGATAGAACATCAGAGAGTCGCATTTAGTCTGTCCTGGCTCGCATCTAGTTGTGCACAGTCCCCTTTAGTATTCTAGCTCACATCTAGTTAGTATTGCATCGCTTTTAGGAAGAAAGGTCAGATACAGGATATCAAGACTCGCATTTGGTTCATAAGAAGCTTGCATTTGGTATTTCCTAGCTCGCCTGTAGAGTGTCGCATCTAAAATAGTGGGCAGTTGCATAGTTGTCTCTCAGAGAAAATTAGTATATTTTGGTACCCTTTTGGCTCCTTAGTATGATCCTATTTCTTTTTCTGGTCTCTCTATTGCTGTTTCAAAACTTTTTTCACAATTCTACCTTGCATGTCATTTTGGGCTCTTACAATTGGTCTCAAAACGTGTGGTCTATACACTCTCAAAAACAACTTGATTCCCAGCTCATTATCAAGGCATTCTAACCCTTTGACTCTGTAGTCATTTACTTCCATCAAACAACAAAAACCCCTTACAACTTGGACACACTTACTTGGACAATTTGAGACTTCACTTGACACTATTGGGAAACTTGGGATATAGTTGAGATTCATCTTCATGGTTAACACAAGACGTAAAAAGTATCTTGCTAATGAATCAGAAGTACCTCCTAGATTGCTACATGTTCAATAAGGATAAACATCATACAATCCCTTATTTGACACAGAATCACCCGCACCTGCAATGGAAGCTCCTAGAAACGAATGGAGTACAACCTTTGAGGAATATAACAATGACAAGAACCAAAGACAAGAAGACACTAGTAGTGAGGAATAAATTCACATCACTCACCCTTTGTTTGACTTGGATAGTGATGGAGGCATACTTGAGGAAGAGTACAATAGACTCAAACAAAGTAGGAAATTCCACAGAACATTGGAAAAGATAATTGGTGAAGACAAAAAGAAATACTTTCTACATCTAGCATCCATTGGAGTAAAGCTACCTAAAGATTATGATGTTAAAAGACTAAAATAAAAAGAGATACCAACCCCTATCTCTATTCTCACCAAACAATTTACCTTGACACAAGCCTAACTTGCAACACTCAAACAAGAGAAGGTCAAACCGACAAAGAAATACTCTTTGGACTCCATTTGTCCATTTCCATTTGACAAGAGTATTAACATGATTCCATTTCCTCCCAACATGGCAAGGCCTAAATACGAAAAGTATAAGGGAGAGACTGATCCACATGACCATGTGAGAGATTTTTGTGCTCTAAGCATAGAGTACATGCACGGACCAACATACCTAATGAGACTATTTCTGGGAAGTCTAGGCAAAAATACTGTGGAGTGGTTCTCCAAACTCACACCTAAAGTGAAATATTTTGAGGAGTTGATACAACATTTTTTCCAACATTACTCCTACAATATACAACATGATGTAACCATGACGAATTTGTGTAACACAAAACAAAGAACCGGTGAATCCTTTACACACTTTTTACAAAGGTGGAGGAAAATATTTGCAAGGTATTCAAGAACCATTCCAAAATTGGAAAAGATGGAAATCTCCATTAACAATTTGATAACTGAATTAAAATATGCTTTAGAAATGCAAGATTCACCTATCTTTGATAGGATGATCAAGAATGCCATCCATATTGAAGAGGTCATGATTAAGAAAGGAGAAATCACTCTTCAAAGTGATAAAAAATCTACTAACTATAAAAAAAAAGCTTAAGTGGTGGAAACAAAACAAGAATGTTGTTAATGATGGAGTGGTAGATGCATCTAATGCTAATGCTAAATTAGCAGTGTTTAATCTAATGAATAGAATGCAAGCAAACAAAGAAGCTAATGCAACAACCACAATACCTAAAGCAAACAATGAGAACAACAAGAGTAGACCATGGACTTCTAGACCTCAACAAAAATTCACTCATTTGGGTGAACCTCTTGAAAATATTTTGAAGACACTCTTGGACAACAAAGTTCTTACAATTCCTGATTCAAAACCATGGTAACCAGAGGTCAAACCAAAATGGTGGGATGATAATTCTTATCGTGTCTTTCACAAGAACAAAGGACATAAGACCAATAACTGTGTGAAGCTTAAACATGTTATACAAGACCTTATTGAAGGAGGTAAAATCAAAGTGGAGGGACACACCACTAATGAAGACCATACGGAATTCAAAAAACCATTCCCTAATTATGAGAAAGGGGAAGCATTTAAAGGAAATGGAAACAAAGTGAATTACGCCTACTCCAATAACGATAATGTGATCAACATTTTGGGCATTAAATACAAATCAATCAATGTGATGACTATTAAAGGTGCTAAAGACACATCTTCACAATCAAACATGGTGACTTGAAGTCAAGCACAAGTCACAATCAAAGGACCTAGTTCCTCATCAAAACTAGCAACAACTTCCAAGGTAGCGATTGTCACTATTCCCAAACCAGCAACAGCAAAAAAAACAATTACCATTCCTACAACAAACTATAACATGGTGGATCAATTGCAAAGAACCTCTACTCAAATTTCTATCTTCGAGTTGCTTAAAATCTCCTCAATGCATAGGGAAGTTCTTGAACAAGCCTACATTCTGTAAATATGCCAAAAGGCATTGATGTAGACAAGTTCCAAGCAATGTTAAATCATATCTCAACACCACACTATCTCTCTTTTTCAGAAGAAGATGACAAGTCATTGACACATCCACATAACCAACCCCTACACATTGAAGTCCTAATTCATAAATCCCGTGTCAGATGTGTATTGGTAGATGGAGGCGCAGGGTTGAACATTGGTACTCTCAATCTAATACGAAAGTTGGGTATTTTAGAACAAACCATTGATTCAAGAAGAAAGATCGCTATCAAATCTTACAATTAAGAAGAAAGATCCTCTAAAGGTCTCATTGTTTGTCCAATCAGAATAGGACTAGTTCAAAGGAATGTGATTTCTCAAGTTCTAGATCTACCCTTGGCTTACAACATACTATTAGGGAGACCTTGGATCCATGAAATGCAAGTAGTACCATATACTTACCACGAGTGTATCAAATTACCACATAATGGGGTGGAAGTAACAATTCCTGCTGATGCCAATTATACTTGCAACAATGTTAAAGAAGATAGTATGGTCCCTCATAAAAAAGAAGTTCCAAAATAAATTGTACCTAAAACTACTAAAGACATTGTTATGAAAATCTTTGGAAAGCCATTAAAACTTGAAGAAACTAGTATGGGAGAATACAAGTTAGACATGACCCCATCATTGACAAAAATTCCAGTATCTCCAAGTTCTTATAGGAAACCTTCCTCATCTTTCAAACCTACTACATCTAAAGAACCAAAAATTCACAAAGCAACTGGTATGGTTAAAGCATCTACTTCTCAAGAGGATGAAAAGGAAGAAAAACTAGTTTTGGCTTGGCTTTACAAAGGAGAACTGAAAGATAATGAGGTAAAAAATGTGGAAATATCCCCAGAAAAGTATGGTAAAGGATATGACCTCAAAAAAATGGGATATAAAGGGAAGGGAACTTTAGGAGACAAATGAAAAGGACTTATTGAACCTATACACATGGAATTCAGAAATACTAAAGACAAAACATGACTAGGTTTCAATAATAAAACTGAAAACCTTACTTCAAGAGATGGTCCAATCTTTGATGAAGGAAGTGAAGAAGAAGAAGAGACAGAAGTAGAACAATGGACCTATGAGAGATTATTAAATATTGATACAGAGTATCCTGAATATCAAGGAGAAAGATATGTACCTAGCTTCAAAACACCACAAGACACTCATGTTCCTTTATTGACACAAGCTACTATTCAAGAAGTAGAGGAAACAACATAAGACTCTCAAGAAGTGCCCTTGATAGAAAAAACTCCTCAAGAAATGCCCCAACAACAAGATTTACATCCTAACTGGGGGTAGTTGGTCACAATTTTGCATGTCCTAGATTTACCTCAATTTGATCTACAAGTGGCTAATAGGGTACATTAGGTAGCTATTGCTCAATTTATAAACAGATCAGATGATGAAATAACAGATTCACATGATTATGAATGGGATGTCCTATTGGATGTCACCATGGAAATTAAAGTAGATGTGATTCATAAATTGAAACCGATATTTCAAAGAGGAGAGAGTTCTAACACTTCCCCTAACACTACTATTGTTCCAGAAAAAAATGAGATACCATTACCTAGGATTCTTGATGAAGAAACTGGTGTTTTACTAGGTCTAGAGGACATTATGAGACTACAAGCAATGCGTTCCATTTTTCTGAGAGAAGAAGAAGAAAACTCAACTGATGAGTCACTAGAGTTAGGTCTGCATGTTATAAACAATGACCCTATTAATGACGATTTAACTCTTGATGATATAAACACTATAGAAGTTGTCTTAATAGAACATGTCTTTTCAGTTAATAGTTTTGATGCTAACGCGATGTTGTCATTACAAAAATCTTATTCATTATCCTTGATAAGCCATGGCCTGATTGATTGGACAAATTCCAATCCTAATCCTATCATGAACTTCCCTAATGACTATACTTTGGCCTGTTATCTAAATGCTTGTGAACCTTATCCTTCTTCCACCAATGCAAGGAGCGTGAACATGGCAGAGGAAGATATCAAGTTTCTTATTCACAAATTGAAAAATAAAAAGAAGAAAAGAACTGATGGTGAAAACCACATTGTGGCAGTGTCAGATTCTAAAAAGGTAAAAATAAAAGACATATCTGATGGTGAAAACCTCCCAGAGGTGCCAAAAGATGGGATTCTTGATATCCTCCCTGAGCACTTTCAAGAAAGATCTTTAGTTTTGATAGAACCAACACAACCGGTTAATTTGGGCACAACTGAAGTTCCTTAAATTGTTCACCTAGCACAATCCTTATTAGAAGAGGAGAAGATACAATTCAATGAGTTCCTGAAAGAGAAAAATATCAACTTTTCATGGTCTTACACAGATATGCCTGGACTAGATCCTCAATTAATAATGCACCATTTATCTATAGCTCCTGGGATCAAACCTATGAAACAGAAACTAAGAAAGATGCATCCTCATGTTGCATTATTGGTGAACGCAGAGCTAGAAAAATTACTGAAAGATGAATTCATAAAAGTCATCGCTTACATAGGATGGATTTCTAATGTGGTACCAGTATCTAAAACAGATAAATCTATCATGATATGTACAGACTTTAAAGACTTGAAAAAATCATGTCCTAAAGATGATTTTTCACTGCTAAACATTGATACGAACATAGATCTTATAGCATGATATCAAATGTACTTACTAATGGATGGTTTCTCGGGCTATAACCAGATTAAGATTGCTCCTGAAGACCAAGAGAAGACTGCATTTACATGCGCATGGGGAAATTTTTAATGAAAATTTATGCCGTTTGGATTAAAGAATACTGGTGCTATATACCAAAGAGCTAAGACTACCACATTCCATGATATGATACACAAAAACATGGAGGATTACGTGGACGATACCTTAGCAAAGTCAAAAACAAGGATTACTCATATTGAAAACTTGCAGAAGATATTAGATCGCATGGAACAATTTCAACTCAGACTTAATCCAAAGAAGTGTTCCTTTGGAATTCAATCAGGAAAGCTGCTAGGGTTTATAGTATTGAATTGAGGTAGACCTTGCAAAAGTAAAATCTATAATGTCACCTCCATGCAACATTAATCAAATGAGGACATTACAAGGAAGACTCCAGTCAATTAGGAGATTTATGTCACAACTTGTAGACAGAGCACAACCTTTTTCTAAACTGCTACATAAGGGTGTTACTTTCAAGTGGGGCGAACATTGTGAAAATAACATTAAAGAAATAAAAGAGTACTTGGATACTCCTCCTGTTCTCATGGCACCCATTCATGGAAAGCCATTACTCCTATACATTTTAGCTATGGCTACATTGTTGAGAGTATTGCTGGCTCAAGAAGATGAAACTAAAAAGGAAAGAGCAATCTACTATATCAGGAGAACACTAGTACCTTATGAACTCAATTATAGCATAATTGAAAAATATTTCTTAGCAGTTGTCTTTGCATCACAAAAATTGAGACATTATATGCTATCACAAACCATAAAGCTTATTGCAAAGATAGATCCTCTGAAATACCTCTTAAGAAAGACAAAATTAATAGGAAGGCTAGCAAAGTGAGTCCTGATTCTGAGCGAATTTGATATTGAGTACATAGATAGAAGGGATATTAAAGGAAAATTCATCATAGATCAATTGGTTAATTCACCCTTGCAAGATGATGCACCTTTGATAATTGAATTTCCTGATAAAACAATAAGGCATTTAACTGAACATCCACGGAAGATGTACTTTGATGGTTCTTTCACGCAACAAGGTTATGGAGAAGGAGTTCTCTTCATTACTCCGCAAGGCTACAAGATTCCCAAGGCATACAAATTAATGTTTCCATGCACCAATAACATTTCTGAATATGAAGCATTATTGAATGGTCTTAAATTGGCTATGGAATGGAAGATCATAGAGTTACATGTGTATGGTTACTCTCACCTTATTATTAATCAAGTAAATGGAGACTATTAGACTAAAGATGAAAAGTTGATGCCTTATAAACAACTAGTTGATGACTTGAAGAAGTACTTTGTCTTTGTCACATTCCAACAAATACTAAGAACAAAAAATAAAGTTTTAGATGCTATGGAAACACTGGCATCCATGTTACAACTAGAAGAACATCAGTTTCGGTATGACTTCTTGGTGGAAGAACTATTCTACCCAGCTTTTGATACCCCTGAGTACCAAATAATTTGTGCTTTGGACACCCAAAACCAATCCCATGATGCCAAAATTATTTCCTAACTAATTGACCAAAATCTACCTGGTGGTTTATAAAGGTGTTGATGGGACTCTTGTGACCAGGTCCGCCAACAAAGGTAAGTTGTCACCGGGTACCGGGGTATCGACCAACTTCGCCTGTAAAGTTTATCCGGGGAAATGAGATTCCCCAGGCCTCCAAGCACGTGAGAGTTAGGTCTCAAAAGTGCGGGGCTCGGTTGGGAGATGTGACTATTTTTTGAGGGGGATAGTTGGTTATCTTCAACTCATCAACTCCAGGGATTTAGGTAAGTGGGGTTTCCTGCAAGCACGCATTCACTTTAACAAATAAAACTCAAAAGATACTGCAGAGTTAGAAATATTTCATCTACCTATAGTTATACTAAATGTTTAAGACATTAACAATGCTCTAACACACTACACTAAATACCAAAGAAATATACAACCATCAGTTCATATTTTATCAGTAGCAAAGGAAAGGAGGTCGTTAATCTACTTTAAGTATCAGAGAAAAGGACATGAAGAACACAAAGCATAAAATACCATTAACCTAGAAGACAGAATGCCAACAACATCATTGAGAGAATTCTTCTTTCTTCATTAACATCTCTTCCAGCAAGCACTAGTGCATGGTACAATGGTGGTTCCAAGGGAGCATCTAACTATTGAAAGCTTTGAAACTATGGAGCATTGAGCTCTGCAACTAAGAGCAGAGAAAACCAAATTGTCATTAACTATGGACTGCAAAATCATCAATTTCATTGACCCTTGGAATGAGGCCAGACTTATTATTTATACCTATCTTTCTATCTAACCCTAACCCTAACTTAATTTACACATTGCAATAAAATACATTATCCGGTGGCCGGTACTATCTGCACCACTCTACAAAAGACCTAGAGATGGAAAAGGCCTGTCATGTCAGAAGAATAAGACAAGAAAGGTGGAGTGGAAGAATCAGCCTCGAGAAGAGAGCTGAGAAGGAGAAAGAAGAAATCTGATCTCCTAGGGATTGAGACTACATGCCTCATAAATGGGAAAGTGGCACCCTATCTTCGATGCACCAGGTGTATCTCTGAAGCGACGCCTTGGGAAGACCATCTATCAGAAAACCCCCGTCAAGTTGACATGCCTTGTTGTAGTTCACAAATATTTTGACAACCTTTATTAAATACCTTGAAAGTGATTAGTCAACCTTGGGGACCAGGACACGGGTCACTTAAAGAATACAAAATGTAGGATCCAGAATTCTGGGATCCGGGAACTTGTGTTCTAAAGGAATAAAGAATACAAAATATAATGTCAGGCCAAATTCTCCCGGATCTAGAGAACTTCATTGACTTATATTTTCTCCCAAGCTTCTAACACTTGGCTAATGCTCTCCTCATCTATGCTCCAGATGCTACTCCATCTGCTATAGACAGTCTCCATTGCCTCCTCAACCTCTTCGGCCCTGTTCTGGAATTTTTTTAGCATCTTGATGGTGTCATGCAACCGAATCATAGTCTTTGACAATAGGGACAACCTGCCTTGATCAAAATCTCTGCCTGGCGGATACAAGGATTCCATCCTTTCATTGAACTTACTGAGGACATAGTACTATGGGGTACATGTTTCGGTGGTGAAGGGATCAACTTGTGATACCCCGACCATGAATGTTTTGAATAAATCCAAGGGATATTGGGTGGCTGTCAATTTCTCTTTTAAGGTCTTAACCAGTTCCTTGCAAACCTCAATTTTGAGAGAAAGTCTGGAGTACTGGACTTGGAGGGAATCATATGATTCTTCTCCCAAAATTCTAGATTCTATGGTGACCTCTTCGCCAATGCTCTAGATCTCCTCCAACCCAACCTTCCATTTTTCATATTTATCTAAGTCTAACTCCCATACCTGAGCGGAGCTTCTTGCATGGCTAAGGGTGAGGTCTATCTTGTAAAATTATGGGAGAGATGCCACCAAAAATTCTCTCATCACCATTATTTTCTTGGCTACCCACCTGTCTACTGCTTGCACCTTTTTCTTCATCAGGCGCAGTGAGTCCACGTTGCCCTGTGCAAGCATAAATATGGAAGAAGGGGTCCCAGGGTGGACTTCGGCCAAGGGCCATGTTAGTTCTATCAGAAGTGCGAGGAGATTAGCATTTGTCTCTCTTTCCTCCCGCAAATTTTGCACCTGTTTGGCATACCAGGCCTCTATAGCCTTTGTAGCCTCCTTAAGCAAGTCAAGTTCTCCTTGCTTGTTCCTTTTCCCCAGCTCGACCTCTGTTATACTATAGCCTTTAGTTCTTGCAGCCACTACATCTGTATTTTCCGGGGGTGTCATGATGACCACAACTTTACTACCTGCTGGGTTGGTCCGGAGAGTATGGACCACCCGTGCCCTCTTGGGATTCTTTGTTTTAGCATTTTTGGCCATCATTTCAGCCAATGACAAGGGAGCACCTGTAGGCACCACCAAAGCTTTTATTTTCTTTGTTTCCACTAGCCATTGAGGTGGCTGGGGTGGCCTTGCTGCCAATTCTTTCTCACTAAGATTCACTTCCAAATCTGGCAGCGCATTCCCATAATTTATATTTTCTTCTGGCTCCTTTTCCTGTTCTTTTTCCGGTTCCTTTCTCACTTCCTGCTCTCTTTCTATTTCCTGTTCTCTGGAACCTTCTATATTTTCTTCCATGTTGGCATCTTCTACAAAATTCTCTAGGATCTTTTCTTCAGTTTCAATTTCTGTATTCTCAGGGGCTTCGTCTCCCCTGGTGGTATCACCAGCTTCTTCGTTCTCCTCTTCCAGGACTTCCTGGTTCATCGGCTACTGCTATTCTTGGGCCCTATCGGCCTCATTTACTTCAAGATTTTCTTCCTCTATTGGGACATTCTCCGAAGGTGGATGAGGTCACTGACCAAAATTTAACAAGGCAACAGCTTTCATGACCTCTCTGAAAGTACTTCGGGGCACTTGGTCACCCGAAGTCTCCAAAGGCACCTAGAGCGTGATGAATGGAGGTATGGTTGTTCCCTGGGGTCAGGGTTCTCCTCCCACCAAGGGCTCATTTGTAAGTTTCCATGGCATATCTACGGTCCTTTGGGCTTGTGGTTCTTCCTGTTCAGGCTCAACATTTTTCTCCTGAGCCTCTTGCTCTGGTATGTCCTTTTCTATGGGGAGTTCTTCTTCTGCAGGGGCCTCCTTTTCTTGAGCCTCGATTTCTTCCACCACAGTATTTACACCCTGCTATATTTCTAGAAGCTCCTCCACCGAGAAGGTGTCATCAAAGTCATCATGTGGTGGAGAGGAGTTAGAGATATCTTCTAGTTCTGGAGAATTCAAACTTACTTCTACCGGGGGCTTCTCGGGCATACCAAGGGAAGCAATTGGTATGGGGATCGCTGCTGTTTTCTTTTTCCTTACAAGAGAAGCCCCGATGTCCAGAATACTAGAAGATTCCACCTCATCAAAATTATTTCTAGTCATCATTACTGCCAACAAGGGAGGTCCCGTTGGGTGAGCAGAGGCCACTGGAGTGACCAGGAAGCTGGCGGCTACCTGCATGCTAATCTGTTGGCTAGCAAACTTTGCCAACTCCATCTGATTATGTAGTTTCTCCATTAGAAGCATGGGAATCTGAGGGGGTGCTTTGGGCACCGGGACTCCCTCCTTTTCCTTTCCTTTCATCACACTTGCTTCAGTGGGCGCGCCAGACGAAGAAGGTCTGACACGGGTTGAAGAAGGGATGGTCTTCTTGACCGTTGCTTTCTTGCGGGTGCTTTTGGGCACTCCCGGGAAAAATATTTGTGGCTTGCCTCTATGATGGGGTGACATACCCCTTCAATCATCAAATCCTTTGGAGTGGCCCAATCCACTGGAGGGAGGTCCAATTTTTCCAACCCCTATCCTTTGTACGCCGGATCCTCCAGCGGTCCACCGTCATTGAAACCCTTCAGGAAAGTCTGAAGGTCTAGCACCTCCATGAGCCCTTTGCTCATTCTACTATGCTACCAGGCCCTAAGATCAAAGCTATCCTTGCAATCCACCCAGAAATCTTCAATGTCATCTTCATGTGGGGGGATGCCCTTGGTAGGGTGGTGGAAATTTTTCCATAGGGGTCATAGTTCTTCTGGGTGTGGTTGAATTCAACCAGCCCCAACCCTTTTGATTCATTATCTTCCTCTTGGGCTACGACGAGGCTGCATTTATAATCCCTGCAAGTAAAGGGGAATGAAACATTGACAACCTTCTTCAATGTGAAGAAGGCATGCAGGTCCGTCATTTGCCTGTAGAATTCCAAAAGAATAATCCTATCCCCGCAATACCGGGGAAAGAGGTAGGGATTTCCATTAAAGCCAGTCACCCTAATGTATGTGTGGTGCCTGAATTGAATAAAATACCGGCCATAGGAATTGACCAGTGCTATTGCCACCTGTGAGAGGCGGTACCTAGAATCTCATGTAAGTTTAAGAATGTTATGGTAAACGAAGGCATCGTTTACCCAACAAAAATTATGGAAGCTTAGATCCCACTATAATTGGGGATAATGATCCCAAGGTGTAACCTTTCCCAGACCGTTTCTGAGCTCTCCACCTATTCCAAGGCCCTAAAAAGATGACCTTTGCTGTGCCAATGCCCACATCACATACAAGGTCATATAAAATTGTGAATGTTGGGCAACAATCTTCATCTGTGTATCCACATGATTGGATATAATCACCGCCCAATTGAAAGTCCCGCTATGTGTTTTTATGCAGTATAAGAAATAATACATCCACACCGAGAATGCCTGGGAGTGGGGCCATCTGAATATTCTACATAAAAATATTATGCCCACTTGAATGGGCTCCGTGAAATCCCTACGGGGAATTTCCAATTTCATTCTCTTATAGTCCCGCTTCAGAGACTTTAACCAATGATTATTGAGGTGCTACCGGGAAATGATTTTTGCCTCACTAAACTCCTTTAGTGAGTTGGCCCTAGTGATTACTATGGACCCTTTGAACTATGGGATCCCCAACCCAGAAGCAAAGGTGGGGGCATCCAATGTGACGATTGTGGAAGGATATTGCAGTGGCTAGGGATCTGAAAGCACGACTAAATGAGTGTTTGGGTTATACAATACTGCCAGCTTCCTGCTAAGTTTGGGGCACTGCATCGTGCATGGAAAATTTGGAGCCTTGATGATGCCGGAGGCAGATAAGTAAGTTGATATTTTGTCCCCTTGTTCTTTCAACCTGTAAATGGTCTGGATTAGACCTTGTAGTTTGGCCCAACTCCCATGGTCTGGATCTGTAATTTCTTGAACCTTGGAGTCTATTTTAGACCCCGCAATACCTCCCTCCATCAGATACTTGGAGGTTAATGACAACTTCACCAACATTCTTTCTAACTTTGATTTTTTGGCTGCCCGGGTGGAAGTAGTTGGTAATTCCAGGCTATTAGGAGGCACAAAATCATCAGACATCTTGAATGATCTTAACAAGCACCTGCAATACCAAATAACCATCAGATTATACAAGGATATGGAAAACTTTGGGATATTTTCTACCAGCCTGCACCTGTCAAGAAAATGTTAGCGCATATATCAAAAGTTTTGGAGTATCAAAAAAGGGGACATAACTTAAGCATTCCAGGGTGTGCAGACACAGTGACAAGGAAGAGAAAAGTAGAGGACAAGATCCTACTGGAAGTCTGGAGTCTGGAAAAAATAGCCATTGCTGAAGTGATTGGAAATAAACCATACTTTGGTCAATGCGCACTAGCACGTGAGAGAATGGCAGGCGGCATAAAGACAGTTATGGCATTGATTAGGAAAAGTGGGCTAACACAGGGAAAAATTGAATGCCAAGTTGGAGGCATTTTAAATGCCATACATAGGAAATTAATCCCGCCATTAATATGACAAGACAGAGGAGAGAGAAAGCTACCATGATTCAAACCAGCGAGGTGCCAAGTTTGAACCGTGGTGACCTTGTCTCGTCGAGCTCTATCTTGTCGGGTTGAAATTCATGACAGAGTGTGAAGAACCTGACGCTCTAAAGGATATACACAACACATATATACATAATATACGTAAATGTACAAGAGGGCCAAAGCATATATACATGGAAAATAGAAGATATACATCATATACATCATATTTACAATAGAACAAAAATGCGGAATGACTACCCTAACAAAACAACATAGAAAATGTACAAAATATACAATATCCTACACCACACAGAGGGCGGACAACACTCTGGCAGAGCTGACCCACCAATGGGCGGTGAACCAAAAGATGAAGATGCCAAGCAGAGACAGAAACAAAGTGAAGCAAAAATGAAAAAGAAACACAACAACAAAAAGTAG
Source organism: Thuja plicata (assembly GCA_018584345.1). NCBI lineage: Eukaryota > Viridiplantae > Streptophyta > Pinopsida > Cupressales > Cupressaceae > Thuja > Thuja plicata. Next base: position 192,125 of record MU225991.1, read on the forward strand.
AAAATGAAGGAAAGAACCAGAAACACCAACCTAGAATCTGAATAATAGCAAAGGGGAGAAGTACTAGACTACTCTGTAACAGCTTTCACCTGCAACATCATGCACAGGTACTGAAGATCACTTTTTTTTTACTCGCTAGGTTCAGAGAAGCATGCACTCAATTCTCGCTCAAATTGCCTATGAAGTCACTCTGAAATCTCCCAAGTGTTTTAATCACAATAACTGTGAAAATGACAGGTAAATCCTATTTATACCCAAGGTAAAAGAAAGTTACCCTTCTCTCCGCAAACTCTGGAATAGGCAAACTTCTGAACTCTAAGCCTAGGGATTCCGTGCGGTCATACCCTCTAACGAAAAGAAGACATTGTGGCAGAGAATCTCAGAGTCTGGGATCTGACTTCTGGAAAGGAAATGACCAACTCCAGGACTAGGTTCCAGAGACACAAGGAACAAAAAACACAAAACAAAACCAACACTGCGGGAAAGAAAACCCAGAGAAGGAAACCAAAGAAGCAAAGGAAAAGAAGACAAGGCAAGAGCCAAAAGCAAAACAAAACAACAAAAAAAGGGGGACCCAACATTTTACACACAAAATGTAGGGATGGTTATGCAGGGCATAACAAACGGTGACTATCTAGGATGAATGTCTTAGCGTATTCGAGAACTACAGAATCTCTGATTAGCAAAACTAGAATAAATCGTTACCCGAAGCATCTTGCTCGCAAGGTGCAACATGTCTGAGAAAATCCAGCCATACACAATTTAGTCCATGATCCATTCTTCAGTGGTGAAGTAAGCAAGCCAATGACCTCTCGGAGAAGCAGAGAGGAGGCACTAAGTATATCAAACCCCAAAGTCATCAAATCCACTCGTTTCTCCCAGACACTGGAGTTTCGTCCCATTTCTTTTTTTCTTATTATTTTGTATGTTTCTGGGTGGGAGGGTGGTACTTCTTTCACCATTAAGCTTAAGCTTAGCTAAATTTAATGGCAGTACTTCTTTCACCCTTCCGCCCACCTTAATATGCTGAATGGGGGAGGAAAACTCAAGATCTGGAAAGAATCTTCAAAAGTTTAGACTTGGGTCAACCAACTAGTGCACCGATCTACCCTCAATGTGTCTGATTACTTGTTCCTTAATTATTTATTTCACTGACTACCAGACTTCCAGGGATAAATCCGATGAAGATCGCTCATAATTTACTACCAAACTTGTAAAATAACTTCGGAGACCGGACCAATTCCATCATGCTAACAATAGATTCTTAAGTTCACCATCATGCCAAAGGCAGCATCCCAGAGACTAGATGTTATGCGAAGCATACCTGTCCTCACAAGAGGTGTAGCAAAATGCTGGAACCCAAAAAAGGAAAAAAAGAAAACCAAAGACAAAGAAAAAGAAAAGGGGCGATCTCGAAGGATGGTGAGCAAAACTATTTACAAAGAAAGGCACCCCCAAATGAGGCACCGGGAAAGAAATATTTACAAGAAGGAGAATTTACATAAAATGCAACTCTAGGAAAACCGGCCTCATTTGAAGTAATGTTTGAGAAACTATCCATTGACGGGCAATGGGACAGGTTCTCCAATCATGGTATTGAGGTGGTAGGTATTTTTCCCACAAATTTTTGAGATTAGGTATGGTTCAAGCCAGAGCCATTGGAACTTGGTGTGCTTTCCTTTCTTTTCCCAGGCCTTGTCCCACAAAAGGACTAAGTCCAAAATTTGAAAGGCCTTGTATTGGGCTCTACAGTCAAACCATCATTTTACCATAGCTTGGTGATGCACAAAATGTTAAAGGGCTATGTCTCATTGCTCCTCCATCTACACCAGATTCAGAAGTCGAACCTCCACAATGCTATCCCGATTGCCGAATTCCTGCATAAACTACAAAACTGGGATCTGTAAGTTGATTGGGAATACTGGGTTCTGGCCGTAAACCAGATGGAATGGGGATGTTCCCAGGGTGGCCTTAATTTGAATGCGGTCCGCCTAGAGGGAAAATCTCAGCTTTTGGTGCCAATCCTGGGGGTTCTACTCTAGCAGGTGTTTGATCACTTCAAGTATATTTTTGTTTGTTGATTCAACAACACCGTTCCCCTGGGGGTAATAGTTGCTGGAAAAATTTAGAGTGATCTTCCAGTCATAGGTCCACTCAAGTAGTTGTGCTAAAGAAAATGCCGAACCATTGTCACATACTATAGCGAAGGGCATTCCAAATCTTGTGACGATGTTTTCTTCTAGGAATTGGATAACCATGTCTGCCATGTTATTTTTGCAAGGTATGGCTTCGGACCATCAGGTGTAGTAATCAGTTGAAGTTAGGATGTAGCAGTGGTTGGTAGATGAGTTGGGGTTGATTTCCCCAATAAATTCAAATGCCCATTGGGCAAAAGGTCTAGCTTCGAACACTGGCTGTAAGGGCATAGCTAGGTTACGCTCACGATGTACCACGGTTTGGAAAGTATGGAACTTCCGTACGTGGGTGTAGAAATATTTAAATATGTAGGCCAATAATATCTGGCCCAAAGGATCTGATGGGCGGTGGCATTGGCTGAGCCATGCCCGGTCCCAAACTGCCCATGGAATTCTTCAATCATTTTCGCAGCTTGGTCCCTATAATTGCACTGAAGGTACACTCCCTCATAGTTACTACAGTAAAGCGCGGAGTTTTTGATCATGAAGTGGGTAATTTTCATCCACAGGGCATGATATTTGTTAGGAGGTAACCCCTCTGGGCATCTGTTGTTTAACAATAAAACACTAGATCAGTGTACCACAGGTCTGGAGTGATAGAATCCACTGTGTATGTTTGACATTCTATGTGGGGAGTCTCTTCAGCCATCGCTCGACTTAGTCCCTAGCCTTAGACTATCTTCATGGGTTGTATTTCTAAGTCATATTCCTGGAGGATGGCCATCCATTTCCCCCATCTTTCACTCAACTCACTCTGCATCAGCAGAGATTTCACAGCTTGGTCTGGGATGATAGCATGCACCTTGCTCCAGAGAATGTAATGCTAGAATTTCTTCACGGCGTGAACAAGAGAAAAGGCCTACTTTTCCAATGATGAATACCGAACTTCAGCATTATTGAAGGGGGAGCTCATGAAAGCTATTGGTAATTCTTCTCCCTTGACCTTTTGGGTCAATACTACCACGGAAAAATGCGGCAAAGCAAAGGAGTAAATATAAAATGGGAGGGAGTAGTCTAGGCTAGCCAGCATGGGTGCCTCCGTTATCATCTGTTTAATTTGGGTGAATGCCCATTTTGCTTCTATACTCCACTCAATTTTGGTATCCTTTTTCATCATTTCATTGAGTGGCTTTACTATTTTGGCAAATCCAGTGATGAACCGCCAAACAAAGTTGATCTTTCCAAAGAAAGATCGCATCTCTTTCTTACTGCCGGGCATTTGTAGATTTAGCAATGCTTCAACTCTCTCTGGGTCAATGGATATACCTTTCTTGAAGACAATATGCCTGAGAAACTTCCCTTTAGTGACCTCGAATATGCACTTCTTGGGGTTGAGGGATATTCCGTATCGGTGACATCTCTCACAGATCTGAGCGAGGTGGGTGGAAAAGATGGTCAAATCATCCATGCAGATGATTATGCACTGATTCACAAGGCCCTCGAATGCAATGTCCATGGCCTTTTGAAATGTGGCCCCTGCGTGTTGGTGCTAAAAAATGCTAGACCGTTTTGAGGCCAACTGACAGGCACAAACAAGTGCCTCTACAATTCTGACTCGATCGAGCCAAGGCTGGTAGGCCTGAATCAAATATGCTTTCTAACTGCACAAATACATGCACAACAAAAGAAAATCCTTCCAAAGGGGTCAACAATCCTTTGGAGGAAAATAAACCTAAAATCCTAATTGTTAAATAGTGCGATATCTAAACTAAAGCTTAAAAGTATTACTAAAACCTAATTGAATGCTTTGT
>MU225991.1:197065-213193 GCA_018584345.1 Thuja plicata
AATTTTACCAAGATGCAAAAACAATACCCTTACATAACATAAGGCAATGTAAATTATAAACCAAATTTCTAAAATATTAGGTTATAGAAACTTATAATTCACCCTAAAAAGAAGGAAGCACATACCTAGTATCTCAATATTAAAACTTAGGGCAAATGATAACTTTATTGCAAGATGACAACCCTAATATTATGAATGTTGCTAAAATACAATCATTTTATAAAACAAAGTTAGGGTTTATGTATATAAAATCAATCACGCCCATTTTACCTCATAAGTTTGATTACCCTTTATAATATTAAAATTAATAATAGAGTAAAATAAAGATTGTATTTTAGGTTTTGAAAATTAAAAATAAGCATCAATAAAAATATTTCAAAACTTAGAAAACATAATAATCTTTTAATACAAATATACTTTTCATACTAATGATTTCATGGTAAATAATAAATAAAAATCACATTAGTAAGAAACAATACACTTATGCGTCCCAACAATTTTTAATTTTACATTAAAATAGAATAATCTAACACTTATACCATAATTTCCACCCATACTCTCGAAGAATAACATAGGACAATTGGTTAGGGGGTAGGAGGGTAGATAGGTAGGAAAAAAGGTTGGCTTGAGAGGTCGAGTGTTCAACTCCTGATCGCCACCTTTTTACTTAACTACTTTACTTATTATTTTTATAATTATTTTATTTCAAAATATACATGCATTAAATTTATTGAAAATAAGATAGGGACATGCACACACGCCTTTTTATCATTTTAATCATTAACATAGGGAAATTATATAAAATATAAAAATGTATACTATACTTCCCTGATGTCTCATTCCTTTTGAACCTAAAATTTTCAGTGTCAACACTGCGTTAATCAAGCCAAAGGGCATCCTCCGATATGCAAACGTTCCCCACTTGGTGGTGAACGCCATTTTGTCTCTATCTTCATATTTAACCATGACTTGGTTGTAGCCGGAGTATCCGTCCAAGAAAGACATCATTTGTGACCCGTTCACTATCTGCAACACCTCATCCAACGAGGGGAGAGGGTGATTATCTTTCTTGGAGGCCCTATTCAAATTTTGGAAATCCATGCAAAGGTGAATTTCACCGATCTTCTTTCTAATAGGGACCAAATTGGAAACCCACATAGTATGCCAGATTGGTAAGATTATCTAGGCTGATAATAGTTTTTCCACCTCCTGACGAATCAAAGGCTCGATCAGCGGGTTGACTGGTCGTTGCTTTTGCCGAAAAGGCTTAGCATCACATTTTAGGGGGATGGTATGAGTCATAATGGATGTGTCATATGTCTTCAAATCCTCATACCCCCACACGATCATGTCTATGTATTCTCAGAGAACCGCGAGAATCTTTTCCTTCTCCTCAGGGGAGCAGGAAGTACCAATGTGTATCATCTTTTCTTCACCGGGCTGGCTGATGTTTACTTTCTCAAATTTTCCTCCCTCAGAGGAGGATGATATCTTTTCCCATCCCCGAGGGTCTGAGTCAAAGATATGTTCAAGTGTGACCATACCCTTCATGATGGTTTTGGTAGGTAGGTCCATGATCCCATCATCTTCATCACCCTGCCCAGTATCATCATGGTCTCGTTCTTCCACTATCTGGTCTTCGAAGACACCAACATTGGCCATGAAGGCCAGGATATGCTGATCGCCCTCAAAAACTTGAAAGTGGGTAACATTATATAGAATGGACAGGGTGGGGATCATCTCAACAAAAAATATCCAGAGTCGTGAGCCGGCCATGGGCTCAAGTGTGCTGGCAGAAATAGAAAGGGCATCCGAGACATAATTCCATCACCGGGGAATGAGATCAATGCTGAAGGCATCAAAATCCTCAATAAGGCTCCATGCCCAATTGCGGTATGCAGCCAACCTCTTATCATGACATGTGTACTAACTCTGGACTTGTTTAACAATCAACTTTGAATTACCCAGGGCCCAAAGGCGAGTGATTCCTTTCCTTAATGCAAATAGGAGTCCAAGGAACAAAGCCTCATACTTCATAACATTGTTTGTGCAGTTGAACTGCAGCCTATAGGACACGAGGAAGGATTTTCCTCGTGGGTTGATTAATTCTACTCTTGCCCCACAACCTTGTTTGGATCGGGACCCGTCGAACTTAAGGGTCCATAAGTCATCACTTGTCGTCCAGAGCTGGGGAGCTGGAGCAGGCTTTGGATTATTTTTGGGAGATTTGGGAGGAGTTTCCTCTGGCACTGATTGTGCATGGGTGAGGTTCACTTTCGGAGGGGTTTGGAATTGGGATCCCCAGAGAGATGGAACTGAAGAAATGCTTCCAGTAGGAATACTGGGCTCCGGGGAATCAGCTGTATGTTCTTTGTTCCGGAAGGCGTTAATGTACTGGGTAGTGACAGAAAGACAAGGCTCACACTCTAGCTCTAAATGCTTCTGATAATGTACCTGGTACCAAGTGCCAGACAAGAGTGTAGCGGGGGTTGCTGTGGCACCCTGAGAGTTAGCCTCAACCCTCAACTTTTCTTCTAGGTCTTGGGTTCTCTGCAGAACTATGGGATCTTCTCCCAGCGTGAAATTGAACGTTAAGATTTCAAGGGGTTGGTACAACCTGAAGGAAGTCTCAGAGAATAAGACCTTGTTAACCTTCCCCACTTTGGTAAGGGCTTGCTTCATCTAGGGCTCACTTTCAACCCGTATCTTGTTTGATTCTCCTTCCCAGGGGAGCCATAAGTGGGAGAAGTCGGTTGAAAAGTATCCATTCAAGGAATTAGACCAATTCTGACTTAATAACATCTCATAAGTCTCTAGGATGTCCACCACTTGGATATTGATTATGCTGGCTATTCTGGGGTCCTAGATGAGCTATATCTGGACATTCTTCAACTCACCCACTATTTTGATAGCAGTTTTATCCAGCTAAATTACTGCGCCATTAGATGGGGTGGGCCGGAATCTGAGCTTCTGGCATATGGATAAGGGCATGATGTTTCCCAAAGCTCTAGAATCTACTAGGCAATTGTATATGTTTTTGCCTTGTATGTTCAGGCCTAGTAGAAATGGAGGATCATCATTATTTCCCCGAAAGACAGCCACATTGGCATCCTCAAAAGAGACAGTCTTGGGTGGGCAACTGACAAATTTTGAGTTTCCTAAGAGTTTCAGAAGAGAATTCTTCTGCTCGGGATAGTTTAGAAAAACCTCCATCAAGGTCATGGAGGTGGTGGTTTGTTCTAATGCCTTTGTGATGTCAAAATTTCCTCCAAAGAATTGGTGGCTTCCCTCAGCTGGGTCTTTTGCTTGATTAGAGCTAGAACCTTTTGGAGGGATAGGCTAGTCGGTTGTATTGTCCCTGGGAGGAGTATCCTTGGTAGGAGACGGCATGTAAACTGGCCCTTTACCGGACTGACTCTGAGTGTTGTAAGGAGCCCATGGGTTGGTAAAGGCATTGGCCTCAAAGGCCAGAATCAATTCATCAAAGAATCCCTGCAACTCAGATTCTTCTTCATCTTCTCCTACGGATCCGAAAAAGACGGTCTCACAGGTGAATGCACTGTGAGTTGGCTCTTATACAGGAGGCTCTGGGGGAGTAGGGTCAGATGCTTGTTGTCTGTCCAGCTGGGAGATCACGATGACCTTCTCCAGTGTGGCACAATTTACCTCGTTGTGGGAGTCGGTGTCATGCAATCTACACCAATTGGTCATAAGTTGGAAATATGCGACTGGTGTGAAATGTGATGGTCCAGCATCACCTTGATTAGCATTTTGGTTTGGAGGTGGACCTCCGGTGCTTGCATTATTGTTCCATTGCTGTTGATTGGGCCAAGGCCCATTGTTGAAGTTTCTTCCTCTGGCATTATTGTTTCATTGGCCAGAGTAAATATTTCCTCTTTGGGAATTGGAGTTCTGGGGTGCATAAGAACCCGCTTTCAGTTGACCCATGTCCACAGTCAGGGTGGACAACATTCGCTAGAGGGACTCAACCTTGGCAGTCAATTGAGTGTTTGTGTCACAATGTGATGGTTGTTGTTGTTGGTTCCCTGGGAAGGCGACAGTATTTTCCAAAGTTGAGGGTGGCAGTCCTCTAGCCACGGATGACTGGGCACTCTGGATGGTTGTGTCTACTATTGTTGGTTCTGCTGCGGCTGGTTCCAAGGGAAAGATTCAAGACCTGGTATTGCCTGAGTCTATGGTGGATAAATGTACCGGGCCTTCTGGTCTATCGGTAGTGGTGGGGGATTCATAGCCATCGCGGGGGCACCCATTGCCAGATTGGGGTTCTATCCCCCAGAGTATATAGTTTCACCGGGGATCATGTTGAATGGCGTACTCTGCCCAATCCCGCCCGGGGATTTTTTGAGGCCACGGGACAGTTCTAAGGCTAGGTTGTAAACTTTTTCCAAAGTATCCCAGTCACCTGGGGCGGTAGTTATCCAAAGGAGAGTGGCAACAAAAGGGTCCATTGAGTTGAGGTAGGTCTATATGGTTACTTCTACGGATGGGATGAAAGGGCCCATGCACCGCTTCAAGGCACGTTGGAACCAGTGATTAAATGCTGCAAGAGGTTCATTTGGTTCCTTTTTGAAGAAAATGAACTGGCTGTGGGACCAAGCTAGGTCCACATGTATGCAAAAGGCAGCCAAGAAGGTGTCCTCCATGTCCTTCCAACTGTTGATGGAGTTAGCAGGAAGGTTAAGGTACCAGTTCAGTTCACCCTCTCCCAGGGATAGGGGAAACATCTGAGTCACAACATTTTCATGTTGGATCTGGTGTCGGTTCATGGCATCTTTGTATGCCTGCAAGTCTTCCTCTACATTTTGTGAGCCTAGGTGCTCATATCATGGGCAAATATTTTCCGAGTGCGAGGGTAAATCGTTGGTTACACTCGAAAAAGTCCCCATATGGGACCCGGTATTCCTGAAATATGCAGCTATTTTGGGAGTTGGATTTTGAGTAGGTTGAACGTTGATTCCCAGGATTGTTTGGGAAGTTTGGATATTCTATGGTACACTAGACCCCCAAACAATGGCAGCTGGTGTGATTTTTGGGGTCCATTTCTTTCGAGCGGGAGGCTCGAGTTTGACAAACCTTCTGGGATCAGGGGCTGATCTAAGGATTCTTTCAAATCTCACTGGGGAGAAAGACCCAATCCCATTAAATGCTTGACTCCTAAAAATATGGCTTGGGGAACCCTTGGGAGGTGTAAAATCAGAATCCTGGGAGGGGGAAGAGTTCATGCCCTCCTTCTAGCACCAGTTTCTATTGATGGGACTCTTGTGACCGGGTCCACCAATAGAGGTAAGTTGTCACCGGGTACCGGGGTACCGACCAACTTTGCCTGTAAAGGTTATCCAGGGAAATGAGATTCCCTGGGCCTCCAAGCACGTGAGAGTCAGGTCTCAATAGTGCGGGGCTTAGTTGGGAGATGTGACTATTTTTCAAGGGGGATAGCTAGTTATCTTCAACTCGTCAATTCCAGGAATTTAGGTAAGTGGGGTTTCCTACAAGCGCGCATTCACTTTAACAAATAAAATTCAAAAGATATTGCAGAGTTAGAAATATTTCATCTACCTATAGTTATACTAAATGTTCAAGACATTAACAATGCTCTAACATAGTACACTAAATACCAAAGAAATATACAACCATCAGTTCATATTTTATTAGTAGCAAAGGAAAGGAGGTCGTTAATCTACTTTAAGTATCAGAGCAAAGGACATGAAGAACACAAAGCATAAAATACCGTTAACCCAGAAGACAGAATGCCAACAACATCATTGAGAGAATTCTTCTTTCTTAATTAACATCTCTTCCAGCAAGCACTGGTGCGTGGTACAATGGTGGCTCCAAGGGAGCATCTAACTACTGAAAGCTTTGAAACTATGGAGCATTGAGCTCTACAACTAAGAACTGAGAAAACCAAATTGTCATTAACTATGGACTGCAAAATCATTAATTTTGCCGACCCTTAGAATGAGGTTGGACTTATTATTTATACCTATCTTTCTATCTAACCCTAACCCTAACTTATTTTACATGTTGCAATCAAATACATTATCCGGTGGTCAGTACTACCTGCACCACTCTACAAAAGACCTATAGACAGAAAAGGCCTATCATGTCAGAAGAATAAGACAAGAAAGGTGGAGTGGAAGAATTGGCCTCGAGAAGAGAGTTGAGAAGGAGAAAGAAGAAATCTGATTCCCTAGGGATTGAGGCTACATGCCTCATAAATGGGAAAGCGGTGCCCTGTCTTCAATGCACCAGGTGTATCTCTGAAGTGGCAGCTTGGGAAGACCACCTGTCAAACACCTCCTGTCGAGCTAACATGCCTTGTTGCAGTTCACCCACCTTCTGACAACCTTTATTAACTGCCTTGAAAGTGACCGGTCGACCTTGGGGACTGGGACACGGGTCACTTAAAGAATAAAAAATGTAGGATCTAGAATTCTGGGATCCAGGAACTTATATTCTGAAGGAATAAAGAATAAAAAATATAATGCCGGGCCAAATTCTCCCAGATCTGGAGAACTTCATTGACTTATATTTTCTCCCAAGCTTCTAACACTTGGCTAATTCTCTCCTCATCTATGCTCTGGATGCTACTCCATCTACTACGGATAGCCTCCATTGCCTCCTCAACCTCTCCGGCCCCATTCCAGAATTTGTTTACCATCTTGATGGTGTCATGCGACCGAATCATAGTCTTTGACAACTGGGACAACCTACCTTGATCAAAATCTCCACGCGGTAGATACAAGGATTCCATCCTTTCGTCGAACTTACTGAGGACATAGTCCTCTAGGGTACATGTTCTGGTGGTGAAGGGATCAACTTGTGATACCCTGACCATGAATGTTTTGAATAAATCCAAGGGATATTGGGCAGCTGTCAATTTCTCTTTTAACGTCTTATCTAGTTCCTTGCAAACCTATATTTTGAGAGTAAGTCTGGAGTACTAGACCTGGAGGGAATCATATGATTCTTCTCCCAAAATAACGTATGTACCAGATTCTATGGTGACCTCTTCGCCAATGTTATGGTTCTCCTCCAACCCGGCCTTCCATTTTTCATATTTATCTAAGTCTAACTCCCATACCTGAGCAGAGCTTCTTGCATGGATAAGGGTGAGGTCTATCTTGTAAAAGTCTAGGAGAGACGCCACCAAAAATTCTCTCATCACCGTTATTTTCTTAGCTGCCCACCTATCTACTGCTTCCACCTTTTTCTTCATCAGGCGTAGTGAGTCCACGTCGCCCTGTACAAGTGGCAATCCAGAAGAAGGGGTCCCAGGGTGGACTTTGGCCAAGGGTCGTGTTAGTTCTGTCAGAAGTGTAATGAGATTAGCATTCATCTCTCTTTCCTCCTACAACTTCTACCCTTATTTGGCATACCGGGCCTCTATAGCCTTGGTAGCCTCCTTGAGCAAGTTAAGTTCTCCTTGCTTGTCCCTTTTCCCCAGCTTGACCTTTGTTATACTATAGTCTTTAGACCTTGTGGCCGCTGCATCTGTATTTGCTGGGAGTGTCATGATGAATACAATTGTACTACCTACTAGGTTGGTCTGGAGAGTATGGACCACCCGTGCCCTCTTGGGATTCTTTGTTTCGGCATTTTTGGCCAATGACAAGGGAGTTCCTGTAGGCACCACCGGAGCTTTTCTTTTCTTTTTTTCCACCATCCATTGAGGTGGCTGGGGCAGCCTTGCTACCAATTCCTACTCACTGAGATTCACTTCCGAATCTGGCGGCGCATTCCCAGAATTTATATTTTCTTTTGGCTCCTTTTCCTATTCTTGTTCTAGTTCCTTTCTCGCTTGTTGCTCTCTTTCTGTTTCCTGTTCTCTAGAACCTTCTATATTTTCTGCCATGCTGGCATCTTCTGAAAAATTCTCTGGGATCTTTTCTCCGGTTTCAATTTTTGTATTCTCAGGGACTTCGTCTCCCCTGGTGGTATCAACAACTTCTTCGTTCTCCTCTTCCAGGACTTCCTAGTTCATTGGCTGCTACTGTTCTTGGGCCCTATCAGCCTCATTTACTTCAATATTTTCTTCCTCTATTGGGACATTCTCCAGAGGTGGATGAGGTCATTGACCAAAATTTAACAAGGTGGCAGCTTTCATGACCTCTCCGAAAGTACTTCGGGGAACTTGGTCACCCGAAGTCTCCAAAGGCACCTAGAGCATGATGATTGCAGGTACGGTTTTTTTCCCTAGGGTCTGGGTTCTCCTCCCACTAGGGGCTCATCTGTAGGTTGCCTTGGCATATCTATGGTCCTTTGGGCTTGTGGTTCTTCCTATTCAGGCTCAACATTTTTCTCCTGAGCCTCTTGCTCTGGTATGTCCTTTTCTATGGGGAGTTCTTCTTCTGCAAGGGCCTCCTTTTCTTGAGCCTCGATTTCTTCCACCATAGTATTTACACCCTACTAGATTTATAGAAGCTCCTCCACCAAGAAGGTGTCATCAAAGTCATCATGTGGTGGAGAGGAGTTTGAGATATCTTCTACTTCAGGAGAATCCAAATTTACTTCTACCGGGGGCTTCTCGGGCATACCAAGGGGAGAAATTGGTATGGGGATCGCTGTTGTTTTCCTTTTCTTTACGAGAGAAGCCCCGGTGTCCAAAATACCAAAAGATTCTGCCTCAGAAAAATTCTATCTACTCATCATTACTGCCAACAAGGGAGGTCCTATTGGGTGAGCAGAGGTCACTGGAGTGACCGGGAAGCCAACGGCTACCTGCATGCTGATCTATTGGCTAGCCAACTTTGCCGACTCCATCTGATTATGTAGTTTCACCATTAGAAGCATGGGAGTCTGAGGGGGTGCTTTGGGCATCAGGACTCCCTCCTTTTCCTTTCCTTTTCTCACACTTGGTTCAGTAGGCATGAAAGACGAAGAAGGTCCAGCGCCGGCTGAAGAAGGGATGGTCTTCTTGACCGTTGCTTTCTTATGGGTGCTTTTGGGGCACACCTAGGAAAAGTATTTGTGGCTTGCCTCTATGATGGGGCAACATACCCCTTCAATCATCAAATCCTCTGGAGTGGCCCAATCCAGTAGAGGGAGGTCCAATTTGTCCAACCCCTGTCCTTTGTATGCTGGATCCTCCAGCGGCCCGCCGTCATTGAAACCCTTTTGGAAAGTTTGAAGGTCTTGTGCCTCCATGAGCCCTTTGCTCATTCTGCTATGCTACCGGGCCCTAAGATCAAAGCTTTCCTAGCAATCCACCCAGAAATCTTCAATGTCATCTTCATGTGGGGGGATGCCCTTAGTAGTGCGGTGACAATATTTCCACAGTGTCATAGTTCTTTCGGGTGTGGTTGAATTCAACCAGCCCCAACCCTTTTAATTCATTATCCACCTCCCAGGCTATAGTGAGGCTGGATGTATAATCCCTATGAGTAAAGGGGAATGAAAAATTGACAACCTTCTTCAATGTGAAGAAGGCGTGCAGGTCCATCATTTGCCTGCAGAATTCCAAAAGAATAATCCTATCCCCGCAATACTGGGGAAGGAGGTAGGGCTTTCCATTAAAGCCGGTCACCCTGATGTATGTGTGGTGCCTGAATTGAATAAAATACCGGTCATAGGAATTGACCATTGCCATTGCCTCCTGTGAGAGGCGGTACCCAAAATCTCAGGTAAGTGTAAGAATGTTATGGTAAATGAAGGCATCGTTTACCCGACAAAAATTCAGGAAGCTTAGCTCCCACTATAACTGGGGATAATGATCCCAAGGTGTAACCTTTCCTGAACCATTTCTGAGCTCTCCAACTGTTCCAAGGCCCTAAAAAGCTGGCCTTTGCTGTGCCAATGCCCACAACACATATGAGGTTATATAAAATTGTGAATGCTGGGCAACGTTCTTCATCTGTGTATCCACATGATTGGATATAATCGCCACCTAGTTGAAAGTCCTGCTATGTGTTGTTATGCAATATAAGAAATAATACATCCACATTGATAATTCCCAAGCGTGGGGCCATGCAAATATTCTACATAAAAATATTATGCCCGCTTGAATGGGCTCCGTGAAATCCCTGCGGGGAATTTCCAATTTCATTCTTTTATAGTCCCGCTTTGGAGACTTTAACTAGTGATTATTGAGGTGCTGCCAGGAAATGATTTTGGCCTCACTGAATTCCTTTAGTGAGTTGGCCCTGGTGATTAATACAGACCCTTTGAACTATGGGATCCCCAACCCAGAAGCAAAGGTTGGGGCATCCAATGTGATGATTGTGGCAGGATATTGCAGTGGCTGGGGATTTGGAAGCAAGATTGAACGAGTGGCCGAGTTATACAATATTGCTAGCTGCCTGATAAGTTTGGGGGACTGCACTGTGCATGGGAAATTCATAGCCTTGATGATGTTGGAGGCAGCTAAGTAAGTTGTTATTTTGTCCCCTTGTTCTTTGAACTTGTAAATGGTCTGGATTAGACCTTGTAGTTTGGCCCAACTCCCAGGGTCCGGATCTATAATTTCTTGAACCTTGGAGTCTATTTTAGACCCTGCAATACCTCCCTCCATCGGATACTTGGAGGTTAATGGCAACTTCACCAACATTCTTTCCAACTTTGATTTTGTGGCTGCCCGGGTGGAAGTAGTTGGTAATTTTGGGCTATCAGGAGGCGCAAAATTGTCAGACATCTTGAATGAGCTTAACAACCACCTGCAAGACCAAAAAACCATTAGAACAAACAAGGATATGGAGAACTCTAGGATATTTTCTACCAGCCTGCACCTGTCAAGCAAACATTAGTGCATATATCAAAAGTTTTGAAGTATCAAAAAAGGGGACATAACTTACACATTCCAAGGTGTGCGGACACGGTGACAAGGAAGAGAAAAGCAAAAGACAAGATCCTGCTAGAAGTCTGGAGTCTGAACAAACTAGCTATTGCCGAAGTGATTGGCAACAAGCTATACTTTGGTCAACATGTGCTGGCACGTGAGAGAATGGCAGGCGGCGTAAAGACAGTTATGGCATTGATTAGGACAAGTGGGCCGATACGGGGCAAAATTGAATGCCAAGTTGGACACATTTTAAATTCCATACATGGGAAATTAATCCTGCCATTAATATGATGAGATAGAGGAGAGAGAAAGCTACCATGGTTCGAACCAATGAGGTGCTGAGTTTGAACTGTGGTGACCTTGTCTTGTTGAGCTCTATCCCGTCAGGTTGAAATTCATGACAGAGCGTGAAGAACTCGATGCTCTAAAGGATATACATAATATACATAATATACATAAAATGTACAGGAGGGCCGTGTAACACCCCAAAATTGGCACCTAATAATCCTAATAAATTTTGGTGCATTCCTTCAATTTTCTCATTATCAAAGTCCTATTATACTAGGCAAATTATTCTCCTAATTGACTTTAATTGATTGAGTTTCAATTGCAGAAAACCCAAATTTGCATAAATCTGACATTATATTTAATTCCTAAATTCTCAAAGTTTATTAGCTAAAAATCCCTATGATTAATTGATTTAATTCTAAAGTCCTAAGTGCTTTTAATTAAATTAATTCCACCCCCTTTAGTTAATATACATAAAAGGAATTGAAAGGTTAATTAATTATTGGATGAATTATCCTCAAAAAGGAATTCCATGATTCCATGTGAAAGGACACTCATGTGGCAATAATTCACCCTTTTATTTAAATAATCTTTACATTTTTGTCTCAAATGGAAATGAAGAGGCCACTGTTTCTTTTCAAAAAACTCTTCACTCTCTTTCCATGGTTTTCTATAAATTGGACCTCATTTTCTTCATTTGGGAGGATGATTTTGGAGAGCATCAAATCTATAGTTAATTTTGCATTTAATTTCTTTCATGCTTTTAAGCTTAAAATTTCATAATTAGGCTAGTTTCAATTGGAATTGAAGATATATTGCTTTCATTTATGATTCATTTATATGTCTAACATTTCAATTTGATTCTTACAAGATTTCTAGATTAATGGCAATTCCTTTTCTAGTTTAAATGCAATTTCCATTCTAGATTAAAAGCATTTGAATTCTAGATTAGGAGCATTTGGTTTTCATAGATTAAATGCAATTTTCTTCCATAGATTAGTTTTAATTCATTCTTAGATTAGTATCAATTCACTTTCTTATATTAATTGCATCTCTTGCAATTTCATCTTTCCTCACATTCTATAAATCCGTCATGTTAGCAATGGTTAGGTTGTTGGCTCTCGTTCTGAGGGTTAAATTGACATCCACAACTAATTAGGAGGCAACAAGTCGTATCAATTGAATTTGCAGGATAGACAATTCATGTTTATATTTGTAAATTGAACAATTGAGTAAAGACTATGCTGGATTTGTCCATGATTTAGAGGTCACATTCAAGCACACACAGGCCAAAGCATATATACATGGAAAATAGAAGATATACATCATATACATCATATTTACAGAAGAACAAAAATGTGGAATGACTACCCTAACAAAACAACGCAGAAAATGTACAAAATATACAATATCCTACACCGCATAGAGGGCAGACAACCCCCTGGCAGAGCCGACCCACCAACGGGCGGTGAACCAGATGACGAAGATGCCAAGTAGAGACGGAAACAAAGTGAAGCAAAAATGAAAAAGAAACACAACAAAAAAAATAGAAAATGAAGGAAAGAACCAGAAACACCAACCTGGAATTTGAAGAACGACAAAGGGGAGAAGTACTAGACCGCTCTGTAACAGCTTTTGCCTCCAATGTCATGCACAGCTACTGAAGATCACTTCATTGTTACTCACTAGGTTTAGAGAAGCATGCACTCAATTCTTTCTCAAATTGCCTATGAAGTCAAATAGAAACCTAAGGGTGATATGACTGGTATTGGCTTCAATGAAGCTGAATGTTCAAAGAATCAGGAAGAGAAATCAAATGAGAAGATTGATACTGAGAAAACTTCTATTGAAAAGCCTAAAGAGCATATCAGACCCTTCAAAGGTAGATGCTTTGGCTGCCACAGATTTGGACACATGAAGATATAATTCAGAGGTAATGCCCCTTTTAGAACTTTTTTTAGCTATTGTTTTAACTGCAATGGATATGGGCACAAGAAAATAGAATGTAGAAAACCTAATCAATCAGGATATAGACAAGACAATGGAAAAGAACCTACAATGAAACCTACATGCTACAATTGTAATAACATTGGATAGACTATGAAATACTATAAGATGCAAGTCAATAAGGAAAGATGTCCTCCTATATGCTACAAATGTAATAATCTAGGACATATAGAAAAATTTTGTAGGTATAATGGATCAGACAACATAAGAGTACCACCTCCTATGAATTCATAGAAGAATGGAAATGATATTGGTAAGAGTGTTGTAGATGTGAAGAGTTATTTTGAAAGTTGTTTCAAGAAGGCAGAAGATAGAAAAAGTGGTAAGATATAGAAGATCAAAGAAATTAGTGAGACATTAGTTTAGGGAAATTCAGTAGAGGCTACTGGATCTTCGCCTGATGGGAGAAAGATAGAATTGACCTAATTGGATGATCATGGCCTCAGGGGGAGCATTGGATATAGACATCAGAATATATCCTACCCCAAAATTCATGGATTGAGCTCTTGCAATCTTGGGTATAAGTTTGGCTGACATCATGAAGTACACATCTAAGAGCGCAACATCAGCCGACACACATATTTTGTTTGCGAGATCTAACAGCCGACTAGACAGTTTTAAGTGAAAGTGAAATTCATAACTTAACTTGTATAAAAAACCACTTAATGACTTATCTCTTTACCATTTGATGAAGAGAAAGCTAAGGAAATTAGAGAGCAGAGAAGCTCATATTATTCTACATTGGTCGTGCGTGATCGATTGAAGGATAAACTCAGAATTCAGTGAAAGAAAGGTAAATTACATCATCTAGCCATGGATGCACCTATTATTTTTGATGTTACAGATAGACCTAGGTATAAGTTAAAGAAACAACTATTCAAATCATGCAAAGAGGATCTAGAGGGAGCATTTTCCCAAACCTCGTATGGCGTGTTACACATAGAAGATATTAGGTCTTACATACATTGTAAGTATGACATACTAGAAATTGATGATATATCAACTAAGATGGAGTATATGACTGACAATGGAGTCATGAGAGAAGAATACACACATATTAATCAACTGAGCATAATGAAAATTCTGTATTTATGCAAATTCAATGAAGATGAATGGTTCAAAATACTGTTAAGTAGGGTTCATGATCAGTTTTTCTGGATTGGTGATCAACCTGTGAAGATTTGTAGTGACCTAATCTATGAAATCATTGGATTGGACAGCACCAGAGTCATTCCTATTGTGGAGAAACATGTGAATAAATAATTTGAAACCCTAACTCATTCCAAATGGGACAGATAGGCAATGACAGTAAATGGCATCTTTCAGCAAGATGTAAGATTGATTGCGATGATACTTGGGTACAAGTTCTACTACAATAGAAGACCTAATTTAGTATCTGTTGGAGTCATCATGATGGCATGGAGAATGGTGAAATAAAATGTACAGTATAATCTATACAAAATTCTAGCACAATAATTCCTTGAGAATGTGAAGCTTGTGAAGAAGGAAAAATAAAAAACCTTCAAATTTGGTTCATTGTTGATGCATATGTTCCTTCATATTGAGCATAATTTTCCTAATTTATATCCTAGTGGTTGGAAGTTTGGAGTACCCACTGGCATATCGATTTCAGAGAGCTACAAAAGACAAATGCTACTTGGGTTGATGGTGAATTATTTGGTATGATCAAGATTTTACAGAGACGGATGAAGACAAGATACAGAATACATGAAGACATTGTTGAGAAATACAAAGATACAATTTATTTCATGGTTGAAACTGATTGTGTGTGCTTTGAAGCAGTAATACCCAGGAAGAAATGGTGTTATCCCATGGGTTATGAAGTGAGTTCTGAAGTACTTACCATGCAAGTAGAACATGTCCTTGCATTAGAGATTTATACAATAGAGGAAAGATGGGGAACTTATGAAGAAAAGTCAGAAAAAGTGAGAGAAGAAAAGACCAGATGTCTGAGGAAGAGAAAGATAGAAAATCTTGTACATGAATGTGGAGTTAAAACAGGATTGACAAAAGAGGAATTTAAAGAATTCAAAAAGAAGATGACAGAAAGGTCACTTGGACCTACAAGTGGAGGTACTATAGCCCCTCCCACCCTTAAGGTAATCATGGTAGATAGTCCACCTCCTCCTCAAGAGAAAATAACACAAGCTGAGAATATCACTTCTAGAGTAACAAGATCAAGCATGCATACATCACCCAAAGAGCAGAGCACAATAGGAGAAGAGAAGAAAACATAAAAACACATTTGGAAACCTGACTTGAAGATGCTAGAGAAGAGAGAATTAGAGCAAGGTAAATTGGTTACAATTGATAAATATTATAATAGGTATGAAGAAGAAGAAAAACTTAAAATTGACGACATTGTGATAGAGCACCTACTTACTTTCAAGAAGACACTATTAGAAATTGAAGGAAGCGTACCCATAGACCTATACGGGAGATTGGAGATAAGAAAACATGTTGCACAAATTGAAGATGATACAATCAGAAACCAAGAAATAGATAACATGCTGCCTGAGATATCAGTTCAAGAAAGGGACAAATAAAACAAGGAACTAAAACCTCTACTAAGGACTGTTAGTGCCCAAAAATGCTGAATTGAATTTCCTTTGGACTTGCCAATCCAATGATGGGAAATCTAATTATTTTTGGCCAACTAACGGGAATGTTTGATTATGATCCTCTTCCCCTACGCTTCTGGCTCTGTAGGACCAAGGCGGGTGAACCTTCACCTGAACAAGATTTTTATAGTAGATAAACTGTGTATGGAACTCAAACTTTTGTCTCTCAAAGTATGACAAGGAACTTGAAATAAATATAACTGAAATCAATATATCATGAACTGTAAAATGAAATACTTTAAGTAATTGAAAGAATGTTTAGTAAGTGTGTATGTAATTTGAAATGAACAGATAGATAAGATATCACAAAACTATAAACAATGAACTGAATAACTATAATCCAAATAATGATTAGACCAGTGCCTTATTCTACCATGGGCAATAGAGTCAAGA
>MU225991.1:213356-229592 GCA_018584345.1 Thuja plicata
AATGAGAAAACCAATTGAAAATATAGAATATGAATCAAATAAGGAAGCATGCACATCAAACTATCACTTTGAAGAAGTTCTATTGGTTTATCCGAGGGACTAATTGTAAAATGATAATGAAACTATTGTTACCCTAATTTTTAGCATTGCATCCAAGTAACCACAAATAGGAAAAAATTGCATTTTTGAAGAGTCCCATTAATATTATCCTTCAGATATTATTAATAAACATTCTACTACTACATTAATTTTTAGAAGTTATTATCTGTACTCTAAGAGTTGATCACACTCAAGAATTTCTAAATTATAATTGATCAATTACATTGTGCATTCAAACTGAATGTATGGTATAAATTTTGTTTCATCTTTCTTTTCATATCAATAGTAGTACATTGCAGAATAGAATGCATAATTGAAAGTATGGAGTAAGGGTCCCATGCATTGCCTTGTGGTTAGTTTCTACATCTGCATTTAGGTCTCCATGGTTCCTGGTTAGTTTTTGCATCTGCATTTAGGTACCTTAGGGTTTACTTGCATCAGGAGAAGAAAGTGGGGTGTTAGATCCAACTAGATCTAAGCAATACATGCAACACAAAGAACATACAATCAATTTTTCTAAAAAATAGCATATCAATCTGATGAAAACAATGTAATGAGAAAACATTCATTCACAGTATCTGAAAAATATTATTAAAGGGACTTGTTCCAAACATGAAACCTTTTACTATTTATGATCACTTTGATATATATTATTCTTTTCTATCAAATTAGATATCTGAGGAAACTTAGCATATCATCTGAGAAACTGATTTTCAAAATTTGGTTAACCTACTAGTTCAACAAATGATACAAACCAACCAACACTCATGAGTGAATGCCATCTTGGAATACATTCAATCACAAATGTTAATTGATGCATATGATATGATTACCTAATAAATTAAACGGTGTTTTGTGTGCAAGTGGGCAAATATGTATGACTAAATGCAGTAAGCAGGGGAAAATAATGCAGTGGATGTCACGAGCCCATGCTCGAACTTCACATAAGCCATTACATGCAGAAAGGGATTGTTTACATCTCAGAAGGTTACTGCTCACATGCATAAGAAGGATAAGATGCAGACACATGAAAGAATTCAAAAGATGCTACAGGAGGCACACGAACAAAGAAATGTGGAGAAATGCAGAATCAAGGATCTAAAGTCCACTACGTTCATGAAAAGAAAAGAGTTTGAGAAATGTTGTTATAGTAAGTACATATTTATGCTTTCAGACAATAGTTAAAGGTTCACTTTTTGAATATCAAGAGGAAAGAAACACTGGCCTGATGTTCAAGCATATTTCTTTTATGACATAATGATGCTGTTATGTTCATGTTTAAAAAGCTGAATTTTCAAAAGAATATGCATAACAAAGAAATATGGAAGCTGCAAATAAGGACATAAATTAACAATCTTAGTATCAGCATGAGTTTTCATTCATGATGGTGAAACATGTAATGAAGACAAACATCAAGAATGGAATGTCAGTGATTATCTATCAACTTTATGGATGCTGATTTCAAAGAGACACAATTCATGTCTTCATGTTAATTTTCAAGAGATATCTAAATGCAGAGTGTTTAAATGAATACATCTTATACTGCTATATTAAAAGGTAATATACATTCATGATGACAGAACATGGTATGCAATGATGTTAAAACATATATGCCAATTAGGGTTTCTCATTTTGAGAATGACCCATGGGAGTCACGAGCCCGTGCTTGAACCCCATGGTTAAAATCTTGTATGCATTTAAAAGAAACAATGTGTTTTTACACTAACTGCATTTAACAGATTCAAAAATTTAAACATACTCAGGTTTCATATGTTTTGCTCATACTGTTATCAGTTAAACAAGAAATAGTTATGTTTTACAAGCATACTGGAGGAGAAATATCTCATGTTTTGCAGATAAAATAGAGCACAATTGATACAAAAGAGTGTTTGGTCTGAATGGGGAAGCATGTTTTATGCCTATTAAAAGTTGTGACAGCAAGGAGAATGTTTTCTAAAACATTTAAATAGTACAAAAAACCCGTGTTTTAATTCAAATTCAAACAAGCATTAAAACCGACAACTTCAAGTGCAAGTTCAAAAGCCATGTAGGTATTTCAAAATATTGTGAATGGCAGCATGTGGGTATGACAGTAAAGTTCAACATTAAGCAGTGCTGTAGTAATGTGCTCGATGGTAAACAAAGACTAGTTCAAAATTTATATGAATGTTTAAGCTATAGTCGACATCAAGAAAAGTGTTCCAACATTTATCAAATACTAAGTAATGATTACATTGAGAGAGTCGACACAGCAAAAGAAACCTCATGGTTATCAAGCTTCACATCATCTCTATTCTATAGAAAGAAAAATTAATAATGATCACTTATCTGTATGTGCAAAGTGCTGGTGTATCCTCTTTATATTTTCAGTCATGGTTGTATCAACTCGTAGAAAAAAATGTGAAGCTTATGACTGAAAGATGTCATAGAGTTTAAACCAAATACATCCACCGCACCATTCAGTCATAAGCTACATTTTTTATGCTGAAGAGAACCCACATGGTGGTTGAGACAAAATAGTCATAGCTTGGTTTGTTGCCCGCGTTTCTGAAGGAAGAAGCTAAAAGACAACCCGCAACATTCAAAGGATAAAACATCAGAGTCCGCGGTGTTTTTTCTCAGTTCCATGTCACACTACAGAATGGGGATGAGTCTCAAGCTGTTGCTAAGATGAGTAAGTAGTGAAGGCCAAAGTTCATGGTAACTCAATGTCTCAACCATAGTTCGAGGTCACTCCTAGACTAGCAGTGGGGTTGCTCTATGTCACACTATGAACTGGGGATGAGTCTGAAGCTGTGGCTGAGACATCTCCATTTCAAAACCAAAGTTTATGGGCTCGACATCTCAACCACAACTTGAGACTATTCCAAGATCACAGTGGTAATACATTCCAAGTCTGTAGTGGTGGCCATGAACAATGAAGTGCTTTCAGAGTCTCCTTTATGCACTGCAGTTCAAAACCCACGATAGTGGTAAAACATCAGCTCAAGAAACCTAAGTTACAAACAACTATGCAATGCCATTTGTATTGGCTTAAAGACACTATACCACCAAAAGTATCAAAATTCAAGCAAATGGAAGATGACTTATAGTTGAAGCCCAAGTTCAAAGCAAAAGAAGACCAAAAGCCGCGACCTTTATTGAAGGAAAAATACAACAGAAAGATGCCATGTGTTACAGTGAGCATGAAATGACACCTTTTTCCCTCCTAAAGCTCATAAAAACTAGAGTTTCTCCATAGAATAGAGGTGGATTCATTGCAGAGATTCATGGTTTCTAGTTTCAACATGGTGGTGCCACAAAGCAAAAACCCTAACTCACAAATGAAATCAATGAAAACGCATTATGTTTTACTCACATTTGAAATCCACTGTCAGATGGAGTAAATGTAGTTGCAGTTCCCATTGCATTGACATTACCTCCATATTTCCATGGTGGTACTTTTAGTGCCATGAAGTCTCAAAACTGTCCCTTCAAACTGAGATGGTCAAGTCGACTACAAACCATGGTGACCAAACAAACTGTAGCTGCATCAACTACAGTGGTGTGGTGTCGGTAGAGTTGAGATTAATTATGATGTCGAGTTGATAAGAATTTTAATCCCCTTTGAAGTTAGGTTTTTGGATTTTCAAATAAGGTGGTAATGCATTTAGGGTTGTAATGTCATGTATTCGAATAGGTAAAAGTTGAAAAAGGATGTAATAAGATATATTCTTATCTATCAACTTAGGGGTGCAAAGCTTAGGGTTTGGATTTAGGGTGCTAATTTGGCCCTATAGTTTGGGAGATCTATCATGGAGGGTTTTGGGGGGAATTAGTTTTTGAAATAAGCCATGTTGGCTATTTAGTGGTAGTTTTCCTTCATGTTTTAAGGGGGTCAAATTGGTGGAGAGAAGAGCTTTAGTGAATTTTCTATTCCTATACCTGTTTGTTCATGTTTTTGTATTCCATTGTAAGTTCATGCTTGTAATTTCGATTTTGTGCAAGAGAATTCCACTATTCCTCGCCATTATTCTAAAATTCATACATGTAACTTGTATACAGATTTTGAGAAGAATACAGTTGCCCCACTTTTTCCATAAATCTGATTGTGATCATTTGTTCAAGTTCCTTTTCAACTTTCTGCATCCAAGAGTAATACATCTGTAATATGGATTAGTGAATTGCATTAATTCCTATTTTATATTACAGAATATAAGCCATTTGTAGAATATGCATGTTGTTAATGGTAAGATTACTACTTGTGGTTAAACCCTAGTTGTGGCCTTCCAATTAGCCTATGTATTGGATAGTGAATGATAGTGTAGGGATCCCTAGGGTGTGTTAAGTGAGTGTCAGTTAGAATCTTTTGAAAGATCTGAATCTTCTTGGTGTATCACCTTTTCTAGTTTTATTCATGCAAGTTCAATTTTAAATCTTTCTCCCTTTTCTCAATTCAATTTTTGATCAAGAGGTGATATTCCATACCAAATAGGAACTGGCCTAGAATTTGGAGAGTCTTCCTCATCCATAGTTCACCCACAGCTAGAGGAAGTTTCCATTGTCAGATAGAATTTCGATGAAGCCTTAACGCCTAATTTAGGGTGACAATTCTAAGCCTGAACAATTTTTGGCATGCCTGGTGGGACCACAAACTGCTTCTCAGTTCTGATTTAAGTTTTGTGAATGACTTAAGATCTCAGTGTGTGTTTTAATGAGCAGAACTCCAACAAGATCAAACAAGGAAGGATTTGTGTACCAGGAGTTATAGTCAAGCAGAAGGGAAGGAAGATCATCTAGAGGTGTAAGAGCATTTCAAAATCCAAGAGGTGCTCTATTGAATTCAAATTTCTCTTCATTTGATAACCCCATTTTTGAAGATCAAGCTGTAAATTTAGAGGAACTTGAAACTCATTATTGAAGAAATCAATCTTCCTGAGGATTTAAGTGTCCCTACTCATTATGGATCAGAATTGCCAAGTGTTGAGAATTTGTTTATAGATAACTCTGTCTTTGGGGCTTCTACAAGTGTTACTACAGCGAATCCCCAAAATTTGAAGACTTTCCAAAGCAAGGCAGCTCAGCATACTCAAGCTATTGTTGTGACCGTTGTTCAGCAACAAGTACCACCATCTACAGGAATGGTAATAAATCTTCCATTTTTCCCTTTTGATCAAGGTAGTCCTCTCCGAATTGCAAATCACAAAAATATACCCTTGGCTGCCTTGAAAGGTTTTCCATCATTCACTGGAGAAGGCCAAGTGACAGCTATTGAACACATTAGAGATATTGCATCTCTGTGCAATGTCCACCATGTCATGAAAGAAGACGTGGCTATGAAGCTGCTGGCTACATCAATTAAAGGTAAAGCTCTTGACTGGTTCAGAAATCTTCCAATAAATTCTATTGCTACATGGGATGTTTTTGGGGAAAGTCTTTCCAATTTTTTTGAGGATAAATCTGACAATCTATCTCTGGTAGAACAAATAACTACCATTAAAAGCGCTCCACAGGAGGAACTAAGTGATTTTATCTTAGGTTTTAGAAAACTTGGAATAGGATCCCTACCACAGTAAGACCCTCTGCTGAGTATGCATTTTTGTACTTTCTTAAAAGCTTGAATAGTGATATTTCAGTAATGATCCAATCAATGGGAGGGAATTCTTTACCTCAAGCTTTTCAGATTGCAATAAGGGCAGAAAATAGTCTCATTTAGGAAGGAATGATAGCTCCTAGGCCACCCATGCCTTATTTTCCTAACATCCAATCCAATATGCCACTAGTTGTCCCACCTCTAGCCCTGTTTCCATCTTAAAAAAGTGAGGAAACTATGCCTATTGTCCCTCCTAGTGAATTGCAAATCATAAAAAATAGTCAACAAAAAATTGAGAGCTTGCTACAGACCTTTGGGAATGAACTAGTTAACCTGAAAAGATAGCAAAGTCATCCAATAGCCCATACTCAAGGTCAATTTGTTGGTTCTTCATCCCAGCAACCTATTCAGCCCAGTTATCAAAGTAGCAAGCAACAGTATCAGGGAAATAGTAATGCAAATAGGCAAAACTGGAATCAAAGGCCTTACAGGCCATACAATCTAGCACCTCTCAATGCTGTTAGGGATATTATTCCTAGCCAAAATAACCTTATTATAGATTATGAATGGTGTTATCCTTGTAATTAACAACACAATCAGTCTAAGTGTACTAATGGAGTGCTCAATCAAGCCTTAATGGTTCAAAGTATCATAGATTTACAACCTACTGTATCCACTGAAGAGGCTCAGCCACACTGTGATACAACTACTCCTGACACTGCATTCCTCAATTGGAAAGAGGAAGAGTTATGTGGAGTGAATGGTGATTCATCCATATCATCAAATACCAGAGCCAAGAAGAGAGCTCTAGAATCAGAGCAATCAACTGCTGGGATTGCTGCTACATATCAATCATCATTCATTCCACTAGTTTCAATCCTAAAGGGAGCCTCTACTCATGCAAATAAAGAATCACACTATCAGAAATAGACAGATCATAGTATTAGTAAGTCTCCTTAGAAGGTACAATTTGTTGTTCCTTATAACATTGTTGATAATATGAAAAAGATGAGTGTATCAATTTCCATGTGGGATTCATTAGCTATTCTAGGGAAAACTAAATTATTAAAAGAGGAGCTATCAAAAGGGACAAAAATGCCACATCAAGCTATAAATCAACCTTCTTCAAAAGTAGTCATGGCCAATTTAGAGGCTTCTAAAGTACATGATGGAGCAATCAAAGAAGAAAATAAGATTGGTAAGATGCAGCAGTCAGAAGTGCAAGTAAGTAAAAAGGCTACAGATTTAAATCAAATGGCAATACCAATTGAAAGAAAGCCAACAAATATGTAGAGGATGACAGAAAAAGAAGGTAAGAAATCTGAAAATATTAAGCCTCCTCCCTTCTATGTTTCTTTGATTTTTGGGAATAAATTGGTGCATAATTGCATGGTAGACAGTGGTGCAACCAGCACTGTCATGCCAAAGAGCATAGCTAATGTGCTGGATTTAAAATATGAGCCTCTTGAGAAAGGAGTTGTCCAACTTGATGGTTCTTCAGTTAAAACAATAGGAGTTGTTAAAAATGCAAGTTTAACCTTGCACTCATGTCCAAACTTCTCCATTTCTCAGGATATTTTTGTCATAGATCTACCACCTTACTTCGGTATGTGTTTATCAAGAGACTTCACATCCAAGATAGATGGATATTTATCATCAGATTGGTCTCACATGTATTTTATAACTAGGTATGGTGCTAAGGTGACCATACAATTAGAATTATGGGCCAAAGACCACATAGAGCCTTATAATCCTAGTCCCATCAATGCAAGTTGTGTGATCATGGATTTGGATGAAATCAATGAGACTTCATCTCACAACACACAAATTGAAGGATATCCTAATTTTGTCCTAGATGAATGGGCAGCTAGAAGTGATCAAGATATTGATGTGTTTGATGCTGGTTTTGGTAATTATGTAATGTTAGAATCTGATTCAATTGTTCCTAATCTCGTTAAAGATCAATGTCCTAAATCAGAATTGTCTAATCAATTATGGGATCTATATTTTGATGGATCAAAGAATAAAGATGGTATTGGTGTAGGAGGTATGTTGGTATCACCTCATGGTGATAAATTTTATGCTACTTACAAGTTATCTTTTCTATGTTCTAATAATATAGCAGAATATGAGAGCTTGATCCAGGGCTTGGAATGGGCTAGGAAAAGGGGAATCAAATGTTTAAAGGCATTAGGAGATAGTGAGCTGATAGTAAGGTAGGTGAGAGGAATTAATACTATTAAGAATGATCTCTTAAAGCTGTTAAAATTAAGAGTGTCTGATATTTTGGAAGATTTTGATGCTTTCAATCTTATTTCCATACCTAGAAGGGAGAATATGCATGCTAATAGATTGGCTGGTATTGGCACACATGCTACAATTATAGAAAATAAAGGACTGATTTCAGACCAGTCACATATTAAAATTGTTGTAAGGCCATCTATTCTAGATAACAATGCTAATTGGCAAGTGTTTTACACTGATGAACATATCTTGAGTTTTATGACAGAAACTAAAGAATTTTTTTTCTCCTAAAAGAGATAAGTATGATCAGCAGATGGAGAATCAAGTTATTCAGCTGAAGACGAATAAGCTTCCAAGGGGATTGGTCAGCCTGGAATCAGCCTTCAACTTGAATGATCAATTCAGGAAGAGTAAAACCAGTCTACTGGTTAAAGAAGATCATTATGAGGAGGTGGAGATCTTTGGAGACAAATATCTGAAGGTTGGTAAAATAAACTCTCCCAAGGAAAAAGAATTGTTTATTGATCTTTTCAACGAATATAGTGATGTATTTGCTTGACATTATGCTGATTTGAAAGGGTTTGATCCTCAACTGACTCAGCATACCATAGAGTTAGAACCAAATGCAAAACCAATCAGGCAAAGGCAAAGGCCCATAAATCCCAAATTAGAACCTTTAATGCTGAAAGAACTAAGAAAACTCTTAGATGGAGGTATAGTATTCTCAATAAAGCATACATCATGGGTTTCCAATCTAGTTCCGGTAAAGAAGAAAAATGGAGAGATAAGACTTTGTGTAGATTTTAGAGACCTAAATAGGGCATCTTTGAAGGATAGACATCCTCTTCCTTCCATGGAATAGATCCTTCAATATGTTTCAGGTTCTGAAAGATTCTCACTCTTGGATGGATATTCTGGTTATAACCAGATTTTGGTTAAAGAATCTGATCAATTCAAAACAACATTTACCACTAAATGGGGTGCAATGGCTTACAAAAGGATGCCATTTGGTCTGTCAAATGCAGGAGCTACTTTTTAGAAAGCAATGGATATGGATTTCAAAAATTTGATGTATAAATTTGTTCTAGTATATCTGGATGATGTTACCATTTACAACAAAATTGCAAACCAGGACATAGATCATTTGAAACAAATTTTGCAGAGATGTAGAGAGTTTGGAATCTCTCTTAACCCAAAGAAGTCTGTTTTTGTAGTACATGAAGGCAAAATTTTGGGGTATCAAGTGTCTAAAGGAGGTACAACAATAGATCCTGAAAGGATTCATGCAATCCTTGAATTATCACTTCCAAAACATAAAAAGGGATTACAAAGTTTTATTGGAAGGATAAATTTTGTTAGGCGCTTTATCCCTAATATTGCAAATTTATTGAAACCTTTGACTTCTATGTTAAAAAAGGATGTGCCTTTCAGTTGGACTGCTGAGGGAAAGGAGAGTTTTGAGAAAATTAAGCAAGCCTTATCTTCAGCCCCTACATTAGCTAATCTTGATTTCTCTAAGGATTTTTTTTTATATACTTATGGTGGTATTGATACAGTTTCAGCAATGCTGGTGCAAAAGAATGAGGAAGGACATGAGCAGAAAGTAGCCTTTTTCAGTAAAGTTATGAATAGTTAAGAGGAAAAATACAATTTTGTAGAAAAGCATGTACTAGCTGTTGTAAAAGCCTTAAATAAGTTCAAACATATAGTTGCTGGGAACAAAATACATTTGATGATTGCACACCCTAGCATTAAATAATTTTTGTTAAATAAAGATGTCAGTGAAAAAAGGGCAGGGTGGATAACTAAAGTCATGGAATATGATGTACAAATCCATGTGACCAAGTTGGTTAGAGGTAAAGGCTTATGTGCTCAGTTGGCAGAAAGAGAATATCAGGTTAAGCCCATTGAAGAGGCCATCTCACCCCAAGGTGATCCAATACTAGTTAATGATTCAACATCCTGGTTGTTAGATATGACCAGATTCCTGCAAACTGGCCAATGTCCAATAAATCTTGATAGGGCCAAAAGAAGGTACTTCAGGCTTCAATCTATTCCTTATGTGCTAATTGATAACATTCTATATAGGAAAGATCTTGCTGGTATGCTTCTTAGATGTATAGATTATATTGATTAGAATAAGATTTTATCTGAATTTCATGATGGATCTTGTGGAGGGCATTTCAGCTCCAAAACTACAGCATGGAAAATTCTGAGAGCTGGCTATTATTGGCCAGGTTTATTTAAAGATGCTCATTCATGGGCAAGAAGATGCCAAAATTGTGCTATGTTTGCAGGGAAATAAAGGTTGGCAGCATTGCCTCTGAAATCAATCATTGTTGATCAGCCATTCAACAAGTGGGGAGTGGACTTTATTGGACCAATAAACCCTAATTCTAGTGCAGGTCATAAATGGATCTTGA
This sequence comes from Thuja plicata, assembly GCA_018584345.1. Taxonomy (NCBI): domain Eukaryota; kingdom Viridiplantae; phylum Streptophyta; class Pinopsida; order Cupressales; family Cupressaceae; genus Thuja; species Thuja plicata. The sequence goes on from MU225991.1 coordinate 223,695, forward strand.
CTGCTACATATTATTTTACTAGGTGGACTGAGGCCATTGCACTGAAGGAATCTTCTAGAAATGTTGTTCTAAATTTCTATGATGATATTATTACAAGGTTTGGAGTTCCTCACTCCATACTATCAGATAATGCCTTGGCTTTTGTTGGATCATCTATAACCGAATGGGCTGTCAAGAATGATATCTATTTAAACACTTCTTCTAATTAATATCCACAGGGTAATGGTCTTGCAGAGTCTACAAATAAGAACCTAATCAGGATCATCAAGAAGACCTTGCAAGGAAACAAAAGAGATTGGCATTCTAAATTGAAGACGACCTTGTGGTTGGATAGAATTACGCTCAAGAAGGTAATTGGGAATTCACCCTATGTTCTTGTCTATGGAAAATAGGCCTAATTACCCATATCTATAGAATTTCATGCATTACAACTAGCTAATCAAATGCTATTTTTTGAAGAAAGTGATTCCCTTGCCTTGAGGTATGCTGGTTTATTATAGTTAGAGGAAGAGAGGAATAGGGCCTTTGAAACTATGGAATTAATTCAAGCACAAACTAAGAAGTCTTTTGACAAGAAGGCTAGATTCAAGGACTACAAAGAAGGTGATCTAGTACTCAGGTGGGATGTACTAAAAAGCAGGCCAGGGCAGCATGACAAATTTGACAACTTTTGGGTAGGCCCATTTGTTATTACAGCCTGTAGAGAAAATAATGCTTATCAGTTATCCACAACTGATGGAGAAGTTCTACGAATTCTAGTAAATGGAATACACCTCAAGATTTGCTTTGAGGATTAGGTTTTAGTCTAGGTTTTATTTTCAATAAGTGTTGTCCAAGCACATAGGTCTCTAGGTTGCTTATGTCTTTAGGTTGCATTGGTCTAGAGTATCTGCATTTTCATTTCAATAAATGTTTGCATTCATGGTTTCTGGTTTCTTAACTCTATTGCCCAGGGATAAAGGTCTAGGGTTGTGTCTAGCAGGCAGACATCTAGCAGAAGTCGCCAAAATTGTTACCCTAATTTTCAGCATTGCATCAAAGTAACCACAAATAGGAAAAAATTGCATTTTTGAAGAGTCCCATTAATATTATCCTTTAGATATTATTAATAAACATTCTACCACTACATTCATTTTTAGAAGTTATTATCTGTACTCTAAGAGTTGATCACACTCAAGAATTTCTAAATTATAATTGATCAATTACATTGTGCATTCAAACTGAATGTATGGTATAAATGTTGTTTCGTCTTTCTTTTCATATCAATAGTAGTACATTGCAGAATAGAATGCATAATTGAAAGTATGGAGTAAGGGTCCCATGCATTTCCTTGTGGTTAGTTTTTGCATCTGCATTTAGGTCTCCATGGTTCTTGGTTAGTTTCTGCATATGAATTTAGGTCCCTTAGGGTTTACCTGCATCAAGAGAAGAAAGTGGGGTGTTAGATCCAGCTGGATCTAAGCAATACATGCAACACAAACATCATACAATCAGTTTTTCTAAAAAACTGCATATCAATCTGATGAAAACAATGTAATGAGAAAACATTCATTCATAGTATCTAAAAAATAGTATTAAAGGGACTTGTTCCAAACATGAAACCTTTTACTATTTATGATCACTTTGATATATATTATTCTTTTCTATCAAATCAGATATCTGAGAAAACTTAGCATATCATCTGAGAAATTGATTTTCAAAATTTGGTTAACCTACTAGTTCAACAAATGATACAAACCAACCAAAACTCATGAGTGAATGTCATCTTGGCATACATTCACTCACAAATGTTAATTGATGCATATGATTTGATGACCTAATAAATTAAATGGTGTTTTGTGTGCAAGTGGGAAGATATATATGACTAAATGGAGTAAGCAGGGGAAAATAATGCAATGGATGTCACGAGCCCATGCTCGAACTTCACATAACCATTACATGCAGAAAGGGATTGTTTACATCTCAAAAGGTTACTGCTCACATGCATAAGAAGGATAATATATAGACACATGAAGGAATTCAAAAGATGCTATAGGAGGCACATGAACAAAGAAATGTGGAGAAATGTAGAATCAAGGATCTAAAGTCCACTACGTTCATGAAAAGAAGAGAGTTTGGGAAATGTTGTTACAGTAAGTACATCTTTATGCTTTTAGACAACAGTTAAAGGTTCACTTTTTGAATATCAAGAGGAAAGAAACACAGGCCTGATGTTCAAGCATATTTTTTTTTATGACATAATGATGTTGTTATGTTCATGTTTAAACAGCTGAATTTTCAAAAGAATATGCATAACAAAGAAATATGGAAGCTACAAATAAGGATAGAAATTAACAATCTCAGTATCAGCATGAGTTTGCATTCATGATGGTGAAACATGAAATGAAGACAAACACCAAGAATGGAATGCCAGTGATTATCTATCAACTTTATGGATGCTGATTTCAAAGAGACACAATTCATGTCTTCATGTTAATTTTCAAGAGATATCTAAATGTAGAGCGTTTAAACGAATACATCTTATACTACTGTATTAAAAGGTAATATACATTCATGATGACAGTATAGGGTATGCAATGATGTTAAAACATATATGCCAACTAGGGTTTCTCATTTTGAGAATGACCCATGGGAGTCACGAGCCCATGCTCGAACCCCATGGGTAAAATCTTGTATGCATTTAAAAGAAACAGTGTGTTTTTACACTAACTGCATTTAACAGTTTCAAAAATTTAAACATACTCAGGTTTCATATGTTTTACTCATACTGTTATTAGTTAAACAAGAAATAGTTATGTTTTACAAGCATACTGGAGGAGAAATATCTCATGTTTTGCAGATAAAACAGAGCATAGCTGATACAAAAGAGTGTTCGGTCTAAATGAGGAAGCATGTTTTATGCCTATCAGAAGTTGTGACAGCAAGGACAATGTTTTCTAAAACATTTAAACAGTACAAAAAACCCATGTTTTACTTCAAATTCAAACAAGCATCAAAACTGACAACTTCAAGTGCAAGTTCAAAAGCCATGTGGGTATTTCAAAATATTGTGAATGACAACATGTGGGTATGACAGTAAAGTTCAACATTAAGCAGTGCTGTAGTAATGGGCTCGATGGTAAACAAAGACTAGTTCAAAATTTATATGAATGTTTAAGCTACAGTCGACATCAAGCAAAGTGTTCCAACATTTATCAAATACTAAGTAATGATTACATTGAGAGAGTCAACACAACAAAAGAAACCTCATGGTTATCAAGGTTCACATCGTCTCTATTCTACAGAAAGAAAAAGTAATAATGATCACTTATCTATATGTGCAAAGTGCTAGTGTATCCTCTTTATATTTTCATTCATGGTTGTATCAACTCGCAGAAAAAAATGTGAAGCTTATGACTGAAAGATGTCATAGAGTTTAAACCAAATACATCCACCACACCTTTCAGTCATAAGCTACATTTTTTATGTTGAAGAGAACCCACATGGTGGTTGAGACAAAGTATTCATAGCTTGGTCTATTGCCTGCATGTTTGAAGGAAGAAGCTAAAAGACAACCCGCGACATTCAAAGGACAAAACAGCAGAGGCCGCAGTGTTTTTTCTCAATTCCATGTCACACTATAGAATGTGGATGAGTCTCAAGCTATTGCTGAGATGACTAAGCAGTGAAGGCCAAAGTTCATGGTAACTTGATGTCTCAACCACAGTTCGAGGTCACTCCCAGACTAGCAGTGGTGTTGCTCTATGTCACACTACGAACTGGGGATGAGTCTGAAGCTGTGGCTGAGACATCTCCAGTTCAAAACCAAAGTTTATTGGCTCGACATCTCAACCACAGCTTGAGACCATTCCAAGATCACAGTGGTAATACATTCCAAGTCTGCAATGGTGGCCATGAACAATGAAGTACTTTTAGATTCTCCTTTATGCACTGCAGTTCAAAACCCGTGATAGTGGTAAAACATCAACTCAAGAAACCCAAGTTACAAAAAACTATGCAACACCATTTTTATTGGCTTAAAGACACTATACCACCAAATGTCCCAACATTCAAGAAAATGGAAGATGACTTACATTTGAAGCCTAAGTTCAAAGCAAAAGAAGACCAAAAGCTACAACCTTTATTGAAGGAAAAATACAACAGAAAGATGCCATGTGTTACAGTGAGCATGAAATGACACCTTTTTCCCTCCTAAAGCTCATGGAAACTAGAGTTTCTCCACAGTACAGAGGTGGATTCATTGCAGAGATTCATGGTTTCCAGTTTCAACATGGCGGCGCCACAAAGAAAAAATCCTAACTCACAAATGAAATCAATGAAAATGCATTGTGTTTTACTCACATTTGAAATCCACTGTCAGATGGAGTAAATGTAGTTGCAGTTCCCATTGCATTGACATTACCTCCATATTGCCACGGTGTTACTTTTAGTGCCATGAAGTCTCAAAACTGTCCCTTCAAACTGAGATGGTCAAGTCGACTACAAACCATGGTGACCAAACAAACTGCAGCTGCATCAACTACAGTGGTGTGGTGTCGACAGAGTTGAGATTAATTATGATGTCGAGTTGATAAGAATTTTAATCCCCTTTTAAGTTAGGTTTTTGGATTTTCAAATAAGGTGGTAATGCATTTAGGGTTGCAATGTCATGTATTCAAATAGGTAAAAGTTGAAAAAGGATGTAATAAGATATATTCTTATCTATCAACTTAGGGGTGCAAAGCTTAGGGTTTGGATTTAGGGTGCTAATTTGGCCCTATAGTTTGGGAGATCTATCATGGAGGGTTTTGGGGGGAATTAGTTTTTGAAATAAGCCATGTTGGCTATTTAGTGGTAGTTTTCCTTCATGTTTTAAGGGGGTCAAATTGGTGGAGAGAAGAGCTTTAGTGAATTTTCTATTCCTATAGCTGTTTGTTCATGTTTTTGTATTCCATTGTAAGTTCATGCTTGTAATTTCAATTTTGTGCAAGAGGATTCCACTATTCCTTTCCATTATTCCAAAATTCATACATTTAACTTGTATACAGATTTTGAGAAGAATACAGTTGCCCCACATTTTCCATACATCTTATTGTGATCATTTGTTCAAGTTCCTTTTCAACTTTCTGTATCCAAGAGTAATACATCTGTAATATGGATTAGTGAATTGTATTAATTCCTATTCTATATTACAGAATATAAGCCTTTTGTAGAATATGCATGTTGTTAATGGTAAGATTACTGCTTGTGGTTAAACCCTAGTTGTGGCCTTCCAATTAGCCTATGTATTGGATAGTGAATGATAGTGTAGGGATCCCTAGGGTGTGTTAAGTGAGTGTTAATTAGAAGCTTTTGAAAGATCTGAATCTTCTTGGTGTATCACCTTTTCTATTTTTATTCATGCAAGTTCAATTTTAAATCTTTCTCCCTTTTCTCAATTCAATTTTCGATCAGGAGGTGATATTCCATACCAAATAGGAACCGGCCTAGAATCTGGAGACTCTTCCTCATCCATAGTTCACCCACAGCTAGAGGAAGTTTCCATTGTTAGACAGAATTTCCATGAAGCCTTAATGCCTGATTTAGGGTGACAATTCTAAGCCTGAACAACTATTACACATGTGAAAGAAAAAAGACTTATCTTTATTAATATTTCAAAAATAGTACATCGAGGTCCATGTTATACTTGTTGATTAAAAACTATCCAAATATGTGAAATTGAATTATATTGTATTCCCCTCTCTTTACATTCTACATTATGTATATATATGTGTGTGTGTGTGTTTGAGTGTCTTTCACACCTTTTTAGGGTGAAAAGACACAACTCTTATTACAAATTATTTTGAAAAAACAATAAACTAACTAAAAATAACTACCTAACTTTTGGATTTGGCTTTGGTCAAAAATCCAAAACACCTT
>MU225991.1:229642-249600 GCA_018584345.1 Thuja plicata
TTCGATTAGTTAGTTCTATTTATTTGTGTCATAAAGCTTCCTTCCTTTGATATTTTTTTTATGGAGAAACATGCTTCTTGATAATGGATTGGGACTTCTAAATTATCAAAATTTAGGGTACCACCAAGGACCAAGGTGAGATTATTGAAAACCATGGCAAGGAAATATGATGAAGTCACTGAGGAAACTTAGAAGACACTAGAGAAGATACTGATTAGTACTAATTCTAACAAGCCCTCACCTCCTAAGAACACATCTCCCACACAATTTGGAGAGGGTGAGAGATATAAGACAACAAAGACATCTACTGATAAGAGCAAAGTAGATCCACCACAAGATTTCTATATTTCTGGTGTAGCAGTAACTCTTGACACCTCTCAAGATGAAAAGGACCCCTTTTTAGGGAATATGGATACTTCTGTGGCAGATGAGGCAGAACAGAAGAAGGAAGAAGAATAGAAAATGGAAGAGGAATAGAAGAAGGAAGAAGAGTAGAAGGAAGAAGGAAAGAAGATAGATTAGAAAGAGGATGAAAAGAAAGAGGTAAACACATCATCCATTTCATTGTTGGGAAGCAGTGATGTAAATGTTGACAACATGGATGAAGTAGAACTAGTAAAATTGGCATTTACTACTTTGAACAAAGAAAAGGAAAGATCAGAATAGAAACAAGACAAGAAGGAAAAAGTAATCACAAGAGAAATTGATACTGTAAAAAAATTGCTTCCAACACCTATTGTTTTCCAGAATAAAGATGACATTGAGAATCTGAGAATCACACTTGATGAATTTAATGGGCACTATGAGAACCTACTAAAGATAGCAGAAGAAAAGGAGGAGAAGACCTACTCTAAAAAGAAGCTAACATCAGTATGAAAATCTATTACATGGGACTTAGGCATTGTGAAGAATTTCTTAACAAATGCAAGAAGTTGCATTGGATATGGGAGAAAATCGTTCAGTTATTGCATGAATCCAATAAGGCATATTCATAATGTAGAAGACATTATTTCCAAAGAGAGGGCAACTCTAAACAGTATGATGGATGGTTGTGAAACATCTTCACAATCCAAAATAGAGATAGACAAAGAAGTCACAAGGATTTTGGCTAAACTCAGTGTATTAGATAATGAGAAAGGGAGAGTATTGACAAGATTCAATTTGCTGAAAAGCTTTATCACTCCTAAGTTATCAATACTTGAGGTTCATCTCTTAGACTTGGAGAAAGTGACAAATTCACTGGATAAATATTTTCCCATAGACTTGAAAGAAGCTGAGACCACATCATTTGCACTGAATGGCTTAATTCACATTAGCCAAATTTTGTTCAAAACATGGATTGCAGAAGTGAAGATCTTGGAAGATTCCTTTCAAGATATTTTGAAACTGGTGAGAAAGAATTAAAACCTTTTGTTGTATATGCACCTTTGTCATTTTTTTCAAAGGGGGAGAAGAGAAGAAAAAAAATATAGATATTATATAGAGAAGAAAATAAAAGAGAAAAGAAAAAGAAAGATTATAGAGGAGACAGATTAGTTGGAACACTTATTCTTTTTTTTTGACAAGTGTTGCCATCAATGCCAAAGGGAGAAATTGTTGGCAAGTAATAAATTTTGTGTAAATTTGATTTTACTTTTGGTTTTCATTTATGGAAACACATCTGGGTTTCAGACCGATTCCAGAAAAGATAAGTTTTGGTGATTTAGAAATCGACTAAGTGTAGAAGCAGAGATACAAAAGTGTTTTGGATGTTGAAGATCGAGATCGATGATTTAGGGAAAGAAAGCTTATAGGAAGACAATATGGGGTATGTATGACCTCCACCTAAGATTTATTTTGTTTTGGTTGAGTCTATAGTGATTTAGATAGAATTAAAGACAGACAGACTGCAACAGAACAACGAAACATGGCAGTTTTACAGTAGCAAAGATTGAGGGAGTATGGCTTGGACTCCAGGCAATCAAAGTTTCATTTTGGTTGTTGATAACCTCCACATTTCCTATGAAAGAGTGCCAACTATGCATTTAGTGTTACTATATTAAATTTATTTTGTATTGAAGGTCGACTTAGTAATATTTGAAATATTCATATTGAGAGCCGACTTTGTAAAGTTGTGAGATATATATGTAAGATATTTTTGATAAAGATTGTGTGTGTGTTAGTTGGACATTTGGATGAGTTATTGAGTGAATATCATAGCAGATAATGTCAGAGATCATTGAATAACTATAAAGGAACTATCTAAGCACAAGTTTTGCTTGTTTTTGTTCATGACTGAGAACACTTTGTAACCTGAATTATATTGTAAGAGTTGTAAGCTTAGTTGTCCCCTAACAGGGTGTTGTGAACCTTTAACAGGTTTGTTATTCATCTAACAAGTAAATTTACTATGTAATATTCAGCTCCTAACAGGGCTAGGTCTCCTTACAAGGACATTATACTTTAGTACATGCTTGTGGGTACCATCCCCACTGAGGTTTTCCCTTGGCCAGGGTTTCCTCAAAAACAAAATATGGTGTTATGAGTATTGTGTCATTTGCTTATGTTATTTTATTTACAGGAATGTTATGGTTAATATTTAAATGGTAAAAGAATTTAATAAAGTACTATAATATTGATTCACTTCCCCTCTCAGTATTATCCAATCCTAACAAATGGAAGCTCCTAGAAATGAATGGAGTACAACCTTTGAGGAATATAACAATGACAAGAACCAAAGAAAAAAAGACACTAGTACTGAGGAATAAATTCACATCAATCACCCTTTGTTTGACTCAGATAGTGATGGAGAAGTACTTGAGGAAGAGTATAATAGACTCAAACAAAGTAGGAAATTCCAAAGAACATTGGAAAAGATAATTGGTGAAGACAAAGAGAAATACTTTCTACATCTAGCATCCATTGGAGTAAACTACCTAAATATTATGATGTTGAAAGACTAAAAGAAAAAGAGATACCAACCCCTATCTCTATTCTCACCAAATAATTGACCTTGATGCAAGCCGAACTTGCAACACTCAAACAAGAGAAGGTCAAACCGACAAAGAAATACTCTTTGGACTCCATTTGTCCATTTCCATTTGACAAGAGTATTAACATGATTCCATTTCCTCCCAACATGGCAAGGCCTAAATATGAAAAGTATAAGGGAAAGACTAATCCACATGACCATGTGAGAGAATTTTGTGCTCTAAGCATAGAGTACATGCACGAACCAACATACCTAATGAGGCTATTTCCAGGAAGTCTAGGTGGAAATGCTATGGAGTGGTTGTCCAAACTCACACCTAAAGTGAAATATTTTGAGGAGTTGATGCAACATTTTGTCCAACATTACTCCTACAATATACAACATGATGTAACCATGATGGATTTGTGTAACACAAAACAAAGAACCGGTGAATCCTTTACACACTTTTTACAAAGGTGGAGGAAAATATTTGCAAGGTATTCAAGAGCCTTTCCAGAATTGGAAAAGATGGAAATCTTCATTAACAACTTGATACCTGAATTAAACTATGCTTTGCAAATGCAAGATTCACCTAGCTTTGATAGGATGATCAAGAATGCCATCTGTATTGAAGAGGTCATGATTAAGAAAGGAGAAATACCTCTTCAAAGTGATAAAAAATCTACTAACTATAACAAAAAGCCTAAGTGGTGAAAACAAAACAAGAATGTTGTTAACGATGGAGTGGTAAATGCATCTAATTCTAATCCTAAACTAGCAGTGTTTAATCTAACGAATAGCATGCAAGCAAACAAAGAAGCTAAGGTAAAAAACACAATACCTAAAGAAAACAATGAGAACAACAAGAGTAGATGATGGACTTCTAGACCTCAATGAACATTCACTCCTTTGGGTGAAACTCTTGAGACTATTTTGAAGACACTCTTGGACAACAAAGTTCTTACAATTCCTGATTCAAAACCATGCGAACCAAAGGTCAAACCAAAATGGTGGGATGATAATTCTTATTGTGTCTATCACAAGAGAAAAGGACATAAGACCAATAACTGTGTGAAGCTTAAACATGTTATACAAGACCTTATTGAAGGAGGAAAAATCAAAGTGGAGGGACACACCACTAATGAAGACCATACAAAATTCAACAAACCATTTGATAATTATGAGATAGGGGAAGCATCTAAAGGAAAAGGAAATGAAGTGAATTATGCCTACTCCAATAACAATAATGTGATCAATATTTTGGACATTAAATATGAATCAATCAATGTGATCACTATTAAAGGTGCTAAAGAGACATCTTCACAATCAAACGCGGTGACTTGAAGTCAAGCACAAGTCACAATAAAAGGACCTAGTTCCTCATCAAAAATAGCAACAATTTCCAAGGTACCGATTGTCACTACTCCCAAACCAATAGAAACAAAGAAAATAATTACCATTCCTACACCAAACTATAACTTGGTGGATCAATTGCAAAGAACCTCTGCTCAAATTTCTATCTTTGAGTTGCTTAAAATATCCTTAGTGCATAGGGAAGTTCTTGAACAAGCCCTACATTCTAAAAATGTGCCAAAATACATTGATGTAGACAATTTCCAAGCAATGGTAAATCATATCTCAACACCACACTATATCTCTTTTTCAGAAGAAGATGACAAGTCATTGACACATTTGCATAACCAACACCTACACATTGAAGTCCTAATTCACAAATCCCATGTCAGACATGTATTGATAGATGGAGGCACTGGGTTGAACATTTATACTCTCAATATAATATGGAAGCTAGGTCTTTCAAAACAAACCATTGATTCAAGAAGTAAGATCACTATCAAAGCTTATGATGAAGAAGAAAGATCCTCTAAGGGCCTCATTTTTCTACTAATCAGAATAGGACCATCTGAAAGGAATGTGATCTATCAAGTTCTAGATCTACCCTTGGCTTACAACATACTATTAGGGAGACCTAGGATCCATGAAATGCAAGCAGTACCATCTACTTACCATGAGTGTATCAAATTCCCACATAATGGGGTGGAAGTAACAATTCCTGCATATGCCAATTATACTTGCAAGAATGTTAAAGAAGATAGTATGGTCCCTCATAACAAAGAAGTTCCAAAAGAAACTGTACCTAAAACTACTAAAGACATGGTTATGAGAAGCTTTGGAAAGACGTTAAAACTTGAAGAAACTAGTATGGGAGAATACAAGTTGGACATGACCCCATCATTGATAGAACTTCTAGTATCTCCAAGATCTTATGGGAAACCTTCCTAATATTTCACACCTAATACATCTAAAGAAGAAGAAATTCACAAATCAACTGGTATGGTTAAAGAATCTACTTCCAATGAAGATGAAACAGAAGAAAAACCAATTTTGGCTTGGCTTTACAAAGGAGAACCAAGAGAGAATGAGGTAAAACATGTTGAAATATCCCAAGAAAAGTATGGTAAATGAAATGACCTTCTCAAAAAAATGGGATATAAAGGGAAGGGACCTTTAGGAGACAAAGGAAAAGAACTTGTTGAACCTATACACATGGAATTCAGAAATACTAAAGACAAAACATGACTAGGTTTCAATAATAAAACTGAAAACCCTACTTCAAGAGATGGTCCAATATTTGATGAAGGAAGTGAAGAAGATGAAGAGACATAACTAGAACAATGGAACTATGAGAGATTATTGCATATTGGTATAGAGTATCCAAAATATCAAGGAGAGAGATATGTACCTAGCTTTGAAACACCATAAGACACTCATGTTCCTTTATTGACACAAGCTACTATTCAAGAAGTAGAGGAAACAATAGAAGACTCTCCAGAAGTGCCCTTGATAGAAACAACTCCTAAAGAAATACCCCAACAACAAGATTTACATCCTAACTAGGGGTAGTTGGTCACAATTTTGCATGTCCAAGATTTACCTCACTTTGATCTACAAATGGCTAATAGGGTACATCAGGTAACCGTTGCTCAGTTTCTAAACAAATCAGATAATGAAATAAAAGATTCACATGATTATGAATGGGATGTCCTATCTGATGCTACCATGGACATTGAAGTAGATGTGATTGATAAATTGGCACCAATATTTAAAACAGGAGAGAGTTCTAACACTTCCTTTAACACTACTATTGTTCCAAAAATAAATGAGATACCATTACCTAAGATTCTTGATGAAGAAATTGGTGTTTTACTTGGTCTAGAGGACATTATGAGACTACAAGCAATGAGTTCCATTTTGCTAAGAGAAGAAGAATAAATCTCAACTGGTGAGTCACTAGAGTTAGGTTTGCATGTTACTAAAAACAACCCTATTAATGAAGATTTAACTCTTGATGATCTAAACACTATAAAAGTTGACTTAACAGAACATGTCTTATCAATTAATAGTTTTGACACTGACGCGCTGTTGTCCTTACAAAACTTAGATTCATTATCCTTGATAAACCCTGACCTGATAGATTGGAAAAATTCTGATCCTAATCCTATCATTAACTTCCCTAATGACTATACTTTTTCCTGTTATCTAAATTCTTGTGAACCTTATCCTTCTTCCACCAATGCAAGGAGCATGAACATGTCAGAGGAGGATATCAAGCTTCCTATTCACAAATAGAAAAATAAAAATAAGAAAAGAACTGATGGTGAAAACCACGTTGTGGCAGTGTCAGATTCTAAAAAAGTAAAAATAAAAGACGTATTTGATGGTGAAAACCTCCCAAAGGTGCCAAAAGATGGGATTCTTGATATCCTCCATGAGAACTTTCAAGAAAGATCTTCAGTTTTGATAGAACCAACACAACCGGTTAACTTGGGCACAGCTGAAGTTCCTCAAATTGTTCACCTAGCATAATCCTTATCAGAAGAGGAGAAGATACAATTCACTGAGTTCTTGAAAGAGAAAAATATCAACTTTGCATGGTATTCCATAGATATTGTTAGACTAGATCCTAAATTAATAATGCACCATTTATCTATAGCTCCTGGGATCAAACCTGTGAAACAAAAACTAAGAAAGATGCATCCTCATGTTGCATTACTGGTGAAAGAAGAGCTAGAAAATTTATTGAAAGTTGGATTCATTAGAGTCATCGCTTATGCAGGATGGATTTCTAATGTGGTACCAGTATCTAAAATAGATAAATCTATCAGGATATGTACATACTTTAGAGACTTGAACAAAGCCTGTCCTAAAGATGATTTTCCAGTGCCAAACATTGATATGATCATATATCTTACAACAGACTATCAAATGTACTCACTAATGGATGGTTTCTCAGGCTATAACCAAATTAAGATTTCTCCCGAAGACCAAGAGAAGACCGCATTTACATGCACATGGGGAAATTTTTTCTAGAACGTTATGCCGTTTGGTTTAAAGAATGCTAGTTATACATACCAAAGGGCTATGACTACCATATTCCATGATATGATATACAAAAACATGGAGGATTACGTGGATGATACCTTAGAAAATTAAAAAACAAGGATAACTCATATTGAAGACTTGCGGAAGATATTAGATTGCATGGAACAATTTCAACTCAGACTTAATCCAAAGAAGTGTTCCTTTGGAGTTTAATCAGGAAAGCTACTAGGGTTTATAGTATCAACAAAAGGAATTTAGGTAGACCCTGAAAAATTCAAATCTATAGTAGAAATGTCACCTCCATGCAAAATTAGTCAAATGAGGACATTACAAGGAAGACTCCAGTCAATCAGGATATTTATGTCACAACTTGCAGAAAGAGCACAACCTTTTACTAAATTTCTACATAAGGGTGTTTCAAGTGGGACAAACATTGTGAAAATAACTTCAAAGAACTAAAAGAGTACTTGGCTACTCCTCATGTTCTCATGGCACCCATTCATGGAAAGCCATTACTCCTATACATTTCAGCTACAGCTACATCGCTGGGAACATTGCTAGCTCAAGAAGATGAAACTGAAAAGGAAAGAGCAATCTACTAAATCAGTAGAATACTAGTATCTTATGAACTCAATTATAGCATAATTGAAAAAGATTTCTTAGCAATTGTCTTTGCATCATAGAAATTGATACATTATATGCTATCACATACTGTAAAGCTTATTGCAAAGATAGATCCTCTGAAATACCTCTTAAGCAAGACAACGTTAATAGGAAGGCTAGCAAAGTGGGTCATGATTATGAGTGAATTTTATATTGAGTACATGGATAAAAGGAATATTAAAGGACAAGTCCTCATAGATCAATTGGCTGATTCACCCTTGCAAGATGATGCACCTCAGATAATTGAATTTCTTGATGAAACAATAAGGCATTTAACTGAACATCTATGAAAGATGTACTTTGATGGTTCTTTGATGCAACAAGGTTCTAGAGAAAGATTTCTCTTCATTACTCCTCAAGGCTACAAGATTCCCAACGCATACAAATTAATGTTTCCATGCACCAATAACATTTATGAATATGAAGCATTATTGAATGGTCTTAAATTGGCTATGGAATGGAAGATCATAGAGTTACATGTGTATGGTGACTCTCAGCTTATTATTAATCAAGTAAATGGAGACTATAAGACTAAAGATGAAAATTTGATGCCTTATAAACAATTGGTTGATGACTTGAAGAAGTACTTTGTCTTTGTCACATTCCAACAAATACCAAGAACAAAAAATAAAGTTGCAGATGCTATGGATACACTGGCATCCATGTTACAACTAGAAGAACATCAGTTCCGCTATGACTTCTTGGTGGAAGAACTATCCTACCCAGCTTTTGATACCCCTAAGTACCAAGTAATTTGTGCTTTGGACGCCCAAAACCAATCCCGGTATGCCAAACTTATTTCCTATCTAACTGACCAAACTCTACCCGATGGTTTATCAAGGATTAAAAAATGAGCCTTAATTAGGACATCATCACATTATGTCCTCATTACTAATTATTTATATGGATGAGGGCTCAATGGTACACTTCTTAGGTGTTTAGAACAAGAAGAGTCATCTTGCATATTAAAAGAAGTCCATGAAGGTGTATGTGGATCACACTCAAATGACTTTTCACTAGCTAAGAAACTGCTAAGAGTAGGCTATTACTGGCCCACGATGAAAAAATATGTTGTTCTATTTTCAAAGACATGTCATAAATGCAAAACACATAGAAATCTCATCCATGCTCTTGGTAGAGAACTCATACCATTTATAACACATTGGCCATTTCAGCAATGGGCCTTTGATTTGGTTGGACAAATATATCCTAATTCTTCAAGTGGACACAAATACATCATTACAACCATAGAGTATTTCACTAAGTGTATCGAACTCATGCTGCTGACCAAAGCCACTGGAAAATAGGTGGCTATGTTTATCTTGAACTACATTATTTTTACGTATGGGATACCCTCTTCAATTGTAACAGACAATGGGGGCCAATTTAAAAAAAAAAGACATCAAAGACCTTTGCACACAGTTTTACATTACTTAGCATTGTTCCTCAATATATTATCCTTAAGGTAATGGATAAGCTGAGGCATCTAACAAGAACATTCTCAAGATTCTATACAGAACTGTGGGTAAGTTTGGCAGAGAATGGCATTTGCAATTAAATCTGACACTTTGGGCCTACAGACCAAGCATTAGAACACTAACTTGAGTCATTCCATTTTCCCTAGTCTATGGCATTGAGGCAGTATTACCTATTGAGGTTGAAATTCCATCTTTGCAGGTATCTTTACAAGGTCTTGTTACTGATGAAAAATACCACATTGATAGGGTGAATTAATCAGACTTGCTTGACGAGTGTAGGCAAAAAGCATTCAATCATCTGAAAGTGTACAAAAATGCATGTCAAAAGGGTGCAATAAAAAGGTCAAATCACAACACTTTCAAGTGGGGGATCTTTTTCTCAAAGAGAATCCTAAGAACCAGTTGTTGTCAATTAGGATTGTGCCTATAGCTTGGATGTGAAATCTAGCTATCCTATTGAAACATGGAAATATTCTCATTGATGGGAGAGAGAACAAATCTCTGAATTCTAGGCCGGTTCCTATTTGATTCGTAATATCACCTAAGACTAATTTTTATGGTTTGGGAAAAGGGAAAGAGAATAACTAAAACTAAATAAACTAACTAAGAGGGTGATACACCGAATAGATTCAGATTTGTCAGAATTATAAACCAGTACCTACATGACATGCATTACTAAGATTTGAAATAACATTAACTTTAGAACACATAGGGTGACCTAGAATTCACTATTAGGGTTTGTGCCACTAATGGTAACAGTTATACCAACAAACATGTAGTTTCTGCAAAAGGTTTACTCTTTACAACTTAGAATAGGAATAAGAATTGATTCACTAATCTATGCCAAAAGACACAATACACTTGTATGTAGAAAAGTTGCAAGGAATAATACAAAACTAAAAAAAAATGTATGAATAATGGGGCAAGCTTTATTATCTTCAAAATCTACAAAAATGGTTACATGAGAAAGTACAAAGAAAAAATGACAAGGAATGTATGCATTCACTTGATCATAATCTATCTTAATCATGAAATAATGACTACAAAATATAAGGAAAAGATATAAAGGAACACAATGCTCACTAATACCTCTTTTTTCCAAAATTCTAAACCCCTAAAACTGATAAAGAGGTTTAGTTATATAGTCCCTCAAGGCCAATTCTGAAAATCTAACTCCCTCCAAAAGCCCTCCAAAATAGCCTCAAAATCAGCTAAATCCCTAATTCTAAGGCATAATACATGCCAAAAATCCAGCCCTAAATCAAGCCCTCTAATGTTGATATCTTTTGATTTACATCTTTTATAAAATATATCACCAACCCTCTCCACCAATATAAAAAATTAAGCCCCTAATGTTGGAATTTAAAATCTACATTTTAATACATAACTAACATTTAAAACTATAGCCCCAAAACTCAACAATACCATATAACCCAACCTCCAACACATATGAACCCTAACCCATGCCAAACACTGACACCATAACATATATCTAACCATGCCTAAGGTCGATATGACCAATATAAATGCAAAAATATCTCCCTCTATGTCGTGGCACTTGTAGAGGTTGTCATAGCACTGCAGTTAGCAAGGCATTAACTCCTTTTGTACTCGATGGACCTCAAATTCCATCAAAATTGGCATAAGCATTGTTTTTTTAGTTTTTTTCACTTTGTAAATTTGTTATTTAGGAGAGATGTTAGGGTTTTCAAAATCCCTAGCTATTTTTTCCACCATGCTGAAAATATAGCATTCTTCTAGACTTCTCTATGTTTGATGTGCGAGCTGGAAGTTAGCAACTTCTGTTGAACTCGGGTTCTCCATATAGCGGGTAATAGTGTGAAGTTTTGAGAGAGTTCTAACTCTTTGTACCTGTAAGCTTTGCTTGGAACTTGGAGTCTTTTGGCCATGATATATAGCATTTTTTTCTTCTGTCTTCAGTTGAGCTTGAGATCTTCATTTGTCTCACCTTTACCTCTGACTATGACTTTGGTTGAATGATAAATCTCAGTTTTATGGTATGTAGTGAGTATTATTTAGAACTCGTCCTCCTCATTCTATGGTACTCAAGTTTTAGACTGGAGTCTTATCATGTGCTTCTTGTGCATGAGCCTAGGCTCTAATTCTTGGCGCTGGAGTTAACTATTTGTAAACAGAACCTTGGGCTCTACTTCTTCACCGCAGCCTCTAACTACTCTTTACATGCCATAATATATGGCATTTTGCATGCATATCTTCATGGCTTCTTTCAGTTTGAACTCAAACTGCATACATTCTTAGCTTGTAACTTGGAGTTTGATGCCAAGAAACATGGCATTGTCCATGCATCTTTGTTCAAACGTGGGCTCCACCACAGATTGATTTACAACTCATAGATAAGTTACTTCTTTTTCTATGTTATCACTCTATCTATTTTTGGTTTGAACATGCTGTTGTAATCGACATTGGGGATTATCTTGATCTGGGTATCCTTTTTTTTTTGCAAATAATTCTGGGTTTTATCTTTTATCTTCTGTTGACTCCATCTTTGCATGTTGTTTCCTTTCCTTCAGTTGAACTTGACAACTGTACCCATGAATGTTTATGAATCTACATTTAATAATGAATCCATGCATGAGTTACCTGCTATGATTTTTGAAGGTTGAATTTTGAGATGAATTTGGGCTTCTTTATCGGCTCTAGTCTGAAAAAACCGTGGCTTTAAATGAACTTGCCACCATGTCTGAAGGTCATTTAAAATATGTAGAGACTGTGCTTATTATTGTTGAACTGGAAACATACGATTATGCATGATGTCGACACTCTACTTGCAGGATGTCTATATTTTTGTTATATGTTGTCTTCATGTTCACTTACATTCATGCTCGAAACACCATTATCTTCTGTCAGAACCATGTTTACTCTCTATACATAATGTATCATGTCTGAAACTTTATATGATCTCATTTTAACTAAAACCATAGTGACAAGTACAGATAGCTATCACTTCCAATGAGAATGTTACTCATGGGGTTCGAGCACGTTCGCGTGACTCCTATGAGTAACACTTGTGAAATAGAGCTTGACCATTGGATATACATACTTCTTCTTTTTTATTTTCATAGATACATTAGATATATGCATACTGGTCTTGGATTTCATACTGATCTAGTTTTTTGCATATGCACATGTCTTTGAGAAAACACTTCCATTCTTGCACAAACATTGCATCTTGTTATTTGAACATGAATACAACATTAAATAATAACACTGTTTACTTTCTCCTTGACTTCTCTTTGAATGTTAATATTATTTAGAACAAACATTTCCATTTTGAATATGCCCTTGCTAATAAAAAAATGTTACTGTCATTTTCTTTTCATTTTTTCTGCATATAACACTGTCTTCTAAACATGAATAACAACATTGTCCTCTACTATTTGCTTGAACATCCCTTTTTTATGCAAATTGCTTGTCTTTTATTTTTCATTCTTGATTGAAAAAAGGATGTTACTAATATTCTATTTCTATGTCATTCAAACAAACTGGCCTTTATAATAGCATTATGATGCAATATTTCTTGATGATAACAGTGTTTGAATTTGGTACATGCATATCTTCATTTGATACAATGCAATTGAATCTTTTGTATATATGCATATTTCTAAAACTTTGTAACACATTAGCATAATCTTATATATTCCTAACCCATTTGAAAACATAACAACAAGTGACATCTTACTTCTTTTGATGCATAATCAGCAATCATCTTTTCAACAGCATCACAATTACCTTAATTTGTGCAGTAATGAAATATAGTGTTACCTCAGTTGTAATTCATCTCTTTTTTTGCATCCTCTCATTCCATTAGATCTTAATAATATAAGAATCCACCTTTCATAATGCATATTTTGAGGTTCAAGCATGGGCTCGTGACCCTCACTGCATTTTTTCTTTATCATCTACAACTAGTGAATTCCTAGATCATGTTTCTTTTTGTATTTGAATATATTTTTTCTTATTTTTATTACACACACCATCAAATCAACATGTCAGGTTAGTGAATATAATTAAACAATCAATATTTGTGTGTGAGTGCCATGTGAAATGACATTCATGCATGAATGTTGGTTGATTGGTTATGTTTACTATCTTAATATGTTTGATGTTCTGAAAAAGGTTTCTTAGCTACGAAAACTAAATCCCTTTAATGGAGCTTCTTGGTTTTACAAAAAGAAACTCCTGAGTAATGTAGAATGATAACTATAAACATTAAAAGGTTTCATAGAGCTATGTCCCTTTGATACTTTTATTCAGTTGATATAGATGCATAGTTTGTTTTTGTATTGATGTTACTGGTATATTTACAATCCTGAAAGTTTGGTTGTAGCATGTTGTTTTAAGTATGTATGCATTTCTTGGATCCAATTTGGATCTAACTATTTTCTCTCTCCATGATGTAGGACAAAACCAGAAGAATACTTAGGATGGATGACTAACAAAGACAAGGCCAAAGATAGGAAGACTCAGATAATACAGTCAGTAAGCTCCAACATGTAGAAAGCCTCTTAAAGGCAATGCATGGACCCCTAAGTTATCAATACTTGAGGTTCATCTCTCAGACTTGGAGAAAGTGACAAATTCACAGATAAATATTTCTAGGAGCTTAGTTCACACTTGGAATTTTGGTGTTTAAATCGATTAACCTTGTGTCTTGGGTCATTGGTGCGCTTACACAAATCTGTTAGATTAAAAACTTTATACTTTTTTAGAAAGTTCTGTCTAGGGAATGCGCTTCTTCCTCAGAGAATGATCTTAAACCAATAATCCTTTCGATTGGTATATAAAAAAAGACGTGAACCAAAGTTTTTTTTTATATCTAGCCAAGCTCAAGCGAGGTGTGTTGATGATAGCCTAAATCGGGTGAATATCCCTAAGTAGCTAGCATGGTCAACTAAGCTCTTAAGTGAGTCACACACATACAAACTGATTAGATAGATTCCATAGAACCTACTACAAACTTGCTAAATAGAGGCCAACCCAATTCACCTCTGAAAAAATACCTTATTATAGTGCAAGGGGTTGCAGAATTTCCCCCAAGATCCCCAACATATGTGTTCTAGGATATTGTGGTAGTGAAAGAGATCTTCAGTAGCATGACAACAATATTTGGCAACGACAAAAACATGAAGGCCTAGGTCGTGGAACTTCGTGTTCTAGTAGTGTGATACTTGTTGTGTGAGCTAATGAACATTCACTACAACATTTGGGGTCAAATTTTGATGCCAATTTGCGACGACGCTACCATTTGTGTGTGATTTTTGTATTTTTTTTTTCAAGTGCCCCTGACACTGTCGCAATAGCAACGATACTGTCATAATTGTGACACCCTCTTGATTATAAACAAAAAGAAAAAGAAAAAGAAAGGCTCATTTGTGATCGAGCTATACATGTGAGTGGAAGGAAACTATACCATTCTGCGTGTGAAAAGGGCTCTTCTTGTATTGAATCCAGCTAGCAGTCACAAGTGAAGAATCCAACAACTCATTCATCACACCTCTAGGCCGGTTTGCAATTCATTCAGCTAGTTTCCTTCATGTTTAGGGTATAGCCACCGCATACTCATCAACAAGCTGCCACCATGTACTCACCATTTGAGGTATCTATTGTATTTTAGCCTTTGGTTAAGAGCATATTACAGATATTAGTCAATATGATGAATATACACCTTAATAAGAATATACATCGTAATCTGTAGAAACCCTAGCATAAAGAAAGTGATGCTTTGTCATGGGCAGTATGCCACTATTTTCTCACTGAAGCTTTGACCCTATCTATTGAAGGTCAGATGCCAATGAATTTTGCAATGGTTGGTGTCTTTTTAAATGCCTCATTAAGGGATTGAACAAACTGTCTAGAACCTGGACATTCACGATCTTATTATCAATTTCAATATATGTCTTGTATTTTAGCCTTTGGTTAAGAGCATATTACATGACTAGAGGTGTATACCCTAAGATGGCCTGATTGATATTAGTCAATATGAGAACATATGCCGTAATGGGAACATATGTCGTAATCTGTAGAAACCCTAGCATAAAGAAAGTGATGCTTTGTCATAGGCAGTATGCCACTGTTGTCTAGTAGGGAGGAACTTTTAGGTGTCATAAATCTTATAGCCTTGAGAAATATGTTTGATACTTGCACTAGAGGTAAGTGTAAGGCCCCTAGTCAAGCTACCCGATACAAGGATAAAAATGTGTTGATGTTATAATGCATTAAAAAATCTCTTTCTATGGTCTTTGTTATATGTGTGTTATTTATGGTTTGTAAGGGATAACTAAGTATGTTCATTTACAAGTTTCCTTATCCTTTGAGGTTGTGCATAGACAATCACTATTTCATTTCTTATTTACAAACCCATTGTCATGTTTCTTACAAGTAGTTACTTTGTTATCCAATGTGAATACATCTTCTAATTAATTCATTTTTCCTTTAGGGTAGTTGTTATATTCGACCATGCTTTTATGATCTACTTATACAAGTTAAAATGTATTTTATGTTTCCCTATAGCTGATAAACCATTTATGGATCACACGGGTATGTTGTCCCTCTTRCCCYTRTGTATGCAATGTTAAGTGRATTCATTTATTRAGGAATAAACCATTTTATTTTGATGCATRGTAAGAGTCARTTATTATCCACTTGTTAGAAGTCTTCTAGGTCTGATTGCAATCAATGCTGACATAAATTTAGTGTCATTMTTAGGGATCCATAGCATTKTGAGTATGGATGCTAGAGCCTTTTATCYAAATTTTTATTAATTAACTATATCMTATTGCAAAKACCTCAAGGAACACCCCCCTTGGCCTAGAAAAACCTAATATGAAGGTGACTTTACYAGCTYACAAGCATTCCACCAGCCAAGCCATTGTYTATGTCCTTCYTGTTACACCTGTTGACAATATCCATGGYCGTGGGTTTTTGTTCAAGTCTTTATGATTATTGGAGGTACATGTTTTATAGCCAACAAAAATCATTGAAAAAACCCTAGTAATCTATCCAAAAAGGTAAAATAAAAGTAATTTCTTTTCTAGGAAGAATGGTAAAAATCTCATACTTTAATCTCAACACTAAAGCTTTGACCCTATCTATTGAAGGTCAGATGTCAATGAATTTTGCAATGGTTGGTGTCTTTTTAAATGCCTCATTTAGGGATTGAACAAACTGTCTGGAACCTGGACATTCAGGATCTTATTATCAATTTCAATATATACATTGAATTATATGGTTTTTCACTAAAGATGCTTGAGGGTGTTAGTGTTTTTTGCTTTAATTTCTTACTGGCCTTCTGTCACATTAAAGAATCAGATGTCTTCTCTAGGAGCTGAGGTTGAGTCTTTTCTAATGTTTGGGCTTGCATGTCCTATTTCACTTTTTACAGCAAACTTTCTCTACTTTAACAGCTTGAGTATGGTAAAATTTAGTTTATTCCTTGTTGTTTCAAATGCTATACTATTGACTTACTAATGGCATGGATGAATATGGTTTGTTTCCCTATGGTGGAGGAGCTTGTTCTCAATAAGAGCTACACACATGTTTTTGTTCCTGTATCCTAGGCTACATTGCTGATTCCACAATCCTGATAGGTTAGAAAGTCCTTATTTTAGGTTATTTTTGTGGTTGGTGATTCTCTCCTTACCAGTGTTTTTTCTATCTGGGTTTGGTCATTTTTTGATTGTTTGTGTTTATCATGTGTGATTACTTCTTGGATGGTTTCCTTGAGATTCTACCCTTTGACCTTGCTAAGGGATTTGTAATCTAGAAGGGTTCCTTTGAGTAGTCAGTGGTGTGGGATCCTGTACTAGTTGATGGGGTTTGTTCTTTTGTAGCCTTTGTTCCCTGGTTGTTGAGGTTTCCTAGTTGTGAGAGTCTGAGTATGGATCTTGGTTTGTTTGATAATCTGTATCTATGGATAATTAGGACCCCTATTTCTTTGAGGGGTTTCCATGATTAAATTATCTCTTCTCTTTCTATTCTTAGGTTGTGTTGTTTCCTTTTCTTGCTGACATGAAAATATTCCTCAGAGGGTTCGCTCTATTTATCCCTAACACTGACCAAACATAGAGGAGAACAACAAAAACAAGGTTTTGAAACCTCCTACACTTTGAGCTCCACTAATTCGGGCGAGATTACCCTTTAAAACTTAGAATAATTAAATTACTAAATTATTCTAGTTTGTTATTGATGGAATTATAGGAACTGGTCACTGTATCTTTTACTAAAAAAGACCAGACTAAAAGTAAAGATTGATTTTAATAATGATAGTCATTTGATTAAATGAAAAATAGACTAGTGCTCAATCCTAGGGCATGGAGTCATCTATGAATAGTTTTAACCAACATGATTAGGGATAAAACTTAAGGCAATTACAAGATCTGACACAAACATAGATATACCTTGTATATCTACCTCAGTACACTTAGCCAAATTAATCCATCAAATTCATTTTCAACCCTGAACTTTATTGAAGTATCTCTAAGGTATTTTTAATATTCTTTCCTTGAAAGAACCCTAGAAGTATTTCATAATCTGCCTAAAAGAGATATAAATTGAAACATTCCTAGAACATTCAATTTAGACAAAATTTAGAATGCTAAAATGAAGACAAAAAATCCATTAAATGCTTCAAAAACTGTGAACTGGATTTTATTCAAAAATCATCATCACTTGCTAAATTCAGCAGACATTTCTCCAAAAAGACCTAATATATTGGTTCTCAAAACCAAAGCTTACAATTGTCTTAGTATTCCTCTCAGAAATGAAAATGACTATCCCTTTCCCAGTAGTCTTGGAATCCTTTTATAGCATAAGGATGCAACAAGCTACCAACATACTGGGAAGGTTTACAAAAAATTTTGCAACAACTTTGCAACGAACTAGAAACAAAATTTTGCAACCGAACACGGGTGGCAGCTTATTTGCAAAGCCTGACAAGGTTTGTTTTTTGTGGCTTAACCATATTTCTTTCATCCTTTAAGCTTCACCTCCCATCTGTTCACTTCCTTGATGGTGGGCCAATCAAAAGTCTTCTCTTCTTTTAGTCTAGCAACAGCTTCCACCCACCTGGCATCCATGGCAGTTCTGGCCTCAGACACAAATTTGGCCATATCTCTTTCAACTTTGAAAAATCTATCGATCAGTTCATTGCAATATTCTACATTCGTGTCCTTTTCCAGATGTAGCTTTATATCTTGATTTCCCAGTATGGTATCAAAACCAGATTCCCAATCTGATTGTGCTTTCAACACTCCTGTTTCCTCATAAATCTTTGGGATCAATGGTGGGCATTGATCACCAAACAGTTGCAACTTACTATTTATCAAATCAGATTTGCCATTAAAAAAGGCAAAAGTATCATTCAACTTATTTACCATATCAATGGTATCTGTTACTTTGTCTGGGAAATCATCACTATATAACATAGCTTTTTTGAGTTTATCTAAAATTATTTCCTTCCCTGACCAAAGTTTGAAGGCGGGCTCTAGGAAAACCATAGCTTCCGCAGCTATCTTTGAGGCCTCTTGCAGGGATCCATATAATGTATATACTACATCAATTTTTTACTTCAAGACTTCAATCCTGTGCTGCAATATGAGTAACATGACAGACATAGCATTCATGCCCTGTTCCTGTGATACATCCTTTGACTGTGTTTCTTCCAATGCAGAGTCTTCCTTAGCTCCTTTTCCAACATCTGTCACAACATTGGCTGCCTCTTCAAGGATTGGAGTTCTCTCCTTTTTACTTTCTTCCAATTCTTCTTTTAATTTGGCAATCTCTTCTTCAAGTGTGTGGTTCTTGACCACCACTTCCTCATGTTTCTTTGCCAATGCCATCATTCAGCTAAAAGTTGTCTCATACCTCTTTGATAGGTCATCAACTTTTGCCAAGTTCATAAATGAAACCTGTGTCATTAACTGAGCTATCTCAGTATTTGAAGTATTTTGCAGATTCCATATCATCCTGTCAGCTCTTTTTTCCTCTCTGATGGTCATGACCAAGGGTTTCTGTGTGGCCGGAGCTAATGACCATATTGATAGGGTTTTGGATTTTGGGTCAAAACCTGATCCTTTTAAGACATCATCCATTTCAAAAAAAATTTTAAGCAAAGGATCTTCCTGCCTCCTAATATGATCAATAATAAATGTGGACTGCAAGTCCCAACTAGGCATTAGCATCACACCACTATTTTGTAACAACAATCTAGCTTGTTCCACAGTGATTTGTTTAGTCTCAGGGTCATAACCTTGAAGTGTTTGTACAATTTGTTCATTTTTATTTGTATTTTCCTCCTCTATAGTTATCTCTTGTCTCAAGTTTTTCTGTTTCAACTTAACCAAGAAAGATTTGAACTCTTGAGATTTTATGAATTCATCATCCTTCATGAATTCATTTTCCATCATGACCCTTTCATCATCTTTTTC
>MU225992.1:35168-65500 GCA_018584345.1 Thuja plicata
CTTTCATGGATGGATGTTTGTGTGCCCTAGGCTTGTCGGTTATTGGATAACTAGTGACAGCATGAAGAACATCCTTTGTTATTTTCTTGGGTTGGTCTAGCCATAGTTTGTTGTCATGCATCCTGCTCAAGACTAACTTAATCCATTTTGTCTTGAATTCCCTCGGGAAATGTAGGGCATTGGTTAACCCTTTGACCTCCAGGTGTTTGTGTTCTTCTTTCAGTTTTCCTTCGGCATCACATAGCTTCTTAAAAGCTTCATCCATTTCTAGATCACCTATCTCTACAATCTTGCAGTGAATGTAAGATCTAACGTCTTCTATGAGCAAAACCCTAGGCAGAATTTTTGAAAATGCGCTGACTTCATCGGGTTTCGATGCAATTTTTGGATAGATATTGTATTTAGGTTCTACACATGTGTTTTTCTTGATTAGTTTCACCACATTCTTCTTTTCATTTTTTAACTTAGCAGTTCTTGCTATAGTTTCCATTGTTTTTCCAAGTACTTAGGGTTTTCTTGAAATTAGGGCTTTTTCTTGACAAAACAATGACAGAGATCTTTCGGTGTCTTTGGTACTTACTTCGATTCTTAAGAGTGATGATGAATCTATTCTCTGTGTGCTGAATCGATCTATAGACGCTTCTTCTTTCCGCTCTTTAATCGCTTTGATGTCGCTCTACTTGCTCTTCAAATCGCGGGTGAAAAATGAAGTTGTCCCGTCGACTATTTATAGACTTTTTGACCTAAGTCTTTGCAATAAATGCTCAACAAATCATCGGGACGAGAAGACGGGTTTCATCGGGAGGATGTTTCCAATCATCGTCAGTGAAGATTTGATGCTTAGGGCAATTGTTTAACCACTTTGATTTTACCGACGAATATCAGTGATCTATTACAACTACTTTTGAACTTTGCCTTTTTACCGACGGTCGTCAGGTTATATTGGCAGTTTACCATGTTTACTAGTGGACTGACAATTCCTGGTAAGCGTAAACAACTCATTATTGTGTTCACTGATGATTTTTGGTAAGTGTTTACCGACGATGTTGCATTCTTAGATTAGTAACAAGTAAAGTAGTATGCATCTTTGGTTCATGCAGATTTTGATTATTTATCAATTTATATAATGGAACTGATGCAAAATATAACTTGGTATAATGCAGTTCCATACTTACTTGTTCAGCTCAAGTGGGGTTGGTGGTGTCACCAGATCCATTGGATGGGGTGTCACCATTTGCATTGCTTGGTCCAGCTTCATCATTGCTTGAAGCTTTTATCCACATTTTGTCTCTTGCCCTCCGGATATATTCAATGGTGTTACCATTAGGATATGTGCTTGTTTCTATCAATCTGTCTTTGCAATCTTTCTTGAGATGACCAACTTTATGACAGTGTAAGCATGCCATTCCAGGGTTTGACCAGCCTCTAGACCTTTTGGTCCATGCTCTCATGCAGTTTGCAGCGATGTGACCATATCTACCACATGTTGTACAGTTTGTCCAAGTGTTGTAATCCCATACATATTGATTTCTGATTCTCTTTGGCGGATAAGGAGCTTCTTTACCTTTTGGCTTCTATGCTTGCCTTTTCTTTTTCCAGCATTCTTCAAATGTGTGCCCATTCATCATACATGTAGGACAGTATTTGTCCACGTAGGTTTCCTTCTTCGACTTTTCTCTCTTGGTCTTGCATTCATAAGCCTTGTGTCCTTTCTTGTTACATTTATAACAGAATCCTATGAATGAAGATGTAGGTGTAGATTTAGGAGTGCCTTTCATTTTACCTCTGCATGCATTTGATGTGCGCCCTTGCTTTCCACAGTGTTTGCATGTTTGCTTCCTTGGTCTTGGATTTTTGTAGACATTCTTTGGATTTGATGATTCTCCATTTTCGGTAAAGCCTATACCGCTGTTGCTATTGACTCTTCATTGTCCTTCAAGAAAGTCATCCATTCTTTTATTTCTTTCTTCAGCCTTTTTGATAATCTCATCGTGCTTTTTTTGAATTCTAACCTCATGCTTTAGCTTTTCATTTTCTTCTCTTAGTTTACCGATAATCTATATTCTCTCAATGAGTTCCACATTTATTCTGTTTTCTTCTTGACTCATAAGGATAATCTGATTGTGAGATCATGGTGATGCTCAGCATGTCTTTGAATTTCCATTTCCTTTTCCTATAGTTTCTTTGAAATCTTCTTTCTATCATCAATAGCAAGTGTTCTCTATGTTTCAACTTGTCTGACAGAAATCATCACATCAATCATTCTTACCATCTGGGTCTCTTGACCAATTTGCAACATCTTTATTTGCTCTGTCAGGTGTAGGTTGATCTCCTTTAGATTTGTGATGTTCTCTTCTGATGTATCTGATATATTACTTGCATTTGATCCTGAAGTTTCAAAGAAATCTAGAATCTCTTCTTCTTGATAGTCTTTCTCATTGTTCCGGGTAGCCATACCTTTTCTTTCATCCAACAACTCTCTCATCTTGATTCTTGCTTCTTTATACTGTTCATAGAACATCTATATCTCAAGCTTTTTGTTCTCAATATTCTTATCAAGTTTGTACTTCTCCATTGTATGATCTTTGCTCTTAAGCTTTTAAGCTTTTCAAGAAGATACTTAGCTCTGATACCAATTGTTGGAATTAATGGGAAGTAGTACTGAGAGGGGAGGGGTGAATCAGTACCTCTAAAACTTTTAGCACCTTACACAATTTATCATTAGTAATCATTCAATTCTGATTTACCAACCATTATTGTTATTCTTTCTTATGTATCTAATGTTTGCTCACTATCTTTGATTTCAATCATTCATATAAACATTCATGAAATTGACAAACACATAACACATGATATGGTATCGCAGAAAACTCCTGTTAGGAAGTAAAAACTGCGGTGGGGATGGCACCCACAAAACTTTACTATCCGCAGAATGGAAGGGAGCCGGTTAAGGCTTACAATTTGATCACTTCTGATGATCTACCCTGTTAAGAGTATTAAGGTGGAGACCTGTTAAGATCTACTATGTTAAGAGCTTTAGCAACAATGATTTAAGTATGAGATTTACTATAGGACGGTTAAGCCCACCTTTGTTGAAAGGATTTCATTAGTGTACTGTACTTGTTAGAATGAGTACAAATGTTGACCTGACTGTATGCAATCTACTATTGCTGATTTACAGATCCATTAAAACCTTTACAATAATAATATCACCTTAAGTGATTGATGAATACCTTTTCTCTGCTTGTCGGTAGCCTCTGTTCTGTTCTTGAAAACTGATTTGAATATGTTTGTGTTCTTCTGCATGAATTCTCTGTCTGGTCTTTAGTTTCTCTTTGTGGCTACTATCCCTTTTTGAACAACAACTATTCTCAATGGATTGAGCACCTATTTATACAAGTATTTGACCTATCTTAGAATTCACGATTTACAATGTTAACTCTCAGATCCAAGGTTTACAACTTGACTTTGATCTTTAGTTTGCATGTTTTAAAACAGTAAAACTAATTAAAACAATAACAATTATATTGATTCCTCTGCACATAATGGATTTAAAATCAAATCAAGAAGTTATAATACAACTTCAGTGATTTATTTGACGTGGAAAGTTAGATCCAATTTTTGCGGGATGTAACTGACTGTCAGTTCTTGGTTGTCGGTTTGAACTTGCAGTCTGTCGGCGTTCCTTGACTGAACTATTCGTCAAGTTCTCTGTATTTGTCGGGTTCCTCTCTTTGCTGTACTATCGGGTAGCATATTTGTTACTCGTCAGGTATCGTTTACCTTTTTGTCATCGGGTAACACTTAATAGTGTTTGTCGGGTAACCTTGGCATCGGATAGTGTTGTGCCCTGTCTATCGGTGTAGAGTAAACCGATGGTGCAGATCATGTTTTTCCTCTAAGTATACTAATGGCAAAATATAATGCCTTCAACTACATATTTTCTTCAAGTCATTAAGCCGACCATTAGATATTCTTGAACTTAACATCCTTTTAACTGCCTTAGCAACCCCAAGACCATGACATCACAACTGCCAGATGTCACTTAGGCTTGATGGCTTGATGAATAAGGATCTTCATCTTTCTCTTTAAGTCTTTAAGCCGACCATCAGATTAACTTTAAGTGCTTACCTTTTAACTTCTTCCTCACCGCTGTGCTGGGCCCGCCATGTACCGCGTGTCATTCAGGCTTAATGGATTAAAGGTTAGATCATGCACATCTCATCACTAAGGCTTTAAGCCAACCATTAGATCTTCTGCAACTTGCTTTCCAATTAGCTTTTTCCTTTTGACTTCAGTTGAACCCACTGGAACACGTGTTCTACAGGGTTAATGGCTTAATTAATAGATCTCATTCATCTCCCCTACAAGTCATTAAGCCAACTTTCAGATCTTCTCAAACTTGCTATGTTTTTACTGCCTTTCTTTACCCAAGACCCATGACATCATCAAGAGGACAAATGTCTTGATGACTTGATGGCTTGATTGATAGATAGACTGCATCTTCGCTTAAGTCATTAATCCAACCGTTGGATCAAAATTGAGTTGCACGACACATGATGTAATATTTAGAAGGTCAGTGGGGCATGTAGACTTAGGATAAAATAATTGAAGCGCAAGGCTATAAGATAAACATAAGAATGGCCCCGTCTGACGCCAACCTAAAGACATGACTTAAGCAACTTAAGTTACATAAAAAGTAACTTAATTTCATAACTCACAAGGGTTTAGGGTTTAGCAAGATTTTCATGAATGACTTAGGGCTTTAGGATAGAGACCTAAAATAATTTACATAAACCAGAAATAAAACCTCAGAACCATGAATTTTTTTGAATAATTTTAACAAAACCCATGATGAATGTCTTATTGGCTGAATTATGCCTACATCCCTTAATTTCATCAACTCCATTTGCATCTTATTAGCCAACAATGGGTTGATAGGCCTTTGTTTTTTCCTAAATGGTTTCATATCTTCTTTCAGTGGGATGTCATGCTGAAATAGGTCCTCTCTATAGGCTTTAAGATCTTCATTGGACTAGGCAAAAACATGTTTATACATTTTTAACAGCTTTATCAAATTAAATCTCACATTCCTATCTAGCTTTTTTTCCAATGTATACCAATTGAGGGGATGTATCTGGTCGTAGGTTTATTTACTCCAAATCTCCCACCTTGGCATTGGATTTCTATGACATGTAATTATCATTTATGCTAAATATGCCCTCTAATTCAACTAATCTCTTAGGAATATGATTAGAAGCTAGCTAAACAATTTCTTGGTGAAAATTGTACTCTTTTCCATCTACAACTCCTATCAAAGAGTCACAGTCAATATTTTGGCCATCATATTGGTCTACACACTGGATAAATCTGAGGATATCATCATCATCGTCAAGGACTTGCCAATTATGGATATTGTCAGGCATTGCTGGCCTATTTTTGACTTCCACCACAGATATGCCAACAAGGGTAATGTCATCATTCTTTAGAGTAATATTTGCAAGAAAGTCTGCCATTATATTGTTTGACCTCTCTTCCCAAATAATGTTAAAAGCATAAAATAATCCCAATCTATCCCAGACAACATATTTATACAATTTCAGTATGTCATCCTTAGCAATATACTATGATCTAATCTGAGCTATGATTAGTTGGGAATCCCCATGAACTTGTAAGCATTTAATACCATGCTTGACAACAATATCCATTCCCAATATTAATGCTTCATACTTAGCTGTATTGTTGGTACAATGAAAGGCTAACATGAAAGAGTATTTAAAAGTAATACCTAATGGGGAGATAAAGAAAATACCTGCTCTTGATCCTTCTTTAGAGCATCCTCCATCAAAGTACATCTACCACAATCCATCTTGTTGCAATAGAATCTCATCCACTATTGGGTCAGTGTTTCTTAATTGTGGCTTGATCTCTTCAATAGAAAAATTTTCCATTTCAATATCTACAAAACAATTCAATTGATCAGGCATGACCATTTCAACTATGAAAACAGAACAAGGCTCTCTGTACAACTTGACCTCCATGTCATTCATAGGAATTGTTACATATGAAAAATCCAGTTGCAATCTTCCTCCTATTATTGCTGCCCATTGTCTAGATAAAAGCATACCATAATGAGGTTTTGTGTCAACAACAACTATGTCCATTCTATAGGTAGCTTCAGGGAATGCAACAATTTTGACTTCAATATCTTTCAGTGTTCCTATCATAGGAACCTCTCTATTATCCATTTCATAACAACTTCTAGTAGGAGTACTGAATTGAAGGCCTAGTTCTTTCATGATATGATATGGCATCACAATAGTTGCAACACCAGAGTCTATCATGCAATTCTTTACTAACAAATGATTTATCATCAAAGTTACATAAAAAGGATCAACTGACATTGGTTCTTGAGTAATTACATTTCCAATGCAAATATTAGTGAGTTCCATGCTTTTCTCTAGGCCTTTTACTTATTTATCCTTTTCATTGATAGATGGAACTTCTCTTTTATCATTATTCAATGTCAAGGACACTTCTTCCTGGTTTGACACAGGGAAACCTTCTATCCCTTTCAAAAGTGCAAGTGCAACTTCTTTATGCTCTTTTATCTTTAACATCTCTATCAGTGGGACTAAAAATTTCATTTGAGTAAGAGCATGTCTCATGTCAAACATAGGCAATTCAGAAGATACATCACCTATCCTTTTTCCTTTCTTGGCCTTATCAGTAGCCACTTGTTCTTCTATTTTTGTTTCCTCTTTCTCCTTCTGAGCAGAGGAAGACTCAGCTTGCTTTGCAACTTTATTTTCTTTACTACCCTTGCCATGAGATTCCGTAACATTTTGTGGGGCATCCTCTTTAATGAAAACAAAGGAAAGTTTGCCTTGACTAGGCTCAACTATTCTATTCCTCATATTGTATGCACCCCTAGCCTGGTTTATTGCTGTTATGGTCAGGGATCTTTTTTCTTCATCACTTGGTAACCTAAAATGGGGATGCTCCTTTTCATCACCTACTGCATTGATAGTTCTTTGTGATACAATACTAGTCTTATCATTTGAATCAGAGATCACTTGGGGCTAGTATTCTAGGTATTTATTGAAGGCATTATATTTTTCCATTAGTATATACAAGGAAAAACATGATCTACACCATCAGTTTACACTACACCGAAAAATAGGGCACAACACTACCCGATGCCAAGGTTACCTGATACTGCCAAGTTCAAAGCATCCCGACAAACACTATTCAGTGTTACCCAATGACAAAAAGGATAAAGGAACCCGACGAGTAACAACAGTGCAACCCAAAAAAACAACAAAGAGAGGAACCCGACAGATGAAGGGAACCCGACGATCAGTTCAACAAAGGAATGCCGACAGACTTTCAGTTCAACCTGACGACCAAGAACCGATAGTCAGTTACATCCCGCAAAAAGTGGATCTAATTTCCACATCAAATAAAACACTGAATTTGTATATTTAGCTTCTTTATTTGTTTAAAATCATTATGTGCGGAGGAAGAATGCAATTATTACTATTTTAATTAGTTTAACTGATTTAAAACATGCAAACTAAAGATCAAGGTCAAGTTGTATACCTTGGATCTAGAGTTAACTTTGTAATGCGTGATTCTAGAATAGGTCAAATACATGTATAAATAGATGCTAAATCTATTGTGAACATGTTGTTCGATGATTATTGTAGCCACTACGAGCATCTAAGGATAAGACAAGATAATTTATGCAGAAGGACATAAAATGATCAAATCAGTTTCAAGAACAAGAACACAGGCTACCGACGAGCAGAGAAAATGTATTAATCAATCACCATAGGTGATATTCATATTATGAGAACTTTAATGGATCTGTGATCAGAAATTATAGATTGCATACAGTCAGGTCAAACATATTGTACTCATTCTAACAAGTGTAGTACACTTAAGAAATCCTTTCAAGAAAGGTGGACCTAACAGTCCTATTGTAAATCTCTTAACTGAGTGCACACTTCATTAGTGTTGCTAAAGCTCTTAACAGAGTAGATCTTAAAAGGTCTCCACTTTAATACTCCTAATAGGGAAGATCATCAGAATTGATCAATTGTAAGCCTTTACCGACTCCCTTTCATTCTGTAGATAGTGAAGTTTTGTGGGTGCCATCCCCACCGCAGTTTTTACTTCCTAACAAGAGTTTTCTGCGATATCATATCTTGTGTTATGTGTTTATTACTTTCATGAATGTTTCTATGAATGTTGCAAACAATTAAAGAATATGAATTAATATTACATGCATAAGGAGAACATCAGAAATGGTCGGTAATACAATAAAGATTGTTTACTAATGATGAAAGGTGAAAAGAGTTAAAAATTTTAGAGTTACTGATTCACCCCTCCCCTTTCAGTACCACTTCCCATTAATCCCAACAATTGGTATCAGAGCTAAGTCTCTTCTTGGAAAGCTTAAAGGCTTAAGAGCAAAGATCATACAATGGAGAAGTATAAACTTCATAAGAATATTGAAAATAAAAAGCTTGAGATATAGATGTTCTATGAACAATATAAAGAAGCAAGAGTCAAGATGAGAGAGCTGCTGGATGATAGAAAAGGTATGGCAACTCAGAGCAATGAAATAGATTATCAAGAAGAATAGATTCCAGCTTTCTTTGAATCTTCAGGATCAAATACAAGTAATGCATCAGATACATCAGAAGAGAACATCACAAATCTAAAGGTGATCAATCAACATCTGACAAAATAAATAAAGATGCTGCAAATCGGTCAAGAGAGCCAGATGGTAAGAATGATTGATGTGATGAGTTCTGCTAGACAAGTTGAAACATAAAGAACACTAGCTATTGATGATAGAAGGAAGATTACAGAGAAGCTACAAGAAAAGGAGTTAGAAATTCAAAGACATGCTGAGCATCACCATGAGATTACAAATCAGATTATTCTTATGAGTCAAGAAGCAAAAAAAATGAATATAAAACTCATTGAAAGAGTATAGGCTATCGGCGAACTAAGAGAAGAAAATGAAAAACTAAAGCATGAGGTTAGAGTTCAGAAACAACATAATGAAATTATCAGAAAGGATGAAGAGAACAATAAAAGAATGGATGATTTTCTTGAAGGACAATGAAGAGTCAACAACAACGGTCTAGGCTTTACCGAAAATGGAGAATCATCGAATCAAGCCAATCCAAAGAATGTCTATGAAAATCCAAGACCAATAAAGCTTACATGCAAGCACTGTGAAAAGAAAGGCCACACATTAAATGTGTGTAGAGGTAAAATGAAATGTATTCCTAAATCTACATCTTCGTTTATAGGATTTTTTTATAAATGTAACAAGAAAGGACATAAAACATATGAATGTAAGTCTAAGATGGATCAACCAAAGAAGGAAACCTACACGGACAAATACTGTCCTACATGCAAAATGAATGGGCACACAAGTCTTGAATGCTGGAAAAAGAAAAGGCAAGCATGGAAGCGTAAAGGTCAAGAAACTACCTATCAACCAAAGAGAATCGGTAATCAATATGTATGGGACTACAGTACTTGGACAAACTATACAACATATGGTAGATATGGTCACATTGTTGCAAACTGCATGAGGGCATGAACCAAAAGGTATAGAGGCTGGACAAACCCCAGAACGACATGCTTACACTATCACAAAGTTGGTCATCTCAAGAAGGACTGCAAAGGCCGAATGACAGAGACAAGCACATATCCTAATGGAAACACCATTGAAGATATCCAGAGGGCTAGAGACAAAATGTGGAGAAAATCTTCAAGCAATGATGAAGCTGGACTAAGCAATGCAAATGGTGACACCCCATCCAATGGATATGGTGACATCACCACGCCCACTTAAGCTGAACAAGTAAGTATGGAACTGCACTACACCAAGTCATATTTTGCATCAGTTCCATTATACAATTGATAAATAGTCAAAATTTGCATAAACAAAGATGCATATTATGTTACTTGTTACAATTCTGAGAAAACAACCCCATCAATATACACATATCAAAAATCATCGGTGAACATAATGGATGAGTTGTCTACACTTATCGAGAATTGTCGGTCAACACATAAAATGGCTAAGTTGCTAATGTAACCCGACACCCGTCGGTAAGGAAGAAAAGTTATAAAGTTTTCATGAATGAATACCGATATCCGTCGGTAAAATAAAAATTCTTAACAACCATCCCGAGCATCCTGACAACAGCGACGATGATTTTGAAAGTCTTCCCGATGGACTCCATCTTCATGACCCAACAAATCATTGAGCATTTATGATAGACTTAGGGCAAAAGTCTATAAATACTCGACGGGAGCACTTCATTTTGCACTCACGATTTGAAGAGAAAAAGAAGAGCAAAAATAGAGTGATTAAAGAGCATTCAACAGAGTGACCTCGACTCAATCCAACACACATCAAACAGTTCATTTACCAGTATCACGGATAGAAGTAAGTATCGAGGGCACCAAAAGAAATTTGTTGTTAATTTTTAAGAAAGCCCTAAATTTGAAAAATGATGGCAACCACTTCAAGAACCACTAAGATCAAGAACAATAAGAAGAATGTGGTTAAGTTAATTAATAACAACACCTGTGTAGAGCCCAAGTATAAGAATGCTTGGAGATCGCATCGCAACCTAATGAAACCGACGCATTTTCTAAGATTCCACCTAGGGTTTTGCTAATAGAGGATGTAAGGTCCTACATTCACTGTAAGATCAATGAAATAAGTGATCTGGAGATGGATGAAGCTTACAAGAAGCTTTGTGATGTAGAAGGAAACCTAAAAGATGAACATAAGCATCTGCAAGTGAAGGGAATAACTAATGCCCTATATTTCCTGAGGGATTTCAAAACCAACTGGATTAGGTTGGTACTTAGCAGAATGCATGATCAGAAGCTATGGTTGGATCAACCCAAAAAATCACTAAGGATGTCCTTCATGCTGTCCTTGGTTATCCAATAACCGACAAGCCTAAGGTTCACAAGCATCCTTCCAGGCCAGAAGTTGAAAAGCTCACAAAAGATGAATGGGATAACATAGGTGTTAAAGTGAACACCATCACCGACAAGGAACTGAGGTTTGGTGCATGTGTGATTGGTTACAAGATCTTTCAGGCAAACACGCTAAACAACATATCGTCAACATCAGTAAGCACAACTTATAAGATAGTCACCAAGGGAATTCAGATGGATGTGTGTGAGATCCTGCTAAAGCAACTTGATGATAACATGAACACAATAAGGTATGCAAAGACTAAGACATGTAAGTTTGGCTCACTTATCATGTGTATATTTTTCTACTTTCAAGAATAATTTCCTTCAGTAGGAAAAGTGAAATGGGACACTACAAAGCCGGTGACACTGCAAATTAGTGAACTAATTAAGTCACTAGGAGATAACTTTGACTCAGTTATGACTGCATACTTCCTTGAATTCAAGGAAAATATGATGGAAAGAGTAAGGATCCCTGAGAAACTGATTGAAAAACATAGGGATGAGATATGTTTTATGGTGGATACAGATTTCACCCACATAAAACCAGTTGTACCAAGGACATCTTGGTTATCCCCTCTTGATTATGAAGTCAACATAGATCAAGCAACCAATGCTATTGATGCATTGATCAATGAGCCAATTGACAGCAAACAACCAAGGTTTGGCACTTATGAAGAGGCCAGGTCAAAGATAAAAAGAGGCCTAGAAATAAAAAAGATTGTCAACAAGAAAAATAAGATGGTTAAGAATTTTAAAAAGATTCTATCGGTTAATGAGGAGGAACAAGAACAAACAGAGGAAATCGATGAACAGGGTACCATCGGTGAAGGGCAAGATGAGCAGAATTCAGATTCTAAGGCAACTGAGTCTAATACACCTCCACCTCCTACAAAGAAATAGAGGACAAGGAGTCAAACTATTAAGAAAGATACCACACCTCTTAAGAAAGGTCAAGTAAGGACCTATAAGAGGAAGCAACCAACAAAACAAACAAAGTAGCAAACACAGAAACAAACACCTACAAAGAGGAGGAAAAGAATGGTCAAGACTAAAGCTGACATTGAGGATTCTAAAGAGGATGAGCCTGATGTAAGTAAGAAAAGTTTTCTTACTAGAACAATTGATGAAATTTTTGATTCTATTGCTGCAACTGGCACCATGTTTGATAGGAAAATCAGACAATGGGATACACTTAATCCATAAGACCAAAATAAAATACAAGAGGCAACCATCAGGTCAATGGTGAAATTCAAATATGTACTAGCTGAATTCATCAACCAAATACCTAAAGAGTTGGGTAACATGATATCTCAACAATGGTCATATGCTCTACAAACCGAAAGAGAAGCAAGGGAGAGGGTACTTGTCAGACTTATGCCTCTCGAATCTAAGATAGAAGAAATCAAGGAAATAATGAAGAAGAAATCAAGCAAATTTGTAGCCAAGATAAGAGCTTACAGAGTGCTAGAGGATAAGTTCATAGAGCTAGACACAATGACTGAGACTAAATGGAGACAACTCCTAGATCTGCCTGCAGAGTCAACAATTCACGAGGAACAATTACTTCTCACCAACACACCTCATAGAGAGGAGGAGAAAGATAAGGCAAGTCCTCAACACATTTCTTTGGACAATGTTGAAGATATGGAGCCAATAGATTTGGACAAAGTCATGGATGATCTTGGCATTCAAGACATCACACAATATGACTCTGATAAGGATCCACAGAAAGAAGATGATGTTATATTCATATCACTTAAGGATCAGATCAAGCAACAACAAATGGAGACCCAAGCCAATAAAGACATGGATGTTGCTGATGAGACATGGCAGGACACTTCAGTCATTGACATAACAAAACCATACCCTGCAGTGCAAATACAAAAAGATGAAGATGTCACTGCTCAAAAAGATCAAACCAACGAGCAGGACAAATACAACACAAGCTAGCACACAAAGCAATATGCTAGTATTGATGTAGGACATCAATATACTAGAAGGTAATGAAGGATCTACTGCCGAAGATACAAGCACACCCGAGGACAAGGGTGATACAGAAGCAAAAGACACCACAAATGACACAAAGGACACAACAGTAAAACAAGTTACAATCGATGATCAGAAAGATAAGCCTACTGATCAAAGCAAAGATGAAGCAAAAAAGGTAGAAAAAGACACAAAAATAAAAGAGTGAAGAAGCAAAGAAAGATGAGCTGGAGAAGAAAACAGAAGAAAAATCTGCAGAGACACCCAAGGTTGATGGAGAGACGTCTTCACAAAATTGACAGGTGCACCCTGAGAAGAAAACACAAGAAGCATCTTCAACAAAGCCTTCACCAAGCACTTCAGAGAGGACAAATGAACTAGCAATGGTATTTCATACATCTGCATCCACACAAATCTCAAAGAAGAAGAAGAGCAAGCATAATAATCCAGTCACTCTGGATGAAATCATTGAGATTCCAGTTTGTGATCCCATGACATTGGATCCAACTGAATTGACCAAGTATGCAAGACTCTATGAGAGGAAGGCAATGCAAGACAAATTGAGAATATCCATAAAGGAGGCAAAGGTACTTGAAGTAGCAAGAGGAATACTTCAACAAATTGTACCGTATGTAGATATTGATCAAACAACCCCAATGCTTGATCAATTAGTGATTCTCACAGACGCAATCACATCTCAAAATATAGATGCTGAGAAGGTGATGGAAGAAAGACTTGAACATAAATATGAGTTCAAGCTAATAGAAAAGATAATCCAAGAAGTGGCATTGAAAAGGTAAAGCTTTCTGAATTGGTTAGCACAATAGATCCAATAATCTCAGAAGTTATAACCTTGATACAAAAGTTATGCACACTTGATCAACTCACCCAAGAGTATACCGACAAGATAGCACAAATGGATGTTGATCTTCAGACAAGTGCACAAAGTCTCACGAATAGTGAAGATGCAATAAAATTGCACAATGAGCAGCTAAAGCAAGCACAAAAGCTGAGACAAGACATACATATTGCAGAGACAAATTTTAGAGATGAGGTAATTGAGCTTCATGCACAACTCTTACCGACACTCTAATTACTGCAGAAACATATGACAGAGGCAAAAGCACTAATTGCCACCCCAGAAATGTCTGTCCTAGACAACATTTATGATATGCATGCAAGGCTAGAGCTAGAGCACATGGCACTAGAACTACTGAAAGAAAAATGGGATAAATTGCTCGAAGACATCAAGAACACCCACTCACATATTCTTGACACATTGTAAGTTACACATTTTTGGCATCTTATAAGTTGTACATTTTTCTCATGAGTATCAAATAAAGGGGAAGTTATATTTACATACAATTCATTTAGTATAAAGGGGGAAGTGATATGTACAGTCACAGTAAAAGAAGGGGGAAATGAAAGGAGGAAATGATGTGTATAGTCAAACATTTGACAAAGAAAAGAATAGGGAATGTATAGTACATAGGCAAGTATACATGTACATATATTTACACTATACCGATGCATATAGTTAGGGGGAGTCATATAATGACAAAGATATAGACATGGTGTACATACTAAACACTTTAGTATTATGCACATATCGGTTCTTGATACTAATGTCAAAGGGGGAGATTGAAGGCATTATATTTTTCCATTAGTATATACAAGGAAAAACATGATCTACACCATCGGTTTACACTATACTGACAGACAGGGCACAACACTACCCGACGCCAAGGTTACCCGATACTGCCAAGTTCAAAGCATCCCGAAAAACACTATTCAGTGTTACCCGATGACAAAAAGGATAAAGGAACCCGACGAGTAACAATAGTGCAACCTGATGAAACAACAAAGAGAGGAACTTGGAAGATGAAGGGAACCTAATGATCAGTTCAACAAAGGAATGCTGACAGACTTTCAGTTCAACCTGACGACCAAGAAGCGACAGTCAGTTACATCCCGAAAAAAGTGGATCTGACTTTCTACGTCAGATAAAACACTGAAGTTGTATATTTAGCTTCTTGATTTGTTTTAAATCCATTATGTGCGGAGGAAGCAATGTAATTATTATTGTTTTAATTAGTTTAATTGATTTAAAACATGCAAACTAAAGATCAAGGTCAAGTTGTATACCTTGGATCTAGAGTTAACTTTGTAATGCGTGATTCTAGAATAGGTAAAATACGTGTATAAATAGATGCTCAATCTATTGTGAACATGTTTTTTGATGATGATTGTAGCCATTGAGATCATCTAAGGATCAGACAAGAGAATTCATGCAGAAGGACAGAAAAGGATCAAATCAGTTTCAAGAACAAGAGCACAGGCTACCGACGAGCATAGAAAATGTATTAATCAATCACTATAGGTGATATTCATATTATGAGAGATTTAATGGATCCGTGATCAGAAATTATAGATTGCATACAGTCAGGTCAAACATATTATACTCATTCTAACAAGTGTAGTACACTTAAGAAATCCTTTCAAGAAAGGTGGACCTAACAGTCCTATTGTAAATCTCTTAACCGAGTGCACACTTCATTAGTGTTGCTAAAGCTCTTAACATAGTAGATCTTAATAGGTCTCCAATTTAATACTCCTAATAGGGAAGATCATTAGAAGTGATCAATTGTAAGCCTTTACCGGCTCCCTTCCATTCTGTAGATAGTGAAGTTTTGTGGGTGCCATCCTGACCGCAGTTTTTACTTCCTAACAAGATTTTTCTGCGATATCATATCTTGTGTTATGTGTTTATTAATTTCATGAATATTTTTATGAATGTTGCAAAAAATTAAAGAATATGAATTAATATTACATGCATAAGGAGAACATCAGAAATTGTCAGAAATACAATAAAGATTGTTTATTAATGA
Organism: Thuja plicata; assembly: GCA_018584345.1. Taxonomy (NCBI): domain Eukaryota; kingdom Viridiplantae; phylum Streptophyta; class Pinopsida; order Cupressales; family Cupressaceae; genus Thuja; species Thuja plicata. The sequence goes on from MU225992.1 coordinate 51,071, forward strand.
TGAAAGGTGAAAATAGTTAAAAGTTTTAGAGGTACTGATTCACCCCTCCCCTCTCAGTACTACTTCCCATTAATCCCAACATTTACATCTTTTGTTGCTGACATCTTCAACATATTCACCTTTTTCAGGAGACCATGGATAAGGCTTCCTTATAGTGAACATATTCACAGCAGGACTTTCTTGTTCACAACCTGTTTGCTCACTTTCCTCCCCCATTTGATCAGCTAGGGCTTGGGCTACCACACATTGGTAGGAAGAATGAGGCATGATGCAGCAACATACCAAGGAGTGTTCTCCACATAGTTTATCCTATTTATTTTTAGGGGATCATGCGTTTCTTTTGTCTTTTGGTTTTCTTGGTTCTCAGGGATTGGCTTGCCATCTTTCCAATTTGTTTTGTATGGAATATCCCTTAGATTAGGATGTTTATCATATCTTTGATACTGGTATTTATTGTCATGAAAACCTTTATCATTCTTATCCATCTTAGTAGTAAGATCTTTCATTGCACTCACTAATTTATCAACCCTATCATCCTCCTTAATAGGTTTGCTTGCTTGTTTCTCTTTCCATAGTTTGTCATCCTCTCTCTTCTCCATCTTCCCTGAGGCTTGAATATTACTCTCAATGTCTATTGATTTTTTGTAAGCCTCTTTCAAGGTATGCGGGTTCTTATCTTTGAGAAGATAGGACATCTTCCCATCAGCAACATTGGAGTAAGTAGTTAGACACACTTTCTCATCTAACTTTAACACTTGGAATAACTTGCTCATAGCCTTTTGGAACCTATAGTTAAAATCTGACATGCTCTCATTAGGGAATTTCTTAATGTTATTAAATTCATTCAACATGTAACCAGAGTTAACATGTTCTCTGTAATTTTCCCTAAAAGATTTAACAAATTCCTCCCAAAATGCTATGCTATCATTAAGCAAATTCCTAAACCAATCCCTGACATCTTCTATCAATGACTAAACAAAAAGCTTCATAATAACATCTTCATGTTCTATTTCAAAATTAGTAATCTTATCTGTGAAATATTTTAAATGTTCTTCACAGGTTATGAAATTATTTCCTGTGAACCTAGGGATTCGGTCTCTTACCTCATTAGGGATCATGTTTGGATGACCAGGGATGTCATCAAAGAAAAGAGGCCTATATATGTCCAAATGGACATGTCTTCTTGTTGGAAAGTAATCAATTTTGTGTAAATGTGATTTACTTTTTGGTTGTCATTTATGGCAACACATCTGTGTTTCAGATCGATTCCAGAAAAGATAAGTTTTGATGACTGAGAAATTGACTATGTGTAGAAGCAGAGATACATAAGTGTTTTGGATGTCGAAGATCGAGATTGATGATTTAGGGAAAGTGAGCTTAGAGGAAGACAATATGGGGTATGTATGACCTCCAACTATGATCAATTTTGTTTTGGTTGAGTCTATGGTGAGTTAGACAGAATTGAAGATAGACTGACTACAATAGAACAATGAAACATAGCAGTTTGACAGTAGCGAAGATTGAGGGAGTATGGCTTGGACTCCAAAAAATTGAAGTTGTATTTTGGTTGTTGATAACCTCCACATTGACTATGCAAGAGCACCGACTATGCATTTAGTGTTTACTATATTAAATGTATTTTGTATTGAAGGTTGACTTAGTAATATTTGTAATATTCATATTGAGAGCCGGCTTTGTAAAGTTGTGAGATATATATATATATATATATATATATATATATATATATATATATATATAAGATGTTTTTGATAAAGATAAGTTGTGTTGTTGGTGAACGGTTAGAGGACAGTTGGATAAGTTGTTGAGAGAATAGCATAGTAGAGAATGACATAGATCATTGAAGAACATTAAAGGAATTATCTAAGCACCAGTGTTGCTTGTTTTGTTCATGACTGAGAACACTTTGTAACCTGAATTATATTGTAAGAGTTGTAAGCTTAGTTGGCCCCTAACAGGGTTTTGTGAACATTTAACAGGGTTGTTATTCCTTTACCAAGGAAATGTGCTATGTAATATTCAGCTCCTAACAGGGCTAGGTATCCTTACAGGGACATTATACTTTAGTACATGCTTGTGTGTACCATCCCCACCGGGGTTTTCCCTTGGCCAGGGTTTCCTTGAAAAAAAAATATGGTGTTATGAGTATCGTGTCATTTGCTTATGTTCTTTTCTTTATTGCAAGTTTATGGTTGATATTTAAATGGTTGAAGAATTTATTTAAGTACTATAATACTGATTCAGCCCCCCTCTCAGTATTATCCAATCCTAACATTTGCTATCAGAGATTTTGGCCCTTGGAGAGAAAGTCTAACAGCTTGAGGGAGATCATAATGGATTTGGACAGTTTGCAAGAAAACTTTGATGCTGCACTTAAAGACCTTGATAAAGCAAAAGAAGAGAATGGAGAGTTGAGATTCAACATGGGAAGAGCTGAGAAATTCATAAAGAAACTCAAAGATCAACTTGAGCTTTCCAGAAATCAAAGACAAGATCTCAAGGTTCAGATAAAAGAGGATTTGGATGAAGACAGTTCAGATAAGGTGAAGCAACTAAAATAAGAGAATGAAACTTTGAAACTTGAAAATGAGACTATGGCTAAAGAAATACAAGTACAAAAATATGCATAGAAGAAAGTTGAAGAATATTTAAATAGTGCATTAGATCAAATGAAGAATGAGGCTGACAACTACAAGAACAAGTATCTAGAAATGGGGAAATACAGTCAGATTATAAAAGGAAAACTTGTTGAAGCAAAGAAATACATTGAGAAACTTCGCACCAGCAGTGATTTGATTAATGAACATAGAGACAAACAGAAACCTAAAGGTGATATGACTGGTATTGGCTTCAATGAAGCTGAATGTTCAAAGAATCAGGAAGAGAAATCAAATGAGAAGATTGATACTGAGAAACCTTATATTGAAGAGCCTAAAGAGAAGATCAGACCCTTTAGAGGTAGATGCTTTGGCTACAATAGATTTGGACACATGCAGAGAGACCGCAAAGGTAATGCCCCTTTTAGAAATTTTTCTGGCTAATTTTTTTTAACTGTAATGGATATGGGCACAAGAAAACAAAATGCAGAAAACCTTATCAATCAGGATATCTAGACAAGACAATGGAAGAGAATCTATAGTGAAACCTACATGCTACAAATGTAATAACATTGGACACATTGTGAAATATTGTAAGCTTTAAGTCAATCAGGAAAGAAGACATCCTATATGTTACAAATGCAATAATCCATGACATATAGTGAAATTTTGTAGGTATAATAGACAAGACAACATAAGAGTACCACCTCCTATGAATTCACAGAAGAATGGAAATGATATTGGTAAGAGTGTTGCAAATTTGAAGAGTGATTTTGAAAGTTGTTTCAAGAAGGTACAAGATAGCAAAAATGGTAAGATATGGAAGATCAAAGAAACTAGTGAGACATCAGTTCAAGGAGAGTCAGTAGAGGCTACTGGATCTTCGCCTGATGGTAGCAAGATAGAATCAATGTAATTGGCCGATCATGGCCTTAGGGGGAGCATTAGATACAGACATCAGAATATATCCTGCCCCAAAATTTGTGGATTGAGCTCGTGTGAGCTTGGGTATAAGCTTGGCCGACATCATGAAGTACACATCTAAGAGTGCAACATCAACTGATACACATATTTTGTTTGCGAGATCTAACAAGCGAATGGACAGTTTTAAGTGAAAGTGAAATTCATAACTTAAACTTGTATAAAGCACCACTTAATGACCTATCTCTTTACCATTTGACGAAGAGAGAGCTAAGGAAATCAAAGAGAAGAGAATTTCAGATTATTCTGCATTGGCCGTGCGTGATCGATTGAAGGATAAACTCAGAATTTAGCGAAAGAAAGGTATTTTACATCATCTAGCCATGGATGCACCTATTATTTTCGATGTTACAGATAGACCTAGGTATAAGTTTAAGAAACATCCATTCAAATCATGTGAAGATGGTGCAGGAGCACCTCCCTAAAATTCAACATGTTATCTTCATGGATGATCCAAAGAGTTATGTGTCTTAAGTTTGACACTAAGCCTATTGTAAGGCCTAGTCACCCTTGGTGTGTTTATAAACCTTGGGCTTTGACTATGGTCATAGGCATAGTGTTGTGATTAGTTATTTTAAGAGTCTATTGAGCTAATAATACTTTTTTTTCTGTCAATAAAGGGTCCTTGGGATCCTTGACATAGGTCTAATAGGGAAAATGCATAGAAAATGCAAAAGTTGCACTTTTGCAACTAATGTTGTTTAGCAACTTTGTGTAAAAGTTGCAAAACTAAATGTAAACATTCCCCAATAGTCACAACCTTTGAAAATCAGTTGGAAACATTGGGGAAGGTCTTCATAAGCCCTTTCAAGAGGGTGGAAGATAGAGAATGTAATTTGAATTTCAAATTAATAAAGAAAACCTTGTTTTGCCCAGAAAATTGTTGTTCATTTTCTTGGTACGGACGCAAAAGGTCGAGTTGGGAGGAAAGGCTTACATTTTCAGATGCTCCTTTGAATCCTCTTTCCAATGCGTCTGGTTTGAGCCTCTAATTCGATCTACAACTCAAGTTATCTGCATTTTACTAACTGATGTCACAGATTTGAGTGTTTACCTAGGGTGTCAACTTCTCTTGTGTATAACTTGGGATTTCACCATGGGAATTTAATGGCCTTTGGTGAAAGCCAAGTATTTTCAATGTAATTTAATATTATTTGAGCTAATAATCTTAAATTTATTTGGCATGTTCAACAAAAACAACAGTCATAACCCTTCATTCTAAAGTTTGTTTTATTGGCCATTGATTCTACACAAGAAAAAAATGAATACAAGTGTACATATTTCATTCAATAGGCATTGTAAAATTTTATTGATTCCATATTTGTCAAGTGGAAACATGTACAATATAGAGAACCATGATTTTCCATGTGCAATAAATCATGGTTGGGCACATAATTATCATTCTCCCCTTCTCAATATTTTCATAGAACCATTTTCCAAGGCATTGTTGCGATATGTTCAAATCAATATTGAGATCTTTTATTTTAAGATAAAAAAGGAGCATCAAATACATTCTTTGACCATGAATGGATAACACTTTTTTCATAACTTACAAATTCTAAAAGGATTCATTAGAAGAACAATGTCACAGGATATTTACAATAGACGATGAAGAGATATAGTGAACAATCTTTTATTCTCTATAGAATAATGTTTTAGGTTCCCACACCCATGATGAAGTTGTTTTCAAACTCTTCTTCACATCTTTTCTACAAGTTGTTATCTATCTTGATTGGTTAAACATGGTGGGGAAAAGGGTAGTGGCTCCACATCTCTGGCAAGAATTGACATAACTTCAATCTCAAGCATAGTGGGCCTCATTTTTCACTTCATCAATGAAGTATGCAAGGATAAAATGGTAGAATCTTGGGATACTTTTAAGTCATGTGTAATACATGATGATTTTGTACTAATGAACATATTTCATGGAAACAATGAATACTTTTTCTCAAGTGGAGAGAAGAAAATGATCATGGAATATTTCTTTGGCTTTGCGTTGGTAGTCATCAAGTTTAAGAAATTTAAACAGTGGGAGATAGGATGGATCTCCTCTCTTCTTCTCTATGAATCATATGTTTTCTCATGAGTTATGTTCTTCTTTCTTCTATTTGTTAGTTTTTTCAGGTTGCTTGATAGGTCTTCTGTCATTCTCCTTTAAGAAGTTCTTTGTCTATTTATGTTATATAGTATAGCTTAAAGTTCTTGTCTACGTTATGTTGAGGTATGAGGAACGTATTCCCTCCATTTTGGGTTTTTTCTCCAGTGCTTACAAGAATCATGTGTCCATCTTTAGTTGTGTTTCCAATGAAGCATTGTTCCTTGTCTCTCATCACACACACACACACACACACACACACACACACACACACACACACACACACACACACACACACACACACACAAGCTTCATCCATTTTACCCAAATAAAAAAGTTTTATCTTGGAATGGGGAAACAACTTCTTATAATGTATCACTTTTTGTACACTATCTTTAATATAAAAAATTCCATCCTTTTAGGGTGGTTTTGAAACCTTCTTTAAACCTAGACATGGTTTTCACAATCTGTTTGGTTCTTGACAAAGTCTTTAGCACTCCCTTTTTGTCTATCTGAAAATCTTTTTGTTTAAAAAATGTGTCTTTTTTAGAAGTATTAGGGCTAACCTTGGTTTCCAAAACCCTTTCCATAGCACTCTTGCAAACAATTCTCTACATCAAAAAGTATCACAGGGAGATGGTCCAACCAGACCTCAACAATTTTTTTAACCAACTAGAAAGTTCTAACCACATCTTCTCTCTGTCTCTGAACATACAATAGTCTGAACTGCAAGGCACAAACTCTCATTCTTTGTTTTCCATCTTTATCTTTGAAAAAATCAAAGTTCTTTCTAATATCATTCAGTTAAGATTCAAAGGAATCAATTTTTCTTCTAAAATCATCAATAGAAATAGACTACTAGAGACACTACCTGTAGATGTCAAACATTTCCTTAATGCATTCTTTTGTCTCACCAATGTGTTTGTATAAATGTTTTTTGGAACTAATGCATCTTTTCTCAATCAAATTTTTGATTGCATATCCTTCACAACTTTTACGCAACATCCTTTCTTCAATAACCTTTACCAAATCACCCGGTAACATCTCAGAGATAGCAGAAACAACAATACCCCTTTTGAGTAGATAATCAACTATAGTATCTTCAATTCTAGGCCAATTGACCGAAGAGCGGGCATACCACATTTCACCAATCTTTTTGAAATCACCTTCTTCCAAGATAGAATGAATTTCATCTGAATTGAAAGAGTAAGATTCAGACGAAGGCACATCTTTGTTTTCTTTCTCTTCTGATATCTCGGTGATAACGTCTTTTCCCTTAGAGCTAGGTTTCCTTATTTAAGATTTCGGACGAGAACCACCAATAAAAACCTTTAATTCCTTCTAATCGGAGGGGTAACCCTCCTCAAAAACACTAATAAGCATAGAACCAGATAATACCATACCAGAGAAAAAATCCATCTGGAATAATAAGAGATAAACTCTACAAGCATTTTCTTTATCTTCCATATATTCCAAGTATCTATAGATTATATTTCCTATAGGGATGTGGGACAACCACACAACATCTTTCCTCAACGATAATGAATTCAAAAAGTAGAATACCAAAGACAAAAGAAAAGACCCAAAATGGAAAGAGTAACCTTTAGCCAAAAAATCTAATGTTCTCCATTAAATTCTCTATTAACAGACTACACAATCAAATTGTTCATTTTCCTTTACAATCTTGTGTGCAATATATACAGCAACATCCGAGGTAGAACCTTCACAATCTTGAAAGTACATTTTTTAAGTGATTATATCTGCAACATACGTGATTATAGTTTTGGAAATGGTGTTTATCAGTAAAGATTAGGGGTCTTTATTAATACGAGTAAGCTTCTCAACATCTGTGTATTTCACCTTCTTCTTTTTAGGGAGGTCACCAATGAAACACAAACCAGTAATAGCTGAAATGGCTTCCTTAGTAAGTGAATGGGGTTTGTCCAAAATGGTGTTGTCATCCTTAACTCGACTCAACAGAAATAAGATAGATTCTTTGTCGGTAAACCAGGGGAATTCTCCTCACAAATCCATACCCAAGGTTATGATATTCTCCAACTCATCAATACTCAACCCACATTCTATTTTCTTTGTCTTCTGATGATCAAACTCATCCATTTCAACTTTGTTTAGTTTCTTTGAAATATTGTCACTGAATTTTATGGCTACGAACCTAGATTCCATGATCGTTCTTTTATTTTCCTTTTCAATTCCTTCTAATTTGCAACAATTCATTTTCTTCTTCGCAATATGTCAAAATGATTTGAAAAAATCTACCTTTTTATCCTTAGTTACTCATGATGATTTTCCCATCAAAAAGTGCGTCGATGATGCTAGCAATCGTACTTCACATTTCAATGAAACAAATCAAACTTAATTGTGCCAGAAAAAAATCATACCTTATTTTGGAGAGGGGGAAACGATAGAATATTCTTTGTAAATACTCCCCCTAAGCCAAGGTAGTTGGATTAGATTTTGGATGAACTTGCACCGAGATCTTGTGCCACAGACGGAATCCCTTCACATGTTTACTTTTTCTTCCAAACCATAATTGTCTTCTTAGATTCATCTAATTCTATAATATTATCACAGGGGCTTCATTTAGTGAACCTGAATCATAGCACATGCATTCATGGTATACTAAATAATCCCCTATTTTCAAAAACTATTGCCCCAAACTCCATTTTTTTCACCCCCATCCAATACCCCCCACACCTATTTTCCTATATAAACCCCCACCCCCCAACCCAAAAAAACCCCTCCCCCCTATTTAGGCAATATATTGCCCCCTTTTTCCCATTTTAAACCCCCTAATATGAATGCACGTGATAGTGTATTGCACCTTCAGTGAAGACCCCTGAATATTCTTTTTATTTTTGGATTTTCCCAGAGCAGTTATATATCTGCATGTGTTAGTGTAGTGTCCACATTTACTGCATTTGTAACATCTGACATTTCTTTGTCCTGAATTTACTAACTGAACTCTAGATCTGCACTTATTATCTTTGTGACCATAACCATGACAAAAATAGCAGTGTCCATAAAAAAGACTATTCATTCTAGTCGGATTACAAAATTGACTTCTGCACTGACCATGAAAATGACTATTCATTCTAGTCGTATTAGAAAATTGTCTTCTGCACTAATTTTCTTTATGAAATAACTTGTGACATTTAAATCATTGAATACCGTGTTTCATCTTGCTTCTACACTCTACAGCCTTATGCTCATATTCTTTGCATTGAAAGAAGTAACCATTAAATGATAAGTACCTTTAAGCATTTGGTTTCCTGACCAGGGATCTCTTTGTCAGTGTTTCTGAATTTTGGACCTTGCTTGTAACTTTAGATCTCTCTTCAACTTCAACTAATTTTTATTTACCGTTGACGTTCTGATTCAAAGTTTCACAAGAGAAACCTAGCCCTTCCTTATACTTGTGACTTTTCTACATTGACAAAAAATGTTCAAGAATTATGCTACTCTCACATACTCTTGCTTCTTATTTTAACTTCCTTAGCTCTTGGTCTAACTTCTCAGTTTCTTCCATTTTATGTTTGATACTATCTTTGAGATTTTCTTCAGTCTTCTTGTAGTCTTCCAATCGTATCTTTAAATTTATAACATCTTCTTTTGACTTCTTTAACTTCTGGCATAATTCTTTTTGTCTTGCTTTGAATTTTTGGATTTTCTCCCTTAGCTTAGTGATACAATTATTCGCATCCTTGATATTTTCTTTCAATTCTTCATTTTCAAATTTTGTGCATTCCATATCATCTAAAATTGTCTTCAGTTCTTCATCAGAATAATATTCTCCTGCCATATATTCAACCTACCAAGATCTCCCTCAAGTGGTTAAGCTCTATTTGCAAGGAACCAAGCTCTGATACCATTTGTTGAATAGTCCTGGATAACTAAGAGCGAGAGTGAATTAGTTATCTTAAAATATTTTTCAAACTTATTTGATTTGGTAGAAATATTAAATTAATCAGATAATCAAAATGGAATACAAACTTGAAAGCACATAAGAACACCATACACAATGAGCTCTAGATTTTACTTAGAAAACCCAAGGAGGGAAAAACCATGGAGAATGCTAATTCTCAATTATGAAACATTGGAAAAGGTGACACCAGTTAAGGTGATTTTTACAATGAAGGCTCATTGCCAAGATGCTCACTGCAGGTATGCTCATTTCTTGGCTATCATATCCAATACAAAAATATCCAAGTGTCTTACAATCAAACCTTGAACTAATAAAGTTGCATCTATACATGCATAAATTTAGTTCTGGTTAAGGGCACAATAACTCTTTGTAGCAGATTCGGTTAGGAATTGTCTTCCAAATTCCTCTTCTACCTCTTTGTACAAGCTCTATATATTATATCTCCTTACCCTGACTATCTTTTCCCTTTTCGCATAACCCCTATGCTCGCCTTCACACAACTTCGCACTTCACATCTTTTATCCACACACCATATATGGAACCAACAATATGTTCTATATATATACCTGTATAATAATAGAAATTCATAAAGAATAAACCTAGCAAACATGTCGGCTTGAGAAACAATCCTAAAATATTCATTTAGGCTTAGCATGCTAGCATCGAACCCAAAAGATAGGTCGTCCATTAAGATCTTCTTACCACATTACTATCAGACCCATAAACGGGTCATACATAAGATAAGCATATTACATAGAAAAAATATCAAAGGATAAAGAACTTTGAAATACACAAGATATATTCTAGTGTCAATAGGAACGCCACAACCAAGACCATGTCTTGATATCATTAAATTTAGCATTGACCGAAAGAACATGATTAATCTGCAACTGTACAAAATCGGAATAGAAGTGACAAACTAGAAACTTGTAGCATATTGCATGAATATTCATATAGAACTTGGATACCCAAAATGAGCTTTGAACATAGCAGCCAACACCAAAAGATTAACCTTCATTATCCTGCACTAATTACCTTCCACTGTAGATACCAAAAAGAAGTGTTGTCACAATCGGCTCAAAGATCAACTCCATACAACTTATCAACATAGCATACTGTACATAAAATATATCAATAATGCACATCATCCAGAGCACATCATTCTGAATCACAGGCTTTGACATCAATGACAAAAATTTCATATTATCTCAACAGGAAGGTTGTTTGGAGTAGCTGAGAATTAATCTCTTCCTCTTTGTCTAATGAAATTGTGCCATGACCATTGAAATTTAAATTAGCCTGCAGATTTGAATGCCAATCCTTGATCTTTAATTGGATGATGCCCTCCAATCCTTTGTAAGAAAACCATGAGTCATCATTTTCCATGAGAGAGCGTGATGAAGAAGGCATAGTCAACCAACAGGACCACCTAGCCATCCCACAACATTAAATTAATTGGAGAGATAACCACGAGGGAATGGGGAGAGAAATAAAAAAATATGTCGCAGGCCCATGAATGCAAAACAGATTGGAGACTGAAACCTCAAGGGAATGTGAGGAAGATGAAATAACTTACCATGTCATCTTGAGAGAAAAACATAATAACCATCCAATATTATGAGGGAATTGTTGACTTGGTGGTTGGAACCTCCTTGGAGATTTGTGGCATGGCTTAACCGTCTCCTGTGGGTCGGATTAAATTTGGTGTTTGTATCGGGCATTGACAGTTTGAGATTTTGGTGCAATGGCAAATGATTCCAACAATTGATATCAGAGTCTCAGGTCATGGGTTCGAGTCTCCCTTTAGTGGGTGTTGAGGGGGAGATTGTTGACTTGGTGGTCAACACCTCCTTAGAGACTCGTGACATGGCTTAACCGCCTCCCATGGATCGGATTAAATCTGGCGTTTATATCGAGTATTGACAGTTCAAACTTTTAGCACAAAGGCAAATGATTCCAACAGAAATGTGGGATAGTATAACCTTTTATCCCCTTTGTATCACGTAATCCTTTGGCATGCACCTTAAAATTGTCAATAGACTTAAGGAATACAAGGTGCATATCTCTCACTTCATTTTTAACACGCCAACATCCTGCAACAACTTTTATCATTTTCTTCAAACTTGCGAGCACTTTCAAACTGCTTGGAAGCCTGGGGGAAAATGAGGTCCATTTTTTCCTTTCATTTCTCCTACTCTAGAATCCTCCCATATAATTCTTGAAAATAGCTAATCATGCGATGGAATGTGATTTGCTCAACATTGGTAGTAGAAGAACACTCCACAGACCTGCGACCGCAAATAGTCAAGAGAGGAAACTGTGAGGGAAGACTGGAGAACTGAGTAAGGACCACCATGTGAGCTTGCAACCATAGAGATTTTAGAGAGAAAACCTTTTAGGGGGTGCGAGGTAACATATAACACCTTCTCTCCACCTTAGAATCATAAAAAATTTGATGGCACTAAACAGATAACCGCAAGGGAACACAAGGGTGCATTTAACTTTCTCTTTCCTTCCTTCTTTCCAGCCCGCGATCAAAACTTGTAACCCACCACCAATTACGAGGGGATGCAGGAAGCCTTAAAATTAACCCTCCTCCAGTCTTGTCGTCTTACGACCAAAACTCACCGTGAGGGAATGCATGAAACAACTAATGACTTATCCTTGTATCGCCCTGCAGTTCTGTCACCTTTTCAACTTATAGGTAGAGAGCACGAGGGGAAATAGGGAAGGAATCCAATGATAAGCACATTTTACCTTGCCTTCCCATGGAAGTAAAGACATTGAAACTAGTTCTCTTGCAGGGTGGAATGCTTAAGACTTAGGTTTAGGGTTTTAGCAGGGGTTCCTGATTTTTTTGACTATAAACCCTTTTCAAATAATGAATTTGCAGGGGGTTAGCCATGTTTGGGTATATCATATTGGCTAATAGTGGTGGCATGGAATATCAACACAACCCTCAACTCAACTTTCAAGACTCTAAGCCTCATTTAAAAAAAAAACAATTTGTCAAAGTTTTAAATACTTGTTTCTAAAATATATGTGAGCTTCAAAACCATTTGTGGCGTCGACTAGGTTTTCCCTACATTGAACTCGCAACTACTTATCTCCGTTAATTTTTCAAAAGATATCAAAGGGAAGAGAACATGAAAGGAAAGAAGAGGGCGGGGCAAGGAAAAGATGAGGTTTTGAAACATCAATTTGATTGTAACGTAGTTTTGACAACCCCTCATAAAATTAACTCTTTATTTCTAAAGCCACTTTGGAATGTTAGTGCCAAATGAGTGCTCACCTACCCAACATTCATTGTTGTCAATGCCGAAGTGAAGAATTAACGCTAAGACATTAAAATGGAAAATTAACTCAAAATAAATCATTTCTCAAGTTTTTTGAGAAAGAATTTGTAGAGGGTTTGAGAAAGGAGGATAGAGTTGAAAAATTGGAACAATCGACTATGTTAGAAGCATAATCATTCATAAAAGGCACTGAAAGGTAGTAAATTATAAAGTTTCAATTTTCCCAACTTTGTAGCTATTGTCTTTGATTGGAAAATTTTGTTCCCTTGTCGTTATGCTACCCAATTTTTCCTAATTATAGACAATATTGTCCTGAGTCAAATTTCATTCAGTATGAAGTATAAGTACCTTGGCTACAATAATTTGTCAAGTTTAACTAGCTTACTACTAGAAACTAACAATATCAGACCATGACACATTAACTTATCATTTATTTTTGGAAAAGGTGAATAGAGAAAACAAGTCCCCTATCACTCAAAGAAAGGTAGAGAGTGGGTTACTGGAGGCATAACCTTCCTTGTGGCCATGCAATGCATAGACCTACTAGAATGCATAAATCACTATGATCTTGAGACTCAAGAAATCATAACATATCAGAATAATTTTCTCATCACTCTTTGTAAAGCAACCATTAATGGTTGTTTTCGTTTATCAATAAGGAAAGTTTATGCAGATTTTGATTCTACATCTTCATAGGCATTATTTAGTGAAAGGAAAGGTATTATAAGAATATAATTGTCAAGAAGTGGTTTTTTTCCTTGAGATGGGCAAGTCTACTATCAGGCCAAATTATTAGGACTATGGTGCTTGGCGCTCTAGTCCTTTTATTGAATTGTCCCAATTGTTTTCTATCTTCATCTTCAATAGGCTATTTGACTACCAAACTAGAATTGAAACTTATTTTTGGTCTTGTATCTGTAGACACAAAAATAAAAATGACAATTGTGTTGTATAAGGGCTTGCCTTACTTAAGCCTCGAATTTTAATTAACCCTACAAAAATAATGATGAAAAGGAAATCTGAAATTTGAAGGAAATGCTTGAATTGAAATGATTATACCCTTGATTGATGATGCAACACTCTTGGGATAAGTCCTCCAAATCTTGATGTAATAACATGAAGAAACAACACAAAATCCATCATAAACACATAATTGAAGATGTCTTTCTATAGCTTGTTGCATCTTGAATCAAATCTTCTCTTGAGAAGAATCCTTGCTATTAAGAGGAAACTCGTAGATGTGATGTGAATATGTTAAATGATGAAATGAACTAGAAGAGGTGCCTTATCTAAGGTCCTCAATGTATTTTTGCATTTAGGATGATCTACATTGGTCATGTATTCACCCTAAAATGGTTGCCTAGACTTTGGGCCCCCATTTCTCAATTTATCAAATCACTGAATCAATATTTTCAAATATCAACAATATCAATTATATCAATTTCCTTGATCAAATCATAATCAATTCAATATTTCCTAAGGTTTGAGCCTTATTTAATT
>MU225992.1:87561-110848 GCA_018584345.1 Thuja plicata
ATGTGGGACACAAAAGTCAACTCCTATTTTCCTATTGGAGGATATTTGTGCATAAGGATCAAGCTTTCTTTTTTCTCCACCCTTGATTAAGATTTTTGCCTCTTAATCTCAATGGTCCATTTCATCTCACTTCTTATAGAAGGAGAGCTCTCTCCTTCATTTTCATATCTTAAGTTTTCATGCTAATATTATGCTGCAGGTTTTCTAGGTCATTTGGAGCTCTTCGAAGACATTCTACACCCAAGCTTTGAAGACTTGTTATTGCATTTCATTGTAGTTGCATATTTCCTTTCTTAGTTGCATTATCATGGCATAATAGCTTAGATTTTCTTTTATGCAATAGATTAATTTGCATTGTCATATAGATTTGCATTGCATTGCATACATTTGGTTTCATTGGAGATATTGACATTCTTGCTCTTGTTTTCATTGTGAATCTCTCATTGTATGGTTGACTAGCAAGGTCATGAGTTTATAGCTCTAGCTGAGAGCAATTTTACAAATCTTGCAACTTCATGCATAGAGAGCTATGGATCGATTTGTGAGGGCTCATTCTTGAGTTTCCTTGCATGTAAGGATTCATAGAAGTACACTACTTTTGTGTGTACAGGTCATACTCTGGTATCAATGCTATATTTGAGAATACCATGGCCTACACATTATCCAACCTTAATTTTAGCCGAAATTACCAGCATACTCTGTAGTTACCATAAATGTCCAATCCTTTTTGGCTCAAGTTTTGAGGGTGGAAAGATATGGGGGTCATATTATTAGATCTAAAATTGATATGAGTGTTGACAAAATCAATACAAAGCTTTAAATACATTGAAATTTACAATAGGATGGGACCCATATGGGCTTAAAATGATATAAGATAAAGGAAATACCTAAAATAAGGGCTCAAAGAGGAGTACATTGAGATTTAAAGTAGAATAGGGCTCATATTATTTATTTAAATATTAATTCAATTATAAAAACGAGTGCACGTTCTTAAAAGAAAATATATCAAATCACCGTGACCCATAAGGATTCTCATCATTCGGGATCCTCTAAAGAGATCATCAATCTAAAACTTAATTGTTTTATGGAGAAAAATCATAAGTAAGCATGTGACCTAGAACACAAAAAAAAATGGATAGAAGGTTTCCTTTTGGAAAGAATCTCAGAATGGGAATGAAACCTTGGGCAATCTCCAAAACATTGAGATCTTGAAGCAAGTACTGATGGAGAAGTGGGTTCCAAGGCCAAGGATTATGTTGAGCAAGAAACACTAGAGGGGAATAATAACTGGAAATGTGAGTCTCTACAAGATATTGATGCCCAATAGATTAGTTCACAATCTGAGAAAAAAACTGATATGGATTTTTGAAGAAGATGATGAGATTGTATGGTGCGTAGGGAAGTTTGGTCGATACTTAGTAAAACTAGGATCCTGAATTTAGGAAGTTGTCATCCAAAAAGAGAATTGGCTAACCCACCTGATGTTGAATAGTAAATTCCTACCAAAAGTTGGGTTCTTCACTTGGATTGCTTGACATAACATAATAGATGTAGGGACAAATATATGTAATATTTTTAAACTGGAAGAAGAAACAATCAGTCACCTTCCCTCAGGACTAAGATGGCAGAGTTTTTTTGGAAGAGTGTCTAGATTTGATCTCTCAACAAGGGTTCAGTATTCAGTAGCATCTAGATTTGATCTCTGTCAATCATCATTTAAGAGGTGTAGAAATAATGTAATAGAAGAATATTCAAAGGAAACAAGATGTCTGGGGAGATATTATTGATCAAGACAGAAGCAAGAATTATAGAAACAACAAACAATGCAGTGAGAAATTGGAGCTTAAGAAAGAGTAAGTACACAACGTGGGATGCCAATATAAAAAGAAGGTGGGATGATTTATGTATCCCTCCATTTATGGGGCCAGACAAGTTAATATGTTTCCTAAGATTAGGAAGGATTTCAAATGGAGGCCTCTAGATGAGAGATGGATAGATAAACATCAACTTTGATAGGGCATTGATGGGTAATCCAGATTTGTCTGATGATGGTTATGTTATAAGCCATGAAAGAATAATTTTAAAAATGGATGGGAAGAAGATGAGTTTAGAAACTAACAATGAAGCATAATTCCAAGCGGGTTTGTTGGGGTTAAAGGAAGGTAGGAAATTAGAAGGCAATAGAATACACATCTAGAAGAATATTTGCAACTTGTGGTGAATGTGTTGAGATGAAGTCCAATGGACATCTCTCCTTTCCCTCCAAAGATGTTTCTTAGACTTCTGACTCTTCATGTTGAGAAGATATTATTAAAAGTTGTTGTTGTAACCATTGTTTGTTGTTATGTTTTCTTTAATAAGAAACTTCTGCTCAGTGTGGACGTAGCCAATTGGTGAACCGCGATAAAATTTGTCTTGTATTTATCTCAATCTTTGTTTATTTATTTTATCTCTTCAATTCTCATTTCTCTATTTTTATAGTTTTACAATTGGTATCAGAGCGGGTTAGAACTGCTGATTGAGAAACAGAAAGGATTTATTCATAAGTTATGGAAGATTTGAGAGTGCAGAAACTTTATGGGAAGAATTTTGTAATATGGAAGATACATATGAAATAATTACTGATCAAGCAAAGTCTCTCACTCACAATCAAAGGGAAGACAAATAAGCTAAGCACAATGAGTAACGAAGATTGGGAATCGCTGGATGAAAAATCCAAAGAAACAATTTTTCTCTCTTTAAATGATAATGTGTTGTACAATGTTGTGAATGAAGAAAAAAAAAAGGTTGTATGGGACAAGCTCACAGCCACATATGCAATGGCATCCATGGAAAATAAATTCTTCATCATGAAGAGGTTATACAAATTGAAGATGAGGGAAGATGAGGCCACGACGAATCATCTTAATGATTTTAATACCTTGATCAGCCAAGTGGATTCGGTTGGCATGAAACAAGACGATGAGAACGAGGTTGTCTTATTGTTGTGGTCTCTCCCAAATAGCTGGGATGGAGTTGTAACTATTGTTAGCACTACAACATCAAGCACAAAAAGGTTATCCTTTGATGAAGTTTCAACAACACTTCTCAGCGAAGACATGAGAAGGAAGAATATGGAGTCTTCAACCAGTGAAGCCTTAACAATGGTGAGTACCAAAGATAGGGGAAGAAGCCATAATAGAGGTAGAAACAACAACAATTGGAGGTCTCAATCTGAAAGAAGGTCATAGTCAAGAGGTAGAAAAAATGGTTGTTGGTTTTGTGGTAAAGCTGGTCATGTTAAGAAAGATTGTTGCAAATACAAAAAAGCCCAAGAAAGGGTTTTGAATTGCGAAGAAAACATTGCACATGACAAGGATGATGGTATTTTAATACTTTCTACAAGCGACACAAAATAAAATTCTTGGGTTGTGGATTTTGGTGCTTCCTTTCATGCCACCTCTTGTATGGATTCTCTCACGAATCATCAAGAAGGTAAATTTGGAAAATTTTATTTGGGTGATAATAATTCTTGTAAAATTATTGGCAAGGGTGATGTTGTTTTGTCATTAGAAGGAGGATGCCAATGGCTGCTCAAAGATGTTCATCATATTCCAAAGCTAAAAATAAATCTGATTTCTGTCAGTCAGTTGCATACACAAGGTTGCCATACATTTTTCTTCGTAGATTCATGGAAGGTAACCAAAGGTTCTATGGTGATTGCCAAAGGCAATAGATTTGGTAGTTTGTATCTTTTAGAGTGTCCTAGTGAGGTGAGCTGTTATGACACTCATAGGAAACAATGTAGCTCTTTGGCATCAAAGGTTAGGCCACATGAGCAAGAAAGGCCTTGAGGTGATGTTCAACCATGATCAACTATTGGGTTTAAAATCTACAAATTTGGATTTTTGCGAACATTGTCTTTGTGAAAAATAAAAATGGGTCAGCTTCTTGAAGAATGGACATGACAAGAAGACAACACCGCTGGAGCTAGTGCACTTGGATGTCTTCGGACCTATGAAGTTAAATTCTTATGAAGGTGAAAACTATTTTGTTACTTTTCTTGATGACTGTACTAAAAAAATATGGATTTACATGATGTCTCGAAAATCTGAAGTGTTTACAAAATTTAAAATTTTCAAAGCACTTGTTGAAAATCAAAGTCGTCATAAAATTAAATGTCTAAAGACGCATAATGGGGGTGAATTCTGTTATTTGGAGTTTGATAATTTTGTGCAAATTATGGTATTCGTAGAATCAAGGTTGTCCCATATACTCCACAAGAAAATGGGACAATGGAAAGGCTAAATCAAACCATTCTTGAGAAATCTAGATGTATGCTTTTTATTGCTGGTTTGGGAAAAGAATTTTGGGCGGAAGCATGTAATACTGATGTTTATTTAATCAATCGCAGTCCATCATCTCGATTGGATTTTGACATTTTGGAAGAATGGTTGGGAAAGAGAATTTCTTATTCTCACATTCGAGTGTTTGGTTGTCAAGCATTCATTCATATTCCTAGGGAAAAGAGGAGTAAACTAGATTCAAAATTGCAGCGATGTATATTTGTAGGCTATGGAGAAGATCAGTTTGGTTTTTGTATGTGGGATCCAATTGAGAAGAAAGTTGTAAGGAGTCGAGATGTGGTTTTTAATGAAATGTTGTTTCCAGCTCTGTCAGAAGAAACACATGGACATGAACATATTCCCTTGTTTGATATTTCAAATAATGGCATTACTTTGCCTCACATCTCCTCCCAAGGCTATAACATAGCACATCCTCAGCACATGACACCCACCTCTGTTTTAGCCCAAATTCCATCCATAACACAATCCTTTGATTCTGGTTTTTCTTCCTTTCATACATAGTCTGCAGATAACGAAGTATCCTGAGACAATACTGACATTATTTTATCTCTAGTTGATAATAATATTGTTTTACCTTGGTCCCCTACGCAAAATTCATTAAATGTAGGAGGTCCAAATGATAGCGCATATGACAGCGAAGGTTTTGATTCTGCAGCTTCTTGGCAATGAAAGACTACCACAGGTTCCTTAACACCCATGGGTAGTGTAGATTGTTTACTCATGGGAGATACCATCTCCCATGCCTCACCCCATAGCACTCCTCTCCACGTGGAGCATGCCACTCCTCTCCACGCGCAGCACGCCTCTCCTAACACCCACACGTAGCAAGGGAGCAATTATGGTGCTGGGAATTTGGTCCCACACTCCACTCACACCGTGATAAGAACACACAGGAAGCACAGTGATGTGTTTGCAAATAGTCCCCAGCAAGTGGATAAATCGGGGGCATCTGTTTAAATCGACAGCAAGTCTCGATAGGAAACAGGGAAGAAGGCATTATTGCCAAATCAAGTTTTCATAACACAAAGTTTGGAAACCAATTGCCTGATTTAGTAGACAGCTCTGCTCACATGGATGGTAATTCTTTGCAAAGGCACACCACAAATTGTAATACGTAGGATGCAAATTGTCCAGACAGATATGTTGAATTGCACGTTGAGGAAAACACATTGTTTCCTTTAAGGAGGTCTACAAGACAGTGCAAGCTTCCTTTAAAATTTACAGACTATGAACTATTACTCACTGAAGAGGCAAAGCCTGAATTTTTGATCTCAGAGCAAATTGAACCATCCACTTATAAATTTGTTTGTCAAAGAAGCGATAAAGATAAATGGATGACTTCTATGAACGAAGAAATGAGCTCTTTGGAAGGTAACCACACTTGGGATTTGGTCTCTCTACCACCAAATCAGAAACCACTTAAGAACAAGAGAGTTTATAAACTAAAAGATGAAGGTGGAGGTACAAAATGCTATAAAGCTTGATTAGTGGTAAAAGGATATGCTCAACAAGAAGGGATTGATTTAACTGAGCTTTTCTCACCGGTTGTTAAAATGACAACCATTTTCACTGTTTTGGGACTTGCAGTTGTGTGGGATCTTGAATTGGAGCAGCTTGATGTAAAGACTGCATTTCTACATGGTGATGTGGATGAGGAATTGTATATGGAGCAGCCTCAATTTTTTATCGAAAAGGGGCAAGTGCATCTTTATTGCAGGTTAAGACGGAGCTTGTATGGGCTCAAGCAATCCTTGTGACAGTTGTATTTGAAATTTGATCGCTTCATGATTGATCAAAACTTCATAAGATGTGAATCTGATCTATGAATTTATTACAAGAAACTTCCAAGTGGTGAGTTTTTTATTCTTCTTCTATATGTCGATGACATGTTGGTCGCTGGTACAAGTCCTAGAATTGTTGGTGAGCTGAAAACAAAGTTGGTAAGTAATTTTTCCATGAAGGACTTAGGGGCAACTAAGAAGACTATTGGTATGACAATTACACTGGATAGAAAGAAGAAAGAAATTACTTTGTCTCAAAAGGATTACATTAACAAATTTGTGGACAAATTTGGCATGACTGATGCAAAGATAGTTTCTACTCCTTTTGCTTCACATTTTCAGTTGTCTTTCGAATTGTGTCCAAAAACACAAGAGGAAAAGGAATTCATGGACAACATTCCTTATAAGTCATAAGTTGGTATCAAAATGTATGCTATCATTTCCACTCGCCCCAACATTTCCCATGCGGTGGGAGTAGTAAGTAGGTTCATGAGAAATCTCGGGAAGCTTCATTGGGAAGTTGTTAAATGGATACTAAGATATTTAAAAGGAACTTCAGATTATGTTTTATGTTTTGGTGGCAACAATGAACAGCGACAAGGATTCATGAATTATGATCTTGTTGGAGACTTGGATAAAAGGAGTTCTACTACCGGTTATACTTCCATGTTTTCCGGAGCTTCCATTAGCTGGGCCTCGAGGCTGCAACACTCTATTGCTCTTTCTTTTGCTGAAGGTGAATACTTGGCTCTTTCTAAAGGTGCTCGAGAGATGATTTGGTTGCAGCGTCTACTTGGTGATATGAAGTATCAACAAAATGATTATGTTTTATTCTGTGATAGTCGTAGTGCCATTTTTATGGCCCATAATCATACATCTCAATGTCATTCCAAACACATTGAAATTCATGCTCACTTCGTGAGACACATGGTCGAAGAAGGAAAGCTGAAGGTGAATACTTGGCTCTTTCTGAAGGTGCTTGAGAGATGATTTGGTTGCAGCGTCTACTTGGTGATATGAAGTATCAACAAAATGATTATGTTTTATTCTGTGATAGTCGTAGTGCCATTTTTATGGTCCATAATCATACATCTCAATGTCATTCCAAACACATTGAAATTCATGCTCACTTCGTGAGACACATGGTTAAAGAAGGAAAGCTAAAGGTTGTTAAGATTGACACAAAGGTCAATCTGGATGACATATTCACCAAATTTGTACCCAAAGAGAAGTGCAAATCTGCTAGGACTTCTCTTGGGCTTGTAAAGAAAAGATAAATCAGCAGGGTGAGCAGGGGAATGGTTGATCAGTGGTAGAATCCGTTGGCCATCAGGTGGGAGATTGTTGAGATGAAGTCCAATGGAGATCTCTCCTTTCCCTCCAAAGATGTCTCTTAGAATTCTGACTCTTCATGTTGAGAAGATATTATTAAAATTTTTTGTTGTAACAATTGTTTGTTGTTTTGTTTTCTTTAATAAGAAACCTATGCTTAGTGTGGACGTAGTCAATTGGTGAGCCGCGATAAAATATGTGTTGTGTTTGTCTCATTCTTTGTTTGTCTCTTTTATCTCTGTAATTCTCATTTCTCCATTTTTTTATAGTTTTACAGAATGCAATTTGAGTGGGTCAAATACAAAAGTATAAATTGAGTAGTTGGCTATGTCAAATTATGGAGGCGATTAATTCATTGGAAGAGAACATCGTATAATCCACATATAGGGAAAGAAATTATATTACTAACATGGTAGCCAAGACAATGCTAGAGATGACAATAGGGGAGGTATAGGTTGTGTCACTTAATGAGTGGCACATTTTCCACATCCATGTTTGGTTTACACACTTCCATTATTAAAGAAGATTATACTGGATGAAAAATTATGAATCGAGGAGGGGTAATTAAGGAGGGTACTTTGGCCAACCAAATGATAATGACACCTTGCCTATTTCAGGATTAGGTAGATATGATACGTCGCTTTGTAACAAGAGATGGTAAGCATGGACACCAACATCTATTTAATTTCTAGAAGGAGACAACTGACATTCTATAGTGATGTTTCCAAGAGAAGACTCATGGAGGTCTTCAAAACTAGAGTAGGGTTGCTTGGATTCTCCACTGTAATAGCATTTCTCAGACTACCTGTCCTTTCAGGGGTTGTTTTTTTTTTTTGTTTTTAATATCAATACATGGTGTGACCGTGTAGAGTCATATTAATCTATTAAAAAAAATTGCATTATAAATATCATTATATTTTGAAATTTTTTGTTATGCATCATAGGTATACACTAGAATTGGAAGATAAGCTCTACCAATATAGGGATATAAATTCTAGAATGATGTTTTTGAGAACATGAGCTGTATTTTATGATTGCAAGCTAGGATTGAATGCTAGTTTGTAAGCAAAGAATGCACTATTTATGTATACATTAAAAAAATTTCTATTATAGAATGATCAATTTTGGGGAAAATGTGTATTTAAAATCCAGTAATGTAATCACTTTTATCTATGAATGAATGTATAAAATATTTATCCATATTCAATGTTTCTTATACATATATTTCATGAGTGTATAGAATATTTCTTCTTTACAATGTAAAAATTAATTAGAGGGTGAAAGATGCATGCATGCTTCAAGTGAAAAATATGTACTTAATGTGAGAACTTCAAGTCGTTATGCTAGTATGAATTACTAAAATTTGTTTAGCATAGTCCAATTATATGCATAATAAGATGGATAGCATGTTGTAATTGGGGAATTCCATCCTAGAATTTTGACCTTATGTCTAGTTATGTAGAATTTGTGAAGTTAGTGGTCTAGCGGATCCCTTGTCTAGTTCAATTAATTTACCACCAAGATGTAATGTAAAGAAGAAGGATGTGTATTAATCATCCTAATGGGGTGACCCTTGTTTCCTCTACTACAAATTATGATCCATTTTCTTAAGTCTTATTTTTTCCATTTTTATGTTTTTGGGTGTCATTTGAGTGCTCTCTATTGTCAAATGTTGTATATCTAGGTTAGGAGTCTTTACAAAATTTCATATGTAAATATTTTTGAAGGGAAATAAACTTGAAGCTACTATTTAGAGGCAGTTTCTCTTTTGTTAGCATCACACTTTTGGGGTTAGTTATTATATTTATGGATTCATATTTGGTGTTATGTTTTTTATTTCTAATAATTCTTTGGTGTTAATAGTGGACCTCTTTACAAAGAAACACTTGACCACCAAATGTAAAATGCTTTTCATAATTAATATAAACAGTGCATTGGATTCAACAATGAGTTTAAATTATTCTACCTACATTTCATAAATTTTTATATTAGAATGTTTCTAGAATACACTCATAGCTAGAGCGATTAGAATTTCAAGAAAATTGTGTTTCACCTATTAAACTTTACACCAAATCTTTGTATACTTTGTTAATTCTACACTTTCACAAATACTTAAGATATTTGTCATAATTAGATGTTTGGTCAAGTTTAATAACTAGAAAAATAGGTGATCCTAGTGTAAGTTATAGTAATGATTACTTTTCTAGTTTACAAGGGTTTAAAGGATGTTATAATACTCAAGCATTTAGTAAGACATGGGAGAACAATCTGCAATATGTTCACCCAAGTACTCTCAACTCTATGACAACATGAGCTTTCTATTAACCCAAAAAAGTGTTCCTTTGGTACAGAGAGGATTTAGTACCTAGGATACATTATAGACAATCTCGTGTTCATGTTGACCCCAAAAAGATATTGGTTCATCTCAGATATTAACCACCAACATAAATCTCAAATTTGGGGATTGGTTACCTTTTATTGGATTTTTGTGCTTTGGTTCTCACACTTGGTATGGCTTATGAATCCAATCAATTTGTTGACCTCAAAGTGATACATACATTTTATGTACATAATTGGTGTTATGTTATATAAGCATAATGCATATATGATCTATTTTTTCAATGCAAAATAAATATGTCTCTATTTCATCTAAAAAGAATAGAATAGCGGGGTAGAGGATTTACATATTTTGTAATATCATAATTTTTAATACCATTTCATTAGATTTTAGTTGTTTCAAAGAAATTGTTCTCTACTTGAACATGACAATCAAATCAATAGATAAAACTATCATTATTATCCACCATTTATCAACCCAAGAGAGGAAAATAAATTTTCATTTGGACACCACCATAATAGCTAATATTCATATAATTAAAAAATAATATTCTGCATTGGTATTGGCTCTCCTAATTTGTAAATATTTTGAAATCAAGATTCATGCCCTTGAATATTCACTTGGGATAGGTCTTATTCAACATGACCATCCAATTGCTTTGCATAGTGACAATTTCTCTGATATAGTACATAGGTACCCTACATATATCGTTATTTAAGGTTGTAAATAGTGGAAGCATTGTAGCTTGGGGAGAAAGATAAGGCATTCACATAGACCATGGGTTTATCCAATTCATCCATACAAAAGGAAATTTAAATAATGATTCAGATAAAAAATGTTCTAACTCCCCTCCTTCAACCCTAATACCATGGTTGTTATTCTGAATAATGGCATACTCGAGGCTTTGAATAATGAATAAATATTGGAATATATTATAGTGTTTTTTCTTGCTTTAGATAATACTAAGGTCCTTTCTCATAAATTTATTTATGAGTGGCTCAATGGGGTTTGGGGAAGAAAATTAGGGATTCACACCTTTTCATGAATGATTCAAAAGAGGATTTTTTCATGTTCTTTAAAACCCACACTATGCAGGAGTGTGTTCTTATGAAACAATTTTGGAATGTGAGTAGTTTGTCTTTAGGACAATGAAATGGTCTCTTGATATATTAAATGATGAGATCTTATCTTTCTATGTTGCAAGATGGTTAGTTTTAAAGTATATTCTAGTTAAATTGTGGGGTTTTTTTTGTCTTGGTTACTTGATCCATTGGGCAAGGTGCTCCAAGTTGAGTAAAATCAAATTAATCTATGTCATATGGACACACGACTATTAGTTTCTCCCTCTCTTAGATTGGGTATGTAAGAGAAAATTAAAATTGACCTTTTAGGAAATCTTTTGAATTGCAAAATTGATCTCTTAGGGAGCCTAAATTCATGTTTCCTTTACAAAAATTAAGGGCAGAAAAAACAAAATTGTCCTAGCTTCAAGATAAGACCTCTAAGAAACCCAATATTTAACCCTTAAGACAATTCAAAAATCCTCATTGAAAACTCTAATGTACCTTTTGCAAAGTACTTCCTCCTATCAGTGCCAACACTAAAGAGATATAGAGGAAAATCCTTGAATCTAATGCTCAAAAAATCGTAATTGATATAGCCATGTTGAGAAATGCTCCAAAATTTTATCTTATTACCCCTAACTCTTTGTCCAGTGACAATATTGGACAGCCAAAGAATTATTAAGCATTGGCAATGGACAAGATTTGGGCTAAAATGAATGAAGCTAGAAACAAAAGCCTTCAAGATTTACTAGATTAGGTTGAATCAAAGGGGGGCTCGGAGTCTTTACCTAATAAAATTTTCATAGATAAAGATGTTTCAAATATCTCCCTTGAAAACTGTCCAATCTCAAGTGAGGATGATATTGTGAAAGGGGTTGAGAGGAATGTTTTCATTATGGAAAAGAAAGAAAAAGAGAAGAGGAAGCATCTAATTAAAGGTGATAGTGAACAATAAAATGAGAAAAATGACAAAGAAAATAAGATTCTTAAATGTTTTGATGAGTTTAGGAACAACAAAGAATGGGCTCCTAATCTAAAGGAGGATGAACTTGAACCATTTAGAACTTTAGGGGTCTAGAATCTCTGGATAGGGATTTATCATCAAAAGGATGTGCAAACAAATTGGTAATTTGAAATTCATTGTTCTTATGAGGTAAAGTTAGTAGGTTTCACTCTTGACACCAGTCTGAATCTTATCTAGAAGGAGTCTCTCCATTTCTATATCAAGTATGAAATATGCAAAGGGGGTACTACCATTTTGTTGAGCAATAGATGGGAACACTCTATTAGAGAGTATGAATCTCCCCCTTGTGTTAAAGATACTTGGATTTTTCCGGAGAGTGAGGATAAATTATTGTTGTTTGTTAAATACATGATCCTAATCAATATAGTAAAAGAATCAAATTGTGGAAGTGGTTGAGAAACCTTACCAAAATCCCATTAATTCTTGGGGTATTTTAACATGATAGAGTGTAAGTGGGACAAGTTTGGTTTTCATAATATGGATTGAGAGGGGAATGAAAATTTTTTGTGGTACCAAATGGAGAATAGGATAAACTTCTTTCATCCTTTGGAAGGACATAAAGGAAAGTAAAATCATTTGGTACATTTGGTGCAACTTCCAAAAAGTTCCTAAGAGGATCTATTGTAGGATTGATAGATTCTATGCAAATAGAGACTTCTTCTCTTCTACTTGTTGGATGAAAAAATTAGAGTGAAATTTCATGCAAGTTCCCTCTCTAATCACCATCTTGTTGAGGTGAAGATCTTAAATAATGATGATAAACCTTATGGAATTAAGAGGAACATTTTTTTAATGTTGAACAATTCACTACGCAATATTGAAGACTGTAATGATGTCATTTTTTACTCTTTATCATAATTCTCCTAAAAGACCTTTCTCCCATTGAGAGATTGAATAGAGATGTCAATAGATGGTCTATTTTGTTCCAATATATAGGGGAAAAGAGAGCACAAGATGCAAGGAAATCCGAATTGACTTTGAAAAATAATCTTTACTCTCTTGAACAATCCTTGCAAACAAATCCTTCTAATAAGGTGTTAATAAATGACATCAAGGTGCTCCAAACCAAGAAAATTCAAGGAATGAGAATAAAATCTAGAATGAATAGGGTATCTTAGGGTGGCAAGGGTTATATATTTTCATTAATTATATAAAGATAAATAATATTAAGGAAATAATTGAAGGGATTTAGAATGATGGAAAGTTCTTGAAATAACCTAAGGAAATTGTCAATCAGTTCTTCTTCTTCCTTAAAGAACTTTTTTCATCTGAAGGTAGTGGATATGATTTCCTAGAGGCTAGGGAATGTTATAGAAGAGAAATTCTTAAGAATATTACTAGGGATCTTGTAAACTAGATAAATAAAAACATATGTAGGGATGGAATTATAGAACCCATCCTGACACTCAAGAATTAAAATTTTCTTGGGGCAGAAGGACTCATTGCAGAATTTTATAAGAATAATTACCAATGGATTAGTGAAGACCTAATGAAAATTTACAAGGAGACCATTGGTGCAAGTTCCCTTACTAGAAACATAAAAAAGGTTATAATTAGACTATTAAAAAAGGTGGCGTTAAATTCTTAATGAAGAATTATTTCCCCATTAAATTATTAAATATTTCGTATAAGATCCTTTCAAAGTATTGGCTTCTAGGTTAATTGATATCCTTCATAGATTCATTAGTAAGAATCTGACTAGTTTCATTAGAGGGAGATACATTCTTGAGAACATGATAACAACTTGGGAAGCAATGGAATGAGCTAATTTATTCGATCAAGAAGTGTGTATTATGTTGATTGACTTTGAAAAGGCTTATGATAGAGTAGAATGATCCTTTGCGATCATGGCTTTGGAGACTTTTGGCTTTCCTCCTAATTTTTGTCAAATGGTAAAGGCACTTTTTCATGATGCATTGGCACAAGTCAATGTAAATGGTACCCTTTTTGGGACCTTAATTTGATAAAGTGTTGAAATGCAAAGTCAATTCTAGTGTTATTTTGGTAGTGACAAATAGTTATCATGGGGACCTACTATATTTAGCAATTTTTACATGTTTTAAACATGTAGTTGTATGAGTCATACTCACTATTTTTAGTAAGTTGTCTTTAATTAAACTCTACATCTTGGTTGTTATATGCTACTCAAATTCATGTTTTCATGTACTTTTGACAATTGTTGTAATTGTGAAAATTCTTGAGAAATAATACTAAAGATATTTGCGAGTAGATTTTTTCCTCGTATACTTTTACCATTTTATTTCCACGTAAATTTATGTTTACATTGTTCTTCTTTGTATTTTTTTTTGCACTATTAATATTAATAATAATACCATCATAAATTGTAAGCATGTGACATGGTAAACAATTTCATGATTATTTAGCTTGTTGCCAAGGGCTCATCCTATTCTGAATCCTAGAGCAAGAGTAGAGTGGTAAAAACTTGAAGAAGGGTGGACCAAGGTTAATTTTGATGGAGCTTCACAAGGAAACCCAAGTCCATCGGGAGAAGGATGTGTTACTATAGATGATGGTGGGAATATTGTGGCTATAGAATCTAAAAATTTGGCAGGTGGCACTAACAATGAAGCAAACGCCCAAGCAACCTTGATGGCATCCAGACTCAATGTAGATAAATTGCACATGGAAGGAGATTCACAAATAATTTTAAATTCCATGATTAGTGGAAATTCAATGGTTTGGAAACTCGACAAAATAGTGTCTATTATTTAGAAGAAATTGGTGACTTTTCAAAATTTTGAAATTTCCCATGTATATAGGGAAGGCAATACACTAGCGTACCTTTTGTCCAAGTTTGTTGTGATGAGACCGGTGTAGATTTGATGATGTGTGCAGGTTGACACATTAGGATATCTAGTACACAATAAAGTACATGTAGGTAAGTATGATGCAAGAGATGTAAGAAATATGTCACATCAAGAATTTTGGGGGCGGATGTAAGCGAGTGGAATTAATCCTATTTATGAAAGAATGAATGTGGAAGAGATTTTGGAAGGATATGCAGGGTACTCAATCAATGCACACTATGCCCGTAGAAACCCTTAAAAAGAGGATTTTTTGTGTCATTTTTGCATTTGAAGAGGTGGCGGTGAAAGAAAGCTTAGACGATAAGTGTTGAATACGGAAGACAACTTCTGCATAAAAGCTTCCAAACAAAAAATGGATTTTTGGGGCAAGGTATCAACCAAAAGGTTGAAAAATCATTTTCACCACTGATGATCCATTTTTTTTTTATGGTTTGTGGTCTTCTAGGGATAGAACCATTTTTTTATTATGGTTTGTGGTCTTCTAGGGATAGAATACATGATTGACAAATATAGGCATCGCACGAACATGGATATTGCATCCTTGTTCTGTGCATGAGGACTAGAATTCAATGATGTAGAAGTAACAGAAGGGTGATGAAGCAATGTGTAAGATCAAAATAGAGAGGATGTTTGGAGGCTTTTCTGATTCTTGTACACCTGGGTCATGGTTTCATTACAGATGTGGTTGAATGGGTTTATTTCCCAAGAAACCTAGAGAAGATTCACCCCTTCATCCTTTGGAGAGTTGATAAGAACCAAGAAGCAAGAAGGGAAGAAGGGGAAAAAATGTGGAAAATACTCTTCGATTACACAAAGGATTGGAAATTGGTGTTACTATATGGTCTACAAAAGGAGCAATTCAATAAGGATCTCCGTAAATTAACTTTAGCAGAATATTAGTGGATGAAGGAAGATATCCCTAGACGTGAACGGAAGGAGGAAGGGCACAAGGTGGGTGAGATCTCAAACTCAAGGAGAGGAAGGACTCTAAGCCATGGAAGAGGATGAGGACAGGGTGCAAATGAGCCTGGTGCTCGTAGGAAAGAAAGAGGAAGCTCCTACCACAGAAAGAGGACCAATGAAAAAGAGTTGGAAGGTGATATCAAGGGAAAACACCTTTTTCTCTGTGAATGATGTTCAATTTCCAATAGTTGTCTGGTGAACAAAATTGTTTTTTTGTATTTAGGGTGGATAGTCCTGTTTTGCTAGTTTTTTAATGGAAACGGGGGATTGTAGGGATGATTAATTTGTATAGGGTTGTGAAGAAACCTGAAAATATATGTTTGATGTGTATCATGGATTTTGCAACTGAAATATATAAAAATTGAAATATATACCCTGACTATGTAGACAGGGATCTAGGTGTTTAGTTGATAGGTGGTATAAGTGGGTGTCTAGTCTGGTTTTGGAAAATAGCTAATATGACTTGATGATGGTAGGATTATGATGTATATTTTTTTATAAAATAAAATAAAAGTACCATTTTTATAATTTTGCAGATAATCCTACAAAAATAATTATAGATCTAGCTGGAAAAAAGAAGAAAAACATCTTTGCAAGAATACAAAAAAATAGATCTGAGAATGAATAAAATTATATTGTTCATACATATTCTATAATTACAATATGCATAACATGCATGATTTATAAAATGAAAATCTCCAATGAATTATGGTAGAGATCAGTAGTTCACCTTTAGTTAGACTTACGCATTACAAACACACATTCTTCATTTATGAATAAATTGAAGGATAGACAAAAAAGTTAAAGCAGAGTATACTCTGCCAATTACAGATCAGTCTACAGTGATTTGAAGTATTAGAGTTAACGATGAGTAGACCTAAATTCTAATGCTAACACCCCCCCCTCAAAATCTACAGTAATAGAGATGCAAAAGAAAATATTTTGTAACAAGAAAAATGTGGACATTTGTTGAATGATAACCGCCATAGTGTTGAATGAAGAGGCTCCTCTAAAACCAAGATGAAGATCAAAATCAATTTGTGTGAGTGTCTCCCAACGATACTACTCAAACAATGAGAAAATGGAAAAAAAGGCAAACATTTGTCAATCGAAGATATAGAAGACGATAATTTGCATAGGCGCCCCCAAACAATGAATATGTGGCAAACAAAGGGAAAAAATATATCAGTCAAGGATACAAATGACAAATGAATCTGTACGAGTGACCCCAATGACACTACTCAACCATGCAAGAACAAATTTCTATTTGAAAATATAGGTGTCAGTTGTCTATAAAACTGATCAACTAGGGAACCAAGGAAACATCAACACAAATAGTAGAAACCCCTCCATAATGTTGACAAAATAGGCATGACAGGTCCACTAACATGGTGTCACTAAAGAGGAAATGAAGGCAAGGCCCATGCAAAGAGAGCATGACCTTGGTTTGTCCATGATGCAGAATTTGGTTCAACCTCTATTGCCATGACTGTTTGATGTATGCCTCTACTTGTGGGTTGAAGAAAAATCTATGGATTCCATTCAAAATAGTCGAATGGCATGAGAATGATAGAAGTTGAAAATTTTGATTCTTTCAAGATCTGATGCTCTGTACCTGCAAAAATTAATTTACTCTTCTTCCTAGTAGCCTTAGCTCTAATACCAAGTAGAATGTTATAGCTAGTCCTGCAAAAATAATTATAGATCTAGTTGTAAAAAGAAGAAAAACATCTTTGCAAGAATACAAAAAATAGATCTGACAATGAATAAAATTTTATTGATCATACATATTCCATAATTACAATATGCATAACATGCATGATTTATAAAATGAAAAGCTCCAACAAATTATGGTAGAGATCAACAGTTCACCTTTAGTTAGACTTACGCATTACAAACATACATTCTTAATTTATGAATAAATTGAAGGTCAGACTAAAAATTTAAAATGGACTATGCTCCGCCAATTACAGATCAGCCTACAGTGATCTAAAGTATTAGAGTTAAAAATTAGTAGACCAAAATTCTAACACTAACATCATTAACCAAGAAAAAAAATCATGATTATTTAGCACCCACTGTAGTGTGTTTTCATAGTAGGACTTCATATGGAGCTTAATGGACACCTTAATTCAAATATGTCTTCTATCATTTCAATCTTGTTTAAAATCAAGGTAAGCCCTAATTTTTAAGCGTGCTCCTATATTTTTCCTCCAATCCAATAATTTATTTCATCACCTAGTGATGCAGGAGCATCTTGGGTTCTTGAAGAACTTGCATCATTTAGGAGTTGTTTCCCTTTGGGTTGATGAAGTTCCTGGTTTGAAACAGCTTTCTAGAGATCCTGCGAGCGGTCAATCTTTTGAGATCTAAGAAAGGAGTGGTCAAGAGATTTTGTTCCTTTTTGTTCATAGATTCTATGTCTATGATAGCACTTCATTTGGTAGAGTATTTTGTGAGATATTGTTGATTCTTTATTGAGCAGTTGTGTTCCCGATAACCTGTTGGAGTGAGTTGTCACTAGTTGGTATGTTTGATGTCTCAGTTGAGTTTTGTGGATCTTCAAAAGATGCGGTCATGATATGTTTTTCATGGGATCATAAGAAATCTTTTCCTATGATAGAAACTCATTTGGAGTTACTGTGCTTGAGTTATGTTGAATTTTGTGACTGGGTTGAGAGAGAAGTTTCTTGTTCCAAGCAGTTTTCTGAGATTTTGAGATCGGTTGAACTGAGGAGGTGTTTGGCAGAGTGATAAAAAGGGTTTTTTTCTTGGTGTTAGTAGAACTTGATTCTATAATAGTGCTTTGTGAGGTGGTGTGGTTTGAGAGATATCATTGTTTCTCTACCATGTTGTTCTTCTTCTTCTTCTTCATGAAACTGGTTCTTGGAGTTAACTGGTTGATTGATTGTGGTTGTGGTCATTCATTTGATTGTTGGAGCGGATTGGCATGATTTCTTATGTGGGTCTATGTGTGGAAGACTTGATTTGTTGGATACGTCCTTGTGAAATGAATTAAATGTTGTATTTTATTAGGGTTAAGGCCGATTAGGTCTAACACATTTCTTGGGATATGCAAAGCTGGTTGAGGCCGACCTATTGGTGGTTTTGTATAAATTTAGTGCTTGCGATCATTTGAGTAAAAAGGAGAGGAGGAAGAAGTCGGGGGAAGGGCTGAATAGAAAAGAAGATGCTAGAGGATAGCTCTGAGACTTAGGAAGATTTATAATAGATCTAACTTGGGTTTTTTTGTTAGGTTTTCTTTGTACTTGGCTTAAACCAGGAAGGCCTTACAGCTCGACATGTATAAAGAAATTCTGAGTAATAAAACTTGTTGATTGGATGCAAATCATGTTATTCTTGTTTGTATCTTGTTGATTTCCATTGTGTTGATAATTGTTGCAAGGATTTGACATATCCTTTGGGGATTCTTTTTCCTTGACTACATCAGATGGTATTAGAGTGTGGCTTGATCTTGTTGTGGTGGCTACCGATCTAAATTCTACACTTGCGATGTCCCTATGGCATTGTTGTGAGGTTGCAGAGACTGGATCAAACCCACACCTGCAAAAAATTTGCACAAGGTGGATGGAAAGGAGATTTTTTTCTACTTGTTGAGTTGTTCTCATGAAGTAGGGTTTTATTTGGGTTAGGGTATAATCTTTGGTGAATCAGATCATCGATTGGAGGCAGTTGCACCTTAGATATGGAAGGATGTTGAGGAGAATGAACTCTAGGTTGCTAGAACTAATGGAGGATGAAATCAGGACTAAGATGATTTATTTGAGAAATGAGATGACTAGTTTGAAGATTAAGGTCTTAGAAGAAATTAGGGTTGTTGTTGTTGGATTGCATCGGAACCCTGGATCAGTTGTACACAAGAAAGTAGAGATCTTGCAGGGAATTCCTAGTTTGAGACAGTTTTCTAGAGATCTTGCAAGTGGTCGATCTGTTGAGATCTTGGAAAGGAGTAGTCAAGAGAGTTTGTTCCTTTTTGTTCATAAATTCTATGTCTATGATAGTGCTTCATTTGGTGGAGTATTTTTTGAGATATTGTTGATTCTTTATCGGGTAGTTTGTTCATGATAACCAATTGCATTGAGTTGTCACTAGTTGGTGTGTTTGATGTTCGGTTGAGTTATGTGGATCTTCAGAAGGTGCGGTCATGATATTTTTTCATGGGGTCATAAGGAATCTTTTCCTATGATAGAAAATCATTGGAGCTACCGTGCTTAAGTTATGTTGAATTCTATGACTGGGTTGAGAAAGAAGTTTCTTGTTCTAGGTAGGTTTTTTTATTTTTGTTAGTAGAACTTGATTCTATAATAGCGCTTTGTGAGGTGGTGTGGTTTGAGAGATATTTTTGTTTCTCTATCGGGTTGTTGGTGTTCTTCATGACACTGGTTCTTGGAGTTAACTGATTGATTGTGTTTGCGGTCATTGATCTAATTGTTGGAGCGGACTGACATGATTTCCTATGTGGATCTATGTGTGGACAACTTGATTTGTTGGATAGGTCCTTGTGAAATGTATTAAATTTTTTATTTAATTAGGGTTAAGGTCAACTGGGTCTAACACATTTCTTGGGATATGTAAAGTGGGTTTAGCTTGACCTATTGGTGGCTTTGTATAAATTTAGGGCTTGCAATCATTTGAGGAAAAAGGAGAGGAATAAGTCCGGGGAAGGGTTGAATAGCAGAGAAGCTGCTAGAGGATAGCTCTGAGATTTAGGAAGGTATGGAATAGGTCTGATTTGGGTTTTTTTGTTAGGTTTTCTTTGTACTTAGCATAAACTAAGAAGGCCTTACAGTTTGACATGTATAAAGAAATTCTGAGTAACAAAACTTGTTGTTTGGATGCAAATCATGTTGTTCTTGTTTGTATCTTGTTGATTTATGTTGTGTTGATAACTATTGCAAGGATTTGACATATCCTTTGGGGATTCTATGTCCTTGACTACATCACCTAGGCTCTATGTTACCATTTTTATCCTTTGTGTTCTGTCTCAATCTCAGAATTAGTTGTACTTTGTAATTTGGCATCCCCTAATTGTCTGGGACCTGTGGTCCCAATCTAAGATTTGGATGGGTAGAAAATAACACCTAGATCATTATTTCCTGGGAACATAAATCCATGGGCATTACTTCCCCCAAATATTAGGTCCAAATTGGAACTGGGGTCTCGTCTTAGTGACTTAGCGAGATATTTGGATTTACAATTGATCTTCATGAGTTTTAACCCTTGAGATGTTGTGGGAGTTATATAAACACCCTATCTCTCCTCATTTTAGGGGGAATCCCTTGAAAAGCACCGATATTATCAATCATTCATGTTCAAGAAATAAAGTCAAATCTATTGAATCAACATATTTGATTGCATTCAAAGAAGCATTTGCATTACAAAGTTATGATATATTCTATTTTTCAGTTCTAACCTTTGCTTCATGACAACACGCTTTTTTTTTATTTCATTTAATTTCAAGGTTGATTCAAAATATGGGTTTGACTGAGGAAAATCCCTCTATCCAACTTTCTTCCTTGTTTTTCTATGTGCGGACATAGGTGGCGCAACTATTGAGAGATGATCTATCAAGTATAGGATTTGTCGAGAAGACTAGAATTGGATTTGGGAAAAACACTTGGGTATAGAACACCCCACGCTTTATATTCCTAGGAAAAAAATTCCCAAGGAATTTTTTACCTAGCATATCACCTTCAAATTCAAATTATAGGTCAGTACAGTTCTCAGGTCCCCATTTTAGGTCATTACAACTTCTTGTTTATTTTTTGTCACTCACTTTTTTAAATTGTCTATATTGTCTTATTTAGCTTTCTATTTTTCACCATCGTATCTTCATACTCATTTAAAAACCCCCAATTAATGAAGGATCATTGACTCACTTAAAGCTTAATTTGTACTTATTCCTATTGAGACATCTTCCTTCAAATTGTGCATTAGGAAAAGGGGAACAATCCACAGTGCATTAACCTTTCTCTTTTTTGTACATTTTGGTGAACCCGACGCATGGCATTTCCATTCTGATTTTGGTGTTAGATCTCCTTTTCTTCTTTATATCTAATTTGGGTAGCTTTCATGGAGTTTTCTAAGTTAGATTGGCATGTGATAACTTATGTTGTTACATTTCTTCTTACTTCTCTTTATCAATCACATGGAGTGAATCATGCTTCCTTGCATTTTGTGATGTTTATATTCCTTCATGTTATTCTTTCATGTGGCATTATGATACTTTCAAATATATGTATTCCTTATAAGGGATGTTTCAAGAATTTTATCAATATTTCATGTAGTTTTCTTATTCAATTTTTAGCAAAAGGCATGGAATATATTAATTACATTAGGGTCTTTGTTGATGAACCTAAAGATGACATTAGTGTAAACCATCTTAATCCTACCCCTACGGTATCTATTGATCATGAGGATAGAGATCAAGCTCCTAATGCTCCTATATTAGTGAGAACTAGATCCTCTCCTCCTCAACCCATCTTAATGCATAGTCTTAAGGAAGTTATTTTATGAACTTCTTTAGAAGTCCTTAAACAATCTTCCTTCTATCAAATAATTCTTCATAATCCTGATGCTAAGCATTTTGTTTATGATTTATCTCCAAGAAAAACGTTAAGTAGACATGAAGATCTAGATAAAACTTCTTCTTCTTCTTTTCCTAAAGAAGATAATAATAGCAATAGGAATCCTAATATTTCTCTTCCTATTCCTCTTTATACCACACACTTTCATAAATCTCAATATGAATGTCATTAACCTTCTACATTAAAGGCCAATTACAATGTGGTTTATGACATTACTACTCAACAAGACTATAGTGGATAAGGTCTTGGTATTAATGAACAAGGTATAAAAAACCCTATAGATCCTCCTATAAAAGTTACTAGTGTATGCACCCTAAAATGGTCGCCTAGACTATGGGCCCCATTTATAATTTTATCAATTTATCAAATTTGTGAATCAATGCTTTGCAATGTTTTCAATTCAAATCAATTTCCTTGATCATTTTTATTTAATTAAAAGATTTAATCTCCCTTTTAATTAAATAAAATTCCTCTCATTTAATTAAAAGATTTAATCTCCCTTTTAATTAAATTCAATTTCCCCCATTTAATTAAATAAGATTCTTCTATTTTATTTAATTGAAAGAAAACCCCTCTTTTAATTAAATAAATAAAAATCCCCACTTAAAGCACTTTATTTGTTGAAAAAGGAAATAAATTAAATTAAAAATTAAATAAAAATGCCTTTTTCATCACATCCTCCTAAGTGGTGGGATTTTTGCCTCTTAATCATAGCCTTTCATTTTTTGCCTCTTAATCTCAATTGTTCACTTTCCTTTAAAAGGAGACCTCTCCTTCTCATTTTGATATCTAGAATTTTTAAGTATTGTTATGCTGCAGGTTTGGAGAGCAATTTTGGAGGAGCATTTGAGCATTTGAGCTTGGATATTGCAACTTCTCTCTTCTTGTCTCACTCTTCTTGCATCCATGGCTTCTCATATAGATTAGAATCATGTTTATTTCCTTAGATTAATATTGCATTTGTATTTCCTTTTATAGATTAAATATGCATTGTTATCATTTA